>NW_021011545.1:471993-700535 GCF_003987935.1 Bombyx mandarina | reverse complement strand
TGGATCTGATGGATCCGTAAGGACGTGTCTAGGGCGTCGACGGTGACTGGCTCCTGCATGATCAGGATTCGGGGAGTAGTCAGCGGCGGCAACGATAAGGCGATTATCATGACGCATAGCCTTATCGAAGTATCGTTCCGACGCTGACTTCATGTATTTCCGAATTGATTCGAGGCCCAGGTCGTCGTGTAGGTCAACGTTCCTCACGAACCACGGAGCCCCGACAGCTAACCTGCAAAAGCGGGATTGTAGGGATTGGAGGGTGTCTATGTGTGTGCGGGCCGCGTGAGCGAACACCACACTCGCGTAAGTCATGACGGGCCTTATGCAAGTTTTGTAAAGTGTCACCTTGTTCCGAAGGGACATTTTACTCCGCTTACAGATCATGGGGTAGAGTCTACCGAGAATAAACGCGGCACGGTCACGGACTGATTTTATATGCGGGCGGAATGTCATCGATGCATCCAGGGTAACGCCCAGGTACTTGACCTTCCTGGCCCAGGGTCTTTAAATACTGTGCCGTGAAGCGGTCATGCGGTTTGAAAGATGAGACAGCCGTTTTAGAATAATGATTGAGACTTAGACCTTATTAAAATCTGGGGGAGGGTGATATTCACGTTGTGATGTGTGTTCCACTAACTACTAAACACTAGTCGGACTCCGTCTGCAAATCTATGGCAGTAAATAAACATTTATTTTTAACATCTACCCGAGTTACATTAATAATAAAATTTTATTATTAGCTCACCTTGCTTTGTGGCATCTGTACGTTAGTCCCACGGTTTTTTATAATTCTAATTTTACGCTGGTAATTACGATCATACTTAATTGTATCGTCGCTTAAATATTTTGTCTTCAAAATATTCCAGTACTGTTTCTTAATTTCGTCTTCCTCTGCAGTTATTCTAACCTAAAAATGTAATTTGCGCAGTTACGTTAATGAAACCATAAATTACGGAGCACTACTAATTGAGAGTTTCTCCATCGAGGCCAATATTACAACATTCGTTTCTCACCATTTTGTTCTTTTTAGTTTCATTGTTGATATCAGATACATAAGACCATAATGCTTTTTGGGATGTTTTGCATACTTCAAGACTTAAATTATCCATTTCGCTTAAGAATGAATCTAAACTTATATTAGATTTGTTTAATTCATCTAATTGGAGTTTGTAACTTTCGAGTTCATCTTGGTTTTTTGGAATAAAAGCATGAGGATCTAATATCGCTTTCATGGCTTCGTCTAGGAACTTTTTCTCTTTGATGTCATCCACGTCCGTTTCTAATTCATGTCCACTTTCATCGGAGACATCTAAAGTTTTATTATTTTTCGGTGTGCTCGTCTCGTCTGCTGACATATCTGACGAAGGATTTGTTTGAAACTGAACTGACACTGCCGTTGAAATTATTCCGACTAGGCAAATGAACCTCTGTAAATCACTAAAACGCTTTAGGTATTACGACAATTTTGTTAAAATAATTACGATGATTCATTCATTGCTTCATTGAGTCTCATTATAACATATGCATAGCTGGTCATAGCAAGGTGTTATTTTGCATTTTGAGCTAGAGGTTCGATAGTGATAAGATTATCGAACATTACACTAGCCACTGTTTTTTCTCGGTTGACCTATAGTTCAAATCTTGCTATTCGGAGCTTGTTTGTAAGATCCACGCGCGGGTAGGTACCACCGGGTACCTGTTTCTGCTGTGAAGCAGTAATGCGTTTCGGTTTGAAGGGTGGGGCAGCCATTGTAACTATACTTGAGACCTTAGAACTTATATCTCAAGGTGGGTGGCGCATTTACGTCTTAGATATGTATAGGCTCCACTAACCACTTAATACCAGGTGGGCTTTGAGCTCGTCCACCCATCTAAGCAAAAAAAAATATCTTGGAAATGTCGATGGTGTGATTCAGGTTTTTGGGCAGATTTCTTCTCTTCTATAATTGCCAGTACCAGCTGGAATACCACGCACTGACAACTAATCTAACTAATCTAGAGTAATTCCTAGCTGCACTGAACGACCTTTAGTGTTCTACACTTTTTCTGCTACTGCTGCTTCTGATGCATTATTAATGCATCTTTGTCGTACCTTGATTAAATTATCACAACAAGAGTCAATAGATTTTGGTGTAGTGGCCACCGAGTTTAAGTTGAGAGTACCATGGAAGGCACTGATGTCTTCAGACGTTCCTCACAGGTGATAGCAACAACTCCACTAGCCCCTAATCATAACGGCTGCTTCGATGGCAGACCAACATTGTCCCACGCGTTGCAAAGAGGATGCAAGATTAAATGGATGGATACATGAAGGTAAAGTTACAACGAATTTTACAGAAAAACAACTAATCCACGAAGAGTGGATTGATCAATACCAATCCGAAATAATACTTTAAAATTACTTCCAAGACATCTTGAGTTCGCTTGGAAAAATATAAACGTTTTTAGTCGAACAATGAACACATCCTGCATATTCACGTATGAATGATGCATTTTAGACGTAGCTCTTATAAGGCGTATAGAATTTCACATAACAATTGTTTAAATATTGTTATAGTTTTGTAATTACACAGGAAACAGTTTAGTAACAAGGGAAATGTAACAATTATTGTATAATGATGTTTATTTGGTGTAGCCCCAAGCTCAATCAAATTATTATTTTAGAAACAATTAGATGTTTAGACGTTGTTTAATTTCAAACAAGCTATTTAAATCAAACATCGATACCTTAAAACAAACATTGGACGACTAACACGACTAACTACAAAAAGTTACAGTAAATAAATATATAAAAATAAAATTAAAATACCAACAGCGACGATCATTTTGATGAACGGAAATCCACACCTGTGTTAATTTTCAATTTAAAACACATCAGCCGTAACACTTCACAGAAGCAAACACATTTTCCTCGCAATCGCTACGTGATGTACCTATCGAAGCCCAAGAAGCAACTAGTGGGACGCGACAAAGCGACCCACTCTTCCACTATTGCTGTTTCGTTCCCCTTTTGTTTATGAATATCGTTAAGTGTTTGATCGTTTTGTTGGATTTTCTAGATTGTAACAATCGTGTTGTGTGTTGTTTTGGTAATTGAGCTGGCTGGCTTGCACTCTGTATGCATTTTGTCCTATACAAATGTCTTAATGTACGCGTTCGATTCTCGTGAGACCGGACGTTGTTTGTTTAAACTACACCATATTTGATCGTCATCATTCATACGCACTTCGTATTGTTAAAATTTAATAAACTTGCAGTATTTTATTAAAATTTACATGATATATTGCTTGAAATATTACTGAATGGTGTTTTAATGTAGTTGTCAAAGGACATGACATAAAATTATCGGGTATTAGAAGATGCGTAATGTGGTATTATGTGCACGCTCGGGTTCCACTATACTGTCTATTTTAATAGTTTCGCTTTGATGCGTGAAATAGTTGTTAGTCAATTTGGCAGCCCATTGAGTTTCTCGCCAGATCTTCTCAGTGGGACGCGTTTCCGATCCGGTGGTAAATTCTGCGAAGCACTGCTCTTGCTAGGGCCAGTGCTAGCAACACTCCCGGTTTGAGCCCCGCGAGCTCACCTACACGTCAAGGTGAAGCTGAAATAGCCTCTCAAGCCTATCAGCATACGTAGGGAAAAAAAAAGTAAATTGGGACTTTGACCTTATATCTCAACGTGGGTTGCAGTATTCAGGTTGTGATGGCTCTGAACATCTATAGCCGCATTTTAAGCCAGAAGAGTCGTAAGTTCGTCTGTCTAACCAAAGCAAAAACAGAATATCTATGGCTTTGTGATGTCAACTTAATAGGATAGGGATAATTAAAAAAAAAAACAAAGCCTGAATGATGATGTAATGATATTTTTATTTTCAAATAAGTCATTTTCATTACATAATGTTTCAGTGTGCATATAACATGATTGAGATATATGTAATTAAATAGTCCCTAGTAGATGATCCTCGTTATTCCATGATACACATATGACAAATGTTTTGGTGGTGATATATTTTTGTGATCATTCATCATCCTTATTTATAAACGAGGCAAGTATCTCGGCGCCGGTCTGGTCGATGTCCTCATAATCGTAAGGTTTTAGAGCAATCTTCATCCTCTCGAACCATTTTCTCACATTATCATAAGAGCTAAGGTCATATTCAACTGCCTACAATGAAAGAAACAGCCAATGATTGAATGAATCTGAGGTTATTTGGATGTGGTTATTACCATTGTTATTTACTAACAAAATATGGTTAATTTCTGTCTGTTTAGAATACTTACATCTAAATTAGATATGATAACGACAATTGATAGATCAGCAATGGACATATTCTCTCCTGCCACGAAAGCGTGGCCTTCAAGGAAAATATTGAGCAATTCCAGGGCCTCATTTAATTTTTCTCCTTTTTCATCGTCAAATGGTTCCCCTTTTATCAACATTGGCACCTATAAAATAATTGTTCGGTAGTAATAAAACATTTTCGCCGTGTATCATAACTGTATGACAGAACAAAAGTAGGTCAGTAACAAAAAAATTCAGATTTTTTTCCAGTGATTATTGTTAACGGTTTCGAAAATGGTTATCTGCGTCGAATGACGAGACCATACCACCATAGCCTGGTGTGTTATGAGGTGGTGTACTCGTACTGCTATTTCTTTGGACTTCCAATTAACAAACACGATCTTTTCTCCTTAACTAATAATTTTAATCTTTACCTTTTAAATTCTACTTTTACTACTACTTTATTTTGTCATCGATTGCAGGTTTAAAATAATCGGCGGCTTGACTATACTCCTGGCACACAAGAAGATAACCTATTAGTATTGAAATAAAGTAAAGTTAAACTTACATATAGATCTATCCATCTTCTTGATAAGGTACCAAGATCAAAGTTAAGCCTTTGATCGATTATCGCTCTTAAGCGCGGGTTCTTAGGGTACAACGCATCGTTCTTTCCATACGCATTTACCAAATAAGCTTGAATGGCTCGACTGAAAATCAAGGTGGACACAAATTTTGTTTTTGTCACTAAAAAATTGCCGTTCTACTCATAATCGCAAAAAACAAGAATAGTAGTAGTATATTTTTAAATGATTCATACGCCAATTTTATTCAACCCTATTACAGATGGTTAGACAAGTTTATGCCCTTAAGGGGCTGTTAGACCTTAAAGCCTTAATAACACCTCCCATTTTACAGGTTGAGATCTCATATGTGCTACAAAATCCTTGTTTTACTCTTTAAAATAAAATCCATGATTGTTTCGCCGCAGAAACAGAGAGCACTGACATCTGTTCGTTTGGGCTTATCACAAATTTTAACTCGTTAAACGCAGTAGTTAAATTGCATTATTAAGCGGCTACATTATTAAGTAGGTTCACTTCAAGTTCTCATTCAAAACATGAATTCATTTAAAATTTAGAAAAATAGTATAGAGGAGAATAAATATCGCTTAATCGCATCCGTCAATCCATCATTCATCAAATTATTAAGTCATAGTCACCTTTCCCATAGAATAAATCCATTGTCGTCCATAGTCGGTATAGTATGTTGAGGATTCATCTAAAAATATCACGTTTATTGTTATTACATTAGGCATAAATTACACTACATTAAAATATTCAAATCTAATACCAAACCTGAAAGAAGACGTAGGGCTGTTAATCGTAATGTTATTAAAGCATGGTAAAAACTACTTAAGTTTAGTACAGAGACTTGGGAAATCTAAACTTAATCAGCTTTACCTTAAGGTATTCCGGTGTTTTATGTTCATTGTCTAAAATGTTCACAGCTATTAACTCAAGTTCAACTCCCAAGACACTCGCTGTCAGCATGACAGCTCTGCATGGTGGCGACGGTGGAAGAAAATACAGTTTTATAGGCGCCACTAGCTTTTTGGGGCCTGCTGCCGATTCACTGGTAAATATAAAAAACAGTGAGTAATCTTAAAATGCGTCTATATTACCGTATAGGTTGTTAAATTCGTTTTTTTTATGATTGAGTAATTACTGGTCGCCTGGAGGCCTTTTCAGTTTCACAAGGACAGGTGGGCGAGCAAGGGTTCAGCCAGGAGGGGTGGGATTTGCTAATAGCTACCCGAGCGCCTCCAAGGGAGACCTAACAACTCAAGAGCAGCTGCTTCGCGAATTAGTCTACTACCAAATCGGAATCGCGACCCGCTTGGAAGATACGGTGAGATTTAAGTTAGGCTGCACGTCTAGTGTAAAAGTCAAACTAGTGTAAAACAATGCATTAGTATTTTAAATTAAAGATACTTCAAATGCTTAACTAAAAAAAGTAGAACCATAAGAATCTCACCCTAAGCCGTTAATAAATAACAATATAGATGTTACGACCATGAAATCGTTCATATTTAAATGGAATCAGATATATTTTAAAAAGATAATAAGCAATGAACGTGCTTCAACAACACGCGCGAAGACTCTTGGGAATCATTAAACACTAATTAAAAATTATAGCAGTTTTATATCTAAGTTTTCTTGAATAAACTACTTAACTATCAGGTAACTATCAGGTAAGTAACATACAATTAATTTAATTGAAAAGCCACAGAGTATGGTCTAATTTGAAATTACGAACACGATATACACGATGAGCAATTCATTATAGGTTTTGACCCTGGAGAAAGACAATAGCCCATCTCTTTCTGTCCTTCGAATCCTAAAGGCAACAGATGGATTTACTCAAGAATAGTCGACGTTGAAGTCTTCGTGGCCTAAAGGATAAGACTGCGCTGCACTTGTATCTAGCGATGCGCCGGTGTTCGAATCGATCAGCTAATCAGCCATGCCTTCGCTGTTTGCCGACGACAGCGCCTACTTTGCGTCATCTAATTTCCCCTCTGCGGCCCTCGACGATGCAGAGACTATTGGACTTACTGCCCTAGTGGCTGGACCGATGGAGGGTCGCGATCAACGTGGGGAAGACCGCGGCTATTCTCTTCAGTCCGGTCCGCACAACAGTCGTCCCGGGACAGCTCAGTCACCGAAACGCTAATGTCGAGCTTAGATCTAGCATCCGGTACTTCGGGTCAATATCGACCAGAGTTTGAGGATGACCGCCTACGCCAATTCGGCTTTGGTGCGTTGGTGGCCGGTGTTTGCTTCTGGGTTTCCGGTCAGGACTAAGTTCGGCATATATAAGACGTACGTCCGTTCCCCTATCACGTACGCATTGGCGGCCTGGTGTCACCTCATCCCGCGAATTATGCGGGAGAAGTTGCAGGTCCAGCAAAATTTGGCTCTTCACGGAATAGTAGGAGCAGGCCGTTACGTCAGAAATGACGTTAATCGCCCGGGATCTGGATGTGGAGTCGCTCGAAGAGTTGTACTCTTTGTACTTGTAATCTTTACGAGCGGGCTGACGTGAACCCCTCGAGCATCTCCAGAATACAGCTCCTTTGTACGCCAGACCACCTGAAGTCGAGCGCTACCAAGGAAGCTACTGGAACCCTCTGCTATGGAAAGATGGCTTAACCGGAGTGATATGGGAGTGCTCATATTGAGTGCCCCCATGGGACTGAGCTGTCCATAGTCATCGTTCCCCCACTTGTTGGGGTGCCCCCCTATGGAGACCAATTGCACCACACCCGTGGATGGACCATTCCACTTGATCTGTATAGTTTATAGTTAGTTTTCAGTGGTTGTAGATTAGTAGTTAGTTTAGCATGTAGAAAAAAATAAAACAACAGGCGACAGCGTGACTCAGGGGTTTATTGCCGCCGGGGGTCACTCCTGGCTCAAGCCAACTAATATGTTGTATAAGTATATATATAAATGTAAATTGCGACTGATAGCACGCTGCGAACAGACCTCCCCCTATCTCACCCCTGCATCATGTCACCCCTGCCTAGGCCTGGAGTTCATGTCCGAGCAATGGGGATTGTGGGGATTGCCCCGAGGCCCACTCCATGCCCTAGCAAAGGAGCACGATGTCCCCTTCTTATCTTATCTGATCTGATTAGTGAAACAACCGTTCACACTATTGAATTGAGTCCTCGATCTCATGTGTCCTAATCGGGGATGACTCCATTCGCGCTTCTGTCTATGGACTCCGGAAACCATTACACACTGGTTGAGTTGTAGGCTCGTTCACTAATTTATAAGATGACAAAAAATACATGTAAAGAGATACATGAGAAACTCAGTAGGCTGTGACTATCGGTTAATTCGCTCGTCGAGCCCTACGTCGCAAGCTACGGGTTCGACGAGGACGGTGACCGGTGCTTGTGGTACCTAAAAGCATCGATAATGGATCGGGAGGATCCGTAATGACGTGTTTTGGGCAATTAACATATTTGAGCATAGTCTAGTACTAAAAAACTGTGAAAGTTTCAGAGCCTGATGGTATATTGCAAATCCAGCTTTGGGAACGCAAATAAAACCAGAGATTCAAAATAGTAGAGATGGATATTTAATAGCAAACAGTGCAACTCCATATAAAACTCGCCTCTGACCGCAGTTAAATTCACGTAAGATATAATGCAGTTGTCGTTTTATTTTCATTACAGTGTTCTGAAAAAATATCATATCATCGTGCTTGCTTTAATTAATAATTGATGAAGCACCTCACAGCAATTATGAACTATTTTCCAGAATTAAACACTTCAGTTTGTTTTTTACTAACGCAGTGGAAGCTGGTTTTCTTAAAATAACGAAAGTGATTATAATCCGTATTGAGTTGTAAGTAAAAATATTTTTAGAAACAAAATGCCTGTATTAAACGAATAAGACAAATATAGCTTGATGTTTTTTAATATTTATTATGATACATAAATGTGCTTTTGTCTGATATTTAATTTTTTTTTAATTATTCCTTCTTCAAGAAAGAAGCCAGCATTTTTGCTCCAGTCACGTCGATTTCGTCATAACCGTAGGGCTCCAACATTTTCTTTGTCCTCTCGAACCATTTGGCAATATTTTCGTGGGCGCTGAAGTCGTAACCAAATGCCTGCAATGACAATAATTATATACTATTTAACAATTAATATTAAACATATTTTTTAAACTGCTTAATGCAGTATTTATCGTAAATTAAATATATCAAATACTAGCTGACCCGGCAGACTTCGTAGTGCCTCAATCGATAAATAAAAGACATAAGCTTTTGTATACAATAAACTTAAAACAAACAAAAGGAATCCGTCCGACGGGGGACACATCAAAGGAAAAACAAAATTGTTATTTTTATTTATTCCGAGCATTTTCATATTCATCCACCGTTTAAACCTTCTCTGGACTTCCACAAACAATTCAAGACCAAAATTAGCCAAATCGATCCAACCATTCTCGAGTTTTAGCGAGACTAACGAACAGCAATTCATTTTTATATATATAGATAGATTATAGTACTATTTTTTTAACGTGATAACGTCTTATAAATCGATAAACCTCAGCTGCACGCACGAAAAAGTGTCACGTTCCGGCCGAGCCTGAGGGTGCCAGCAAGAGCATGGAACAAGCGATACAGAGGCACGGTGGGTCCAAAAGCTAATTTTTAAAAAAAAGTTTTTATTTATATAAATCCTTCTTTTTGACAAAATAATGATACTTCAGTGAAAATAATTCAATTCAATCTATATGCAATTTTTATGCAATTTTTATTTCAATGTTTCTTTATGACGTTATCACGTAACTATCATCCGTAAACCGACTTTTACAGACCTCCAATTTTTTAATTGAGTAAAATACGATGGCAATCTAAATCCAATATTTTACTGCGTTCAATTGTTCTCTTAGAACCTATCCGAAATTTCACCATTTTCGTTCACGCCGCTTCAGCGAAGTTACATTCATCCCACGATTATTTTTTTTTCGTTCGGATCAAAATCATCGGACCCTATTTCTCCTTGGCTATGTTGTTTTTTTTTAAACATACCGCTGGTAGCCTAAGGGGCTATTCCAGATTCGCGCGGACGGGTGGGTGAGCTCACGGATTCAACCTGAGAGAAGATGCTAATACTACCCCTAGCAAGAGCAGTGCTACGCACGATCTACCATCAGATCGCGATCCACCTAGAAAATCCGGGGAGAAACTCAGTGGGTTGTGTCTATGGGGTTTGGGTTTATATGAGAGTCGAACAACAAAAGGATCCTTCTTTTTTTACCACAATCTATCTCTGTTCAATACTGATACAGTTTGTTTCGTATTAATTTTTACGAAGCAGATCTTTGTCGTCTCCTATGCTATTTATAGTAAGGCATTGACGTACCTCTGCCCCTACCATTACTGATGTCTATTGATGTAAATCATGTATCAGGTTTGTCTCTTTTCTAAGAACAAAACCATACATCTGAAACTCATGCACCTTCAAGGTCAAAGTAATTGTTAGACTTACATCAATATTAGTGATTGTAACAACAATAGTGATATCCGCCACAGTCATGTTTTCTCCGGCTACGAAGGGACGACCATCCAGGAACGTGTTCAACCAACCTAGCGCTTCGTCGAATTTGTCGGCTTTCTCTTGATCGTAAGCTTCCCCTCGAAACAGGATAGGTGTCTTTAAATAAAAATTACTTAACATGACTACGAAAATGGAGATAGATTTAATACATACATTTATGACTATTAAAAAAAAACACCTGTGTACTTAATGAGAGTTTTTTAACGTTCTCGATAGCGTAAAAGTTAACTTAAACTTGTATGGAGTTGGATGGAACCTTTGCCTTCGTAAATTTGCTTTTACTGAAGATATGGATCAACGATTGTTGAAGGTAAGTCGGGATAAAGTGGTATGTTATCTATAAATTGACTTATGACTATGTATTGCTAAATACTAAATTATTACTTATTGTAATGTTATTATAACTTACGTATAAATTAAGATATCTCAGGTACAAAGTGCCAAGATCAAAATTCAACCGCTGGTCGATAATGGCACGTTGGCGAGGATTCTTGGGATAAAGAGAATCGTCTTTGCCGTATGCATTGACCAGATAGGTTTGAATAGCCCGACTGAAAAAAAGAATAATTTCAAAATTAGAATATTAATGCCATTTAAGTTGCTCAATTAAGAACGTTAAGTGGTTACCGGAGCCCATAGACATCTGCAAAGTAAATGCCGCCACCTACCTTGAGACATGAGTTCTAAGGTCTCCGTTTTTACAGAGCACCGGCTGCCCCACCCTTCAAACTGGAACGCATTACTGCTTCACGGCAGAAATAGGCAGGGTGGTGGTACCTACCCTTGCGGACTCACAATACGTCCTACCACTAGTAAAAAACGCGTACATGATTTTCATGATGAAATAAATACCTTTCCCAAAGAATGAATCCGTTGTCATCCATAGTCGGGATTGTGTGCTGAGGATTCATCTGAAATTGAAAAAAAAATTCATTACACAAGTTACACTAAGGAAATACAATTAATAGGTACTTTCCAAGGACTATTTGGTAAAGCGTCGGCTGTAGTCGTATCCATATCTGTAAGACGTCTTGAAAACCAGACGATCTTAATAAAAATAGTCTATTTGTCAATTAACAAAAGATACATTTGGGTATGCGACTCGGCTTATTTAACAACGACAATCTTCTATTCTATCCTATTAAATACTGGTGGTAGAACAAGTTTGCGTGTGTGAGCATCAACGCCCATATTTCTCCTCCGAAGAAATTATGCATCTGGTTTGAGGTGTAGGACAGACATCGTACCATTGTTATAGCCTTATATCTCATGGTGGGATATTGTAGTTGTGATATATATGGTCAAGACAAACCTTCCAGGAGGGCCGTGAACTTTTCTACCCAACATTATGCCGTTACATTTTAAACAATCCTGGAGCCGTTGCTAATTTTCTAAGTAATTCTGTTAATCTGTCTTATTAGCTCGACCTTGGGTCTCAGACTATGCGGAAGAGTCCTCATTGTAGTGTCTGTTAATTCTATTAACTCTACAAGAATATCTCAATATAGAATACAAGTTTTTTTACGGATGCCTGAATTTCGTTAACGACATTTTGAAGATAGCTTTATATATACACAAGCTCTGAACAATAACATACGAATTTCATCCGCTCGGGGGGAAGATTTTTTTTTAAGGGATTTTATGACCTGGTTTCTAAGACCTTTAGGTCAAGTTTAGTTTAATTTATATTCTTATTTTTATGAAAAATGATATTAAATGAAATGAGATGAGATGATATGGTATGAAATATAATCTCAGTAAAATGGTGGTCATTTACAGAAATTTTTTCAGTGGAATTTCCGACATCTGTGCACTTTCATAGATACTAAATAGATAATAAACCACCGTTATTACACATTTAAACCTGAAGAAACACTAATTAAACAAAATAAAACAAATCACACAACTTCACTCCTCGCGCTCCCACCAAAAAGTCCTCGGGGGAAGATATTCCATTTGTTATCCTCAAAAGTACTATCGTGCATTGAAGAAGTGTACTGTAAAACAACAAAAGTACCTTAACAATAAGACAGTCTTATTGTTAAGGTACTTTTGTTGTTTTTCTTTTGTAGTTTTACGGGATTCGGCTGCTTCAAACATGGTCACAAATATTACCTTGAGGTATTCCGGTGTCATGTGCTCCCCGTTCATGATATTAGTGGTGATAAGGTGCAGGTCTAGTTCCAATACTCTGGCCGTCATCATAACAGCACGACAAGGCGGAGATGGAGGCAAGTAGTACAGCTTTATCGGCTGCACGGGCATTTTTCCGCTCTTGGACCGAGCTGCCGCGTTGCTGCAAACATGACGTAAGGCGCTTTTTAGTTCTCTCAAGTTTAGTAAGCATTATAACATTTTTCAATGATTTCCCATTGTATAGGTTTAAGTTATAATTAGAAAATAGTGTTTCTTAAGTAAGATAATAAATATTAGTAGTTAGTATGACACTATTACACTTGTCTGGCTAGGTTCGTAACGTAGCGTAATGTTTCGTATCCAAAACACCAATGTTAATCCATGTCATTTAAGCTAACCTGCCACCATCGCATAAAATTTGAACTCACCCAAAAATGTTAATGAAAAGAAATAAAATAAAAAATCTTGATTTGAAATTCATTTTCCTGTTTTCTTTGTTCTATAATCAAAATCATATATTTCATGAATTTTTTCAAGAAAATTAGGTAAAACCACCTAAAACTAAGGGAGGAAATAACATAAATTTATAATCAAATAATTAAACTATTATACTACTATAAAAAAATAATTTTCCTAAAAACATTGTCTCTTTTTTTTTTAATTCCACAATTTTCTAACTATCCCGTGTCCAACTCACTTCTGAATTTTCACCGCAATAGTTTTGTCCATACATTGACCCAGTTTGAAAATCGAAACGCTGATGGCTTTACAGAAAACAAACACGGCACTAGATACGTTTGACCCCTAAAATCAGCCCTGACTCGAAAACAAAAGGCTCAAATTAGCTAGCACCTCAGTTAAAGAACCACTAAAGCGAGTTGTCGTCCACCAGTGTGCAGCAAAACATTGGTTATGAACAAAGTGATGGAGGTTAAATAATATAAGCGTTGTTTGATCGCCAGCGCTATGGTAACACACGGCAACGCTTGGCTTGGTCGGTAATATAGTAACTGCAGAGTCACTGTAATATAATGAAACTACGACTGTTCTATGGAAAATTATATCGATTAATGTTGCAGTTTTACCAGAACTATGTGCCGTTCGCATAGAATCTAGAATGGCCGTTTAAACTTTTATTATTCGTTTTTACTAGTGGAAGGACCTCTTGTGAGTCCGCACGGGTAAGTACCACCGCTCTGCCTATTTCTGCCGTGAAGCAGTAATGCGTTTCGGTTTGAAGGGTGGGGTAGCCGTTGTAACTATACTGAGACCTTAGAAGACCTTTCGGTAGGCAGCGGCTTGGCTCTGCGCCTGGCATTGCTGAAGTCCATGGGCGACGGTAACCACTCACCATCAAGTGGGCCGTATGCTCGTCTGCATACAAGAGCAGTAAAAAAAAAAAAACTTATATCTCAAAGTGGGTGGCGCATTTACGTTTTAAATGTCTATGGGCTCCAGAAACCACTTAACAATCATCCGAAAAAGAAAAAAAAAAGTGTAGTGGTGTGTTTAATTTGTTGGCAATGTATTATTTTGAGGCCGCATAAATAGACTATATTCCCGCTTATTTCTGTTACGAACCAGTCATATGTTCCGATTAAGTGTATATCAACACTAAGGCGTTAATACGCTTCCAGTTTGAGTCACGACAGTCGTTATTACAATAGAGTACAATTAAACCTCACAACTCAGTCTGCAGCGACACTTAGGTTTCGATGCCTTCAAATAACGGTAACATAAAGCGATCTACAAGTTGGTTTGCTGATCTAAATTGAAACATCTCTTAACTAGTAGGTCGTGTGTTACCATAAACGCATTTTAAAAATTCTAACTTTTATTAAACACAAAAATTGCAAATAAAAAAAAAATTTTGTGTTTATTCTAAACGCAATTCTAGTTTGAATGTAATCACCGTTGTAGTAAACAACATTAGCTTAGTTTAATACGATACTTAAATAGTACCAATCGTGAGCATTTGTGACTATTATTATATGTTCAGTTTCTGGTGAAACTTGCCTGTTTCTGCCGTGAAACAGTAGTGCGTTTCGGTTTGAAATGTGGGGTAGCCGTTGTCTAAGCTGAGAAAGGGCTCGACGAGTAAATTAACCCATAGACACAGCCCACTGAGTTTCTCGCCGGATCTTCTCAGTGGGTCGCGTTTCCGATCCGTTGGTAAATTCCGCGAAGCACTGCTCTTGCTAGGGCCAGTGTTAGCAATAGTCCCCGGTTTGAGCCCCGCGAGCTCGTCTACTACTTCGGTGAATCTAGAATAACCCCTCGAGGTTAATAGAATAGGTAGGAAAAAAGGATTATCTGTATATATTTAAACGTATATAAGTATCTATGTAAGTCTCTGGTACGTGTAACACAGGGAATTCTAATTTGGGACCGGATGACGGTGCGTGGATTGTTCGCAGTTATTATTATTTTTTATCTAAAAACATGATAATATTAGTTACTGTTGGTCAATTTTGTATTCGTTGCTGAAACAGAAAATATTTTCAACAAAATACTATTGCTTGCTATTTGAGCAAACTTCTTGACATATCTAGAACAACAACTTCTTAAACACCCTTAAAGTTAAATACAAAATTATTATCATCGGACATTGAACACCTGTGTACATATAACGAAGTTGACACACTTTCTTTGTGACATTAATGCAATGAATAATAAAATTTAAAATATTCTTTGTTCTAGTACTAAGTACGTTATTATTGTGTTCTAATTAAAATATGTAGTTGGAAGCGCAATATTAGGCGAGTTTCTGTACTAACGAATTGGTAGCCAAGTCCTATGCGGCTGCCATTGTCGAAGTCCAAATCAAATTATTTATTCGATCTTTTCTACAAAAAATAGTCGTGAAATCGTAAAATCACTTTTTATTATTATTATTATTATTTTATAGCTTAGATGGGTGGACGAGCTCACAGACCATCCGGTGTTAAGTGGTTACTGGAGACCATAGACATCCACAACGTAAATGCGTCACCCACATTTGAGACATACGTTCTAAGGTCTCAAGTATAGTTACAACGGGTGCCCCACCCTTCAAACCGAAACGCATTACTGCTTCACGGCAGAAATAGGCAGGGTGGTGGTACCCACCCGCGCGGACTCACAAGAGGTCCTACCACCAGTAAAAAACAAAAGACACATTGCTACCCGATAAAAAGGGATAAACTGCTCTTAATACTATAAAACGTCATGTGGAATTTCTGCAAATTAAAATATCGCTCAACACGAATGCACCGGACGTCTTATCCGATAGGCCACGACGACTTCAAAACATTTATGATACATTTAATGTATTATTACGTACATTAAATGTCTCATAAATGTATTATATTTTAGATTATTATAATGCCATGAACTATCCGGGCATGACACATGTACACGGAAAGAACTTCAGTGACGTCATTAAAGACTAAGGAAAATAATAAACATCTCGCAGAACATTTCTTAGTATTTACTAGCTGAGTCTCGCGATGTTACCCGCAGTTATTGTCGTACCGCGGGAAACGCCGCGGGGCGAAGCTAGTTAAAAAAAAAGTAAAAGCTTAAGTTACTCCTTATATCATCAGATACCTATCAATGAAAGTCCCGTCAAAATCGGTCCAGCCGTTCCAGAGATTAGCCGGAACAAACAGACAGACAGACAAAAATAAAAAATAAAATAATTTTGGTATGTGTACTGTGTATAGGTACTTACGCGTTTAGTAAAAAGTGGTTATTTTATTATTACAAACAGACACTCCAATTTTATTTATTTATTTTTTATATATGTCAACACACGTCAGGGATGGCTGAGCGGTAGGTTCCGTCATCGCTTGTATTCGATTGAACTCAGTTTAGTCAATAAAACTTTTCAGTAATAATTATTGAAACTCAACACACACAACTTTCACAATGACAGGGTAAACCGACAGTTTCGTTGCATATACCGACAGACCGACTGACCGACTGACTGACTGACAGAGACTCACTGACTGAGACGGACGGAATTACTGTCTGACACGGAATGCCACGACTCTGTCCACGTACCGCCATTTTATACTGTGGCGTTACGGAGTCTACCCTTCGTTTTGTGATATTTATCAAAACAACATTTCATCATTTAAAATAATAATCAAAACCACCGTCTTAATATTACTAAAGTCGTTATCCACGACAACTAAAAGTCGTTATCCACGACATATATATTATTATAATTTATCCAAATCGTACTTCAAAAATATTAGTTATTGATCGAGGGATAATCAATTGGTACCGCTAAATAGATACCTACTGCACAATTACATTTAATGAAGATATTGTGCCCTTGTCAGGGTTGCCACCTGGCTACCAGCCGGGACTCGCTTGGATTGTTCCGGAGCTAGAGAAAAAGTACTAGGTCACGGATTTGCCGAAGATTACGTATATTGATTGTGCTGAAGTAGAACTCTCAATACTATTGGCTGTCTCAAACCAGAATACTGAGGAAGCGTTAATAGGGAAAACGTTTTCTAAGGGTAATCGGGGTTATCAGGTGCAGAGGATTCATAGATTAACAAAAGACGTGAATTTACTTCATAAACTACTAAACATAAACATTATTAAACACAAAAATAAACCTTATCATTTATTGTTACATATTATTATGTACATTGGAAAACTAGCGGCGCAGAATCTTTAAACAAATAAAATACTAAGCACGTATTTACATTCCGTTTATTTGATAAAATTTTACGGTTTCCATATATTCCTTAGCTATTTCCTTACATATTTCATAATGCAAATTATAATTTCTTATACATGCTTACTAGAACTAGCTTACAATACGTGTGTGAATATAAATGCAAATTTCAAGTTTCGCTGTAACATTTTCACAAAATAGAACAGGAAATTATGTTAATAGTTAGGTCCGTGATCGCCATTCAAACGAATTGCTATTTTGGCTTAATACGTTTTCAGACTAAGCTATTTATAACTAGGAAATATTCCAATTAACTTTGTGTCTTTATGTACTTATATCAGTGTTCATAACATGTATTTATAAAGTACATAGTTATGTTATAATGTACTTTTAATATAAACCTACGTAATCATTTATAGACGGTTCGTACTGTTAATATATTTTTAGTATTACAGTGCTCTTAAATTCATTGTGTATAGACTACGTAGAAAATGCGACCAGTTTCAATTCAATGGCATTTGTCTTAACGGTTACATTTTGAAGTATATATTGTGAATGGAAGCTTTGGAATGATCTAGATCATAAATAAGTTTTATTCTTTTTTTTTTAGAAGTAGTATTAAAAGTAAAAAGTTTACGTCTAGTCATAAAAATAAAGTAGTAGAAGTATCGAACGACTTAGAGACTTCAAATTAAAAAAAGTAAAAAAAAGTATCAAAAAGACATTCTCTTCAAATAAACCATCTAACCGAAATTATAACCTAATGACAAAACATGCACATGCACATTTTCGATGCACTTCAGTTTTTAATATACCTATTTTTTTAATGTTTCGTCGTTAAATTTCATCTTTAATACATAATAATATTATTATGTTAGCAATATTACCCAATCAAAATTAGTGTTAGGTTTACATATGAACAAATACAGACTATATAATTTTACATTTCTATATAATTTTTCATTTCTTTTTTGCAAATTGGTCCAGAACAGCGAAAATAAGAGTAATTATTTTTTAATGTTTATGTAAGTTAAGTTGAGGTTAAGTGTGAGACTTTTAAAAATGTGATTTAAATTACTTATTCTGTTAATAATTTGGAATTTGGCTTAAACAAAATCCTTTGGTTTTTTTTATCATGAAAAATACACAACAAATGCAATTAACATTTCACATTTAAGAAATAACTTGCGCTAATTAGAATGCGGTGCTTCAATGATAAATAATACAATTTTTTTTTTTGTTTTAATTAAAATTCATAGATCCAAATGAAACTCATACTGTATTTGTGTATGCATATTTAACAATGACATGTTATTTATAACAATTACAAGCTTACAAGAGGTTATCAACTGATATGGCACTCTGCCTTTGTAAAATAACACACATTTACTGCATGCAAGGTCACAATATCGGCATTAAATAATACATTCAAATTGATATGCACTAATCAGAACAAACAGAAGATTTTGGTTACTTTGGAAAAACGAAATATATTATGTTTTGAAAATAACAAATTTGCACTAACAAAATAGATTGCGTTCGAAAATGTATGCAAAAAAATTAATTAAGATAATCTTTGGTTCTTTAAAATTGCTGAATAGATTTTTTGAACACATCCACATTTTTAAAACACTTCACTTGTCATCAAGAACTTCAACAGTAGAGGCGCTGCTCGCATTGTCGTGATCTTTTTCTTTGTTCTCGTCTATACTATTTCGAGATTCATCCTGAGCATCCTTGCTTGAATTCACGTCAGAAACGTCAGTTTTTAGTGTTCTAATCCTTTCATTGTTCGTCTCCTCAGCCACAGGCTCACTTTGAGTTATTTTAACTCTTTTACATTTAATATTGCCCATTTTACAAAACTTTTACGCTTTGGTTTATAACCAGTTTAATAATTAACCGTATTAATTAATTTCGATAAGTACCGCATGAGATAAGACCACTCCCAAACAAAGTGAAAGCGAAACTGCACTTGGCAGTGTGGCAGCAAACAAACTCGATTACTCAGTATAAATATAACCGTTTATAATTGCAAGATAAGGCGACAATGACACATCGCCCGCGCGTACACATTGACCGGATGTCTGGATGTCATTTACATAAATACGAACGCTTTGATATTAATTATAATATTCCGTAAACGAATCCAACCCAACCAATAAGCGTTCCCCTTGTGCAACTCCAATTTAATAAGGAAAACTGTAAATGTTTCCTTCGTGAATAAAATTACTAAATTCCAATAGCGTCTGTCGAATCAATTCTAGTTACAGAAGTAAAACGAGTTAGGCTTCAAATTAGTTTGAATTCCACTCACTACTTCACACAATCTAAATTCGATTTAACTAATAACTCGGTTTTCTTATAAATTATAATGAGTCATGGCGATGATGCGTTCCTCAACAAAGCGTTTCATGTCTATTTTTAAACCACAGTCAAACTCAAACAAAACGTGGATCATTCTTACAATAAAGGACCTTAATTCGCATCAATTCATGTCAATGATGTCATACAACAAATATTTTTAAGATGATTTAATTTTCGTATAGACGTATTTCGAAAGAATCCAGCTTACGTTGAACTGAAAATCTATTTATGAACCGACAAATGCAGACATTTTATTTAATTTGATTAATTCTTTACGGTATATAAGATATTGAATACATAGAATCTGTATAAACAGAACGCAAAGAGATGTGATAGCTTCTTGTATATCTGAAGTAACGTAGATAATGAGGTAGTATCTTCAATGAGGGAAATCCTTACAAATGTTTACGATTGAGTTCCACGGTGAAGGAATAGCATCGTGTAATAAAAATCAAACCCGCAAAATTCTAATTTGCGTAATTACTGGTGGTAGGACCTCTTGTGAGCTCCCGTGTGGTCGCCCGCACTTACCGCGCGAAACGCGGCTCTACTGCTCAGAGCTCAGCGGGCGCTCGCGGTGAGGGTCATCAGGGGGTACCGCACCATCTCTCAGGATGTGGCCTGTGCCCTCGCCGGATCCTTACCGTGGGACCTCGAGGCCGAAATCTTGGCCACGACATACCGACGGAGAACACAGTCCTCGACTCGGGAACGGACACCCGGCCCGTCGGTTGTCGATCGATGGAGGCGTGCTGCGCGTGGTCTGGCGTATGCCAAATGGAGAGAGCGCTTGCTGGAGGAGCTCGGCCGAACTTCGGCCACTCGTCAGCGCACGCTCGAGGCACTGGTGCCTGTGCTGGAGGCATGATCGGACCGGCGACACGGTGAGCTCTCCTTTCGCCTCACCCAGGTCCTTTCAGGGCATGGATGCTTCGGGAGGTATCTGTGGAGAGTCTGCGGAAGGGAGCCACATCCGGGCTGCCACCAGTGCGGGCACCCGAACGATGACGCTCAGCACGCGCTAGAAGCGTGCCCACGGTGGGAGCACCCGCGGCGAAACCTCGTCGCGGTGTTAGGGCAGGACCTCTCTTTGCGGGCTATAGTCGCCCGTATGGTAGAGGACCGGAGTTCGTGGGAGGCCATGGCTGGGTTCTGTGACTTGGTCATAGCGCTTCGTGAGGCTGAGGAGCGCGAAAGGGAACGGGATCCCTCTTCGGCTCCTCAGCGCAGAAGGCGGGGTGGACGGCGCGTGCGAGAGGCCGCCGCTCAGCCCTCGTAGGGACTATCGACTATCGTAAATGGATTCCCCAGAGTTAAAAAAAAAAAAAAAAAAATACTTGTGAGTCCGCGCGGATAGTTACCAACACCCTGCCTATTTTCTGCCGTGAAGCAGTAATGCGTTTCGGTTTGAAGGGTGGGGACAGCCGTTGTAACTATACTGAGACCCTTAGAACTTATATCTCAAGGTGGGTGGCGCATTTACGTTCTAGATGTCTATGGGCTCCAGTTACCACTTCAAACACCAGGTAAAAAAAAACAAAAATTCAAATTCAGTATAAAAGAAAATATTTATTTAAAACCTTCTGTTCTAAATTTATGGAAATTATGAACGTTTAGAAATTGTTAATTGTAATCCATTTAAAATATTCGAGATATTTAAATGACTGCAGAATACCGACCAATAAGTACCATCAGATAGATAAAATTAGACATACTTGTTTAATATCGTAATACTTGTTGAGCTGCTAAATTATGTTAAATAATTGATCATAAATAATAAAATATTATAACAATAAACACATTGAAATGAAAAAATGGCGAAACCGATATTGATTTATACAAGCATTTATTTGAGCACCATCTATGGTACCGTGAAAATTTGCGAGAGTGAACAATTATCCGAACATTGTACAGAAATGAACCCTTGTACTAGCAGAACCGTGGGGAGTCACAAGATGTCGCTCCCCAGTTTTTCGCACAAAACTGAATCGCGATGACGAGATGCGCACATCGTTAATCACATCCTTCAACTGTACAGTTTGAAAGCATACTTACCTGGCGTAGGGGATACCGTGATCATGTAGGCGGTTCCCCCAGGGCGAGACCATACCATAGCACTGCCGGTAAGGTTGACCCCTGTGATTACCCCTAATGTGGGTAACTCGGACGCGTAATTTTTGGTAGTGGAGACTGCGTTCGCGCTGTCTCCAATCTTAAATTCTAATACTATATCATTAACTGGTCATATTATAAGAGATCGTAACGTATAGTAAAAAATGTTTGCTTTTGAAAGCAATCCCTGAGGGAGAAATTTAAAGAAATTAAAGTTCTCACTATGCCATCCCAGTATTCCCAGTACATTTTTGAAAATTTGATGTATGTTCGTAAACATATTGAGGAGTTTCCTAAAAAGTCGGACATACATAATAGAAATACTAGGAACAAACACAAGCTTGTTGTGCCGATGAGTAGGTTACATAAGATACGAAATTCATTCGGGTGTTTGTCTGTGCGCCTGTACAACAAAATCCCACAAGATGTTCAGAACCTACATATACAAGGTTTAAGAAAACTATTAAAGAACATCTGTGCAATAAAGCTTACTATAAAGTCAATGATTATCTAGAAGATTGCACAAAGTGGGAATGAGTTGCTCGCTCCGGGCATTTCAATATTGTANTTTAGGGGGCTGGGTGGGTGTACAGCTTTTCAACAAGATCCCACTAAACGTTCAACTACTACCTGTTCATAGATTTAAGAAAACTGTTAAGGAACGTTTGTGCAACAAGGCATATTATAAAGTTAAGGATTATTTACTAGATGGCACTACGTGGGAATGAGGCGCTCGCTCCTGGCCTTTTCATTTTTCATTATTATTATTTTTTTTTTAATTGTATTTTTTGACTTGTTTTTTCTTTTATTGTGAATATTTCTATTTATTTAAAAAAAAAAGAAGAAAATATTTGAGAAAAAACAAAAAAAAAAGCCCGCTGAGTTTGTTTCGCCGGTTCTTCTCAGGACTGTGGCTTTTTTTGGAACCGGTGGTAGAGTTAACATTGTTATTTGTATTTTGACATTCAACAAGTGTGTCATACTGACATCTAAGTTGAAATAAATGATTTTGAATTTGAATTTGAATTTACCCTAAAGTGTTAACATCAATTTTATCGAGTATCACCACAATTTATGATTTATGTATGAATGAATGAATTTGAGGGGTACATTTTTTTAGGCAACCATACAATAGCTTGCACCTGCTTATCGGGACGAAACCTCGCCCCTATATTGGTCTACCTTGTCGTAGCCAGGGAACTAAACTTTACGTTTAGCGGAACCTTAACGCCGCTTCCAAGTTCTATACGAAGGTTATTGCCAGGTCGAAGTCAGAGCACGAATTGCGAGAATTGGCAAGGGATTGAAGATCTATCCCCTGGGAGTCGTCCTTTTTGGTCGCAGATCAAGAGTAAAAAAAAACTTGTTGTAGTGCAAGTTGTTGTGTTTTCATTATAAATAATAATATATAATATATATGCTCCTCTGCCTACAGGAAAAACAAAAAAGGAGCTAATTAATTTAAAGTATAAAAAAAGTTACAAAAAAATTTGCAAATGAATACCAATACCGATTTCGTATTCACAAAAGTAATTGTAATTTAGAACAATATAAACAGCATTAGCATTATGCTCTAAACAGGACGTGGAAATACAAATTAAGATGATTAAATAAAGTAGATGTTTTGCGTATATGCGAGTGAGTTAAAATCAATTGATTCTTTCTAAAGCATTATTAATTGGTATTTTAAAAATTATGTGTAGCAAAGTACCTAGTCAGGTCATAAGTATTGTCACACAGTAAAAACTTTTCTTTTAGAATGCTGGCCACAAAAAAGTTTATTGAATTCGAATTTCGAATTGTTCATGAAAATAAAAATGTATACTTTTAGAATTTTACTCTTTTTTAAATATGGAGTGGACGCTTAAAGAAGACCGTGTTGCAGTTATTGCGTTGCATCGTTGCGGTTACGCGCCAATTCAAATTTTTAACATACTGAAAAATTTGAATATAACCAAAAGATTCGTTTATCGTACCATCAAACGATACAATGAAGACTCTAGTGTAGATGACAGGTCAAGAAGTGGTCGCCCTCGGTCTGTTAGGACTCCAGCAGTGATAAAAGCTGTGAAGGCGCGAATTCAAAGAAATCCCAAACGTAAGCAGAAACTGTTGGCCCTTCAGATGGGGTTAAGCAGAACCACGGTGAAAAGGGTGTTAAATGAAGACTTAGGGCTTCGGGCATATCGAAGAAAAACAGGACATCGTTTGAATGCTCGTCTAATGGACCTGAGACTGAAGAGATGCCGCGCTTTGTTGAAGCGGTACGCGGGAAAAAAATATCGGGAAATTCTTTTTTCGGATGAAAAAATTTTTACCGTAGAAGAGAGCTACAACAAACAAAATGATAAGGTGTACGCACACAGTAGTGAAGAAGCGAGCAACCGTATTCCGCGTGTCCAACGAGGTCATTTTCCATCCTCGCTCATGGTATGGTTGGGAGTTTCTTATTGGGGCTTAACAGAGGTACATTTTTGTGAGAAAGGTGTAAAAACGAATGCAGTTGTGTATCAAAATACAGTCCTGACGAACCTTGTGGAACCTGTTTCTCATACCATGTTCAATAACAGGCACTGGGTATTCCAACAAGATTCGGCGCCAGCTCATAGAGCGAAGAGCACACAAGACTGGCTGGCGGCGCGTGAAATCGACTTCATCCGGCACGAAGACTGGCCCTCCTCCAGTCCAGATTTGAATCCGTTAGATTACAAGATATGGCAACACTTGGAGGAAAAGGCGTGCTCAAAGCCTCATCCCAATTTGGAGTCACTCAAGACATCCTTGATTAAGGCAGCCGCCGATATTGACATGGACCTCGTTCGTGCTGCGATAGACGACTGGCCGCGCAGATTGAAGGCCTGTATTCAAAATCACGGAGGTCATTTTGAATAAACTTTAGTGTCATAAGAATCTATGTTTTGTTAAGTTCATTTTGGTGTATGAATGGTTACATAATGAATAAACTTGTTTCAATTATTTTACATTAAACATGTGACAGAATTTATGACCTGACTAGGTACATTATGTATTTGGAAATATTATGAATAAATTATCATCAAAGGTTAGGAAATCATTAGGAAAAAGAAAAAAGTATCTGTATCCACTGAAACCCGTATTTTTATTGAATAATTTTGACATCATAAGCATTATAAATTATAAATGGCACGACGACTTCTAACATTATTCAAGTTAGTGACTTTCTGAATCTTTTGATATTTATCAATAGCATTCTTCACGAAATCAGCTGCTGTGCTAATTTTCTCCAAGCGTTCCGGGGTCATGAGAGATCTCATCTCTTCGTGGATAGGTCCGATGCCGTGGAACGTTAAAGTGCAGAGGTTGGTGTAAGAACAAACTCCAAGAGTTAGAATGGAACCGAGCAATAAAACAAAAATACTGCTAAATACCCAGTTCAAGGTTCTGCCCAGAGCATACACGATTGTCTGTAAAGAATATTAATGTACAAATCACTACATAGTATAAAACAAAGTCGCTTTCTCTGTCCCTATATCCCTGTGTATGCTTAAATCTTTAAAACTACGCAACGGTTTTTAATGCGGTTTTTTTTAATAGATAGAGTGATTGAAGAGGAAGGTTTATATGTATAATAACATCCATTAAATAGTGGAGAAATCAATAATAAATTACAGTTTCCGAAGCGAAGCGAGGGCGGGTCGCTAGCTATTTAATAAGACTTGTTAGATATATTTTACATCGCAAAGGCTTATTTTACTATTACTTTTACAAAGTATATATGACTAAATTTAAGATATGGAGTCAAAATAAGCAATATGGAAGATTAACTTACCCTAGCGTTAGGAAGTTGACCCCAAACTAAACCTAAAGAAGAAGTATCCGGCTCCATCAAGTAGTTGTCGCGGTACAAATCATAACTAAAAAAAAAGGATTTATTAAAAAAAAAAAGCATTCGTTTAACATCAAAACATTCATGGTAACATGTATTGCATAAGTTTATGAATAATTGAGGTACTCAATTTAGCACACATTGCGATCACCGCACTAGGCAACGCCTTTATCGTGGGGGTCTGAAAATTTTACTATGGATTTAAGACTAATTAATTCAAACAATATATATAACAACAAATTTAAGGAAAAAAGGAGGGTAATAAACTCAGGCCAGTCGGTATGAATGATAGCATAGAGAATATTGTACAATAAAATAGCAGTATGTGTAGAAAACATATTACTATTTTATGTCTTGTTCGAATTATGCGATTTATAAATAATAAAAAGAAAAATCAGAAATAAAATAAAATAAAATGAAATTTTAAATTCAATATAAAGTTTTAAATTGAGTTGAAACTAACCCAAAAAGTATTTACTGAATTTATTGAGTTTTTTATAGAACTATTAAAATTCGAAAACGGACAAGACCTTTGAATTCGTTATACTATTAGAAAAAGTATTTCCTTGCTATTACTGAATTGCTGTTACAAATTAAAAAAGCAGCATTAAATATGCAAACAAAAATACAAATAGCTTAATAATGTTCACTTACTTGTTAGAAGATAAATAGCCTGTGTCATAATTATAGCCGGGTGCATAAGGGACACCTGGGAAAGTTACTTCTGACTGGATCGGTTCAAAACCATAATTAGGCATTCCAATATTATCCTAAAATAGTATTTAAAAAACACTTTAAGTATTCCCTGGATTATTGTAGAATTTGTGAAATAAACGTTTTGTAGTTGTACTTACATTTCTATTGACATCAGTAGATGGCATAGGCTCATCAGCTAACATTCTATCTTGCTGAATAACGGGTCCAGTTGGTCTCACTGGTTCAATCCTTACTCTACCTTCATTTTTTTCTATCCTTTCATCAGCTTTGTACACTGGATGACTAATATCTTTAAGCTCATCTTTGAAAACAGCCTGAGCTTCAAACCCTTCGTTAGATCGCAGATCAGTTTTAAAGACTTGTTTTTCTGAAGATCTATGTGATATAGGCAGTTCTGCTGCTATTGCGAAAACTATCAGTGCCGATAATATTATAATAGATTTAAACATCTGAAATAAAATGTTTTACTTAAATTAATGTTATACCAAGCAAAATACAACATATTTTTCAACAAATTATTTATATATGTTTTTAAACAAAGCGTGTCCATTTGAAAAATGTTAACTTACTTTGGAATCTGGACTTCCCCTTGACGAGTAATTCAAAGCACTGATGGTTCCTCATTTCTTACTCAAAGTATTTATACCTAATTCTGTTAGCGATAAGTCGGGGGTTGACTTCACTCAATCACTTATCTACAGGTATTCCTTCGCAAAAACTCCTATTATTTTCTAATATTGATAAGGATTTGTAAAACTTTTGGAATGTCGGACGAAATTTCAAAATGTATTCTTCAATGTTACATCATAATGTTCTGTTAGATTGTTTAAATTATCTTAATATTATAATTAAAACTATTTTACTGTATAGTGTATAGTCTAAAATTATCTATTTTTATTTAAATTTTTTCGATAATTTCACTATGTCAACGATACGCGAAAACCGAAGAAAATACATACTATTTCAATAATTAATACTACTTTTCCTGTTTTAGCTGGTGTTTTTACTATCGTTTATTTCCGACGCTTTGAATGCTTTACCTACAGTTTTTGTGGTAAGGTGGTAGACGCGGAGTCGTCAGTGACAATTAAAAATTCGAAATAAAACCATAAAACTAGTGTTAATTTTGTCTACGACTTGCCAAACAGTACGTAAAGTGTAAAAATTTTCTGAGCTTCAGAGGGAAAAAGTAGAATAATAATATATTACGTTGTGTTGTAGCTAATCCAAATCCAAATCCATTAATTATTTCTAATACATATTTTATATACAATTTGAAACGAATGACCTACTGACCGCTTCGAAGAGTGAATAACTGGTCCGATATACATACGTACGTATAAAATAAGTAGACATGAACATTATGAATAAAT
The DNA here is from genome assembly GCF_003987935.1 of Bombyx mandarina. Next base: position 672,858 of record NW_021011545.1, on the reverse strand, counting down.
AGGTGAACTGTCGAAGGACGGGTCGAAAATCAATACTTCCGACAAACAATAAGGTATTGAAAAACGCAAAACAAATATACGTTTCTTCATAATTTCAGCTTTTATGATATGAAATGATATGATTATGATAAAGAATTCATCGATGTACGTTTGAAATTGATTATTTTTCTTTGGTTTTATTAATAACTAGCGACCCGCCCTCGCTTCGCTTCGGAAACATTAAAATACACATGATACCAAAAAAATAAAATAAAATTTTTTTAAAAAAAAAGTAGCCTATCTTCGTCAGGGACAATGTCGGCTTCTAATGGAAAAAGAATTTTTCAAATCGGTCCAGTAGTTTCGGAGCCCATTCGAAACAAACAAACAAACAAATCTTTATGACAAAAACATGTAATTCAAAAAAAAAACACTTATGGTCGCATAACTATAATAGTTAGACAGATTATTATGATGTCGCGACACTTTTTGTAAATAATAATGTGTTCTACAAAGTCATAGTACATTATTTTATTCTATCATCAAAAGTTTTCGCAGCGCACCGGATGTAAAGAATATTTTAGGTATTTTTTTTACACCTTGGGTAGCCTTGGTAGTTATTGGAGTAGCCTATGTCACTCGGGGATAGTGTAGCTTCCAAACAGTGACAGTATTTTTCAAATCGGTTCAGTAATTTCGGAACATATTCAATACAAACAAACAAAGAAAATTTTCCTCTTTATAATATTAGTGTAGATATTTTATGAGGATCATTAAAACTTGTTATCTAATGTATATGTGCTTAGATTTGACTGCATCGGAAGTCTAACAAGTGGCTTCAAAGGCACCATATCCGATACTATTAATAATGAAACCTGCTGAAATCTGTTAATCGTCAGCACATATGAACTTTAGATTCGCATATAATTTTTTTTTATTCCTAACACACTAAATCACGTTCTAAAAATTGTGTGAAGTGATTTTTTTTGGTGCCTATCATCGTGTTTCGCGTTACAATACAACTTGTATATTAAACTTAGCCGAATAAACAAACAGTTGTTTTAATAGTTTTTTTCGTTGAGATACATCAATGTTAATTATTAGAAAAAAGTGAAATAGAGATAGATATTTGTGCATATATTTTAGGGATGGGTTATTTTTTTATTGCCTGAGCAGGCAGACGAGCATACAGCCCACCTGATGGTAAGTGGTTACCGTCGCTCTTGGACTTCAGCAATGCCAATGGCAAAGCCAAGCCGCTGCCTACCAATAGTTTATGCTCAGGTAGAAATCGCGTCCTCGCGTTCCGTATTACAACTCAAAATTTATCCTCTCCTGTATTAACCACACCATTTTTTTTTTTTCAAAAATAATTAGCGGTCAAACCAGATCGCGGCCAAGCTGTGCATGAGCTTTATAGTCGGCAACGAACTTTATAAAAAAGACGAATATTGCCGCCCGTCCTTAGATGAGAGATGTGTAACGTCCATAGAAGTCTCAATAGTATTTTTGTTAGACTATTATACGCTACGCCTACGCTTTAAATCAGAATGATGTAGGTCCAAATGCTTCGCGACATGACTAGGCCATGCAATGTCCTTCGATCAACAATATTACTGGTTTTAGTTAATATTACGTATACGTAATATTAACTGTAGTGTAGATGCATCATGCATGAAGTCGTTTTGGCCTAAAGGATAAGACGTCCGGTGCATTCGTGTCGAGCGATCCAACGGTGTTCGAATCCCGCAGGCGGGTACCAATTTTTCTAATGAAATACGTATTTAACAAATGTTCACGATTGACTTCCACGGTGAATGAATAAAAATCAAACCCGCAAAATTATAATATACGTTATTACTGGTGCTAGCACGTCTTGTGGGTCTGCACGAGTAGGTAACACCACCCTGTCTATTTCTGGTGTGAAGGAGTAATGCATTTCGGTGTGAAGGATGGAGCAGCCGTTGTACTCTATACTGAGACCTTAGAGCTCATATCTCAAGGTGGGTTAGCTGGTTGGACGAACTCACGGATTACCTGGTGTTAAGTGGACACTGGAGCTCATAGACATCAACCACGTTAATGATGCCGCCCTTCTTGAGGCAGGAGTTCTCTCAGAGAAGTCTCAGTTTTTAAAGTACAATAGCTGCCTCACTCTTCAAGCCGAAATGCATTACTGCTTCACGGCAGAAATAGGCAGTAGTGCATATCCGCGCGGGCTACAAGACACCCATTATTGATAAGTTACAAAATATTCAATAATAAGTTAAAAAGGCATCTCATGAAAATAACTTACCGTTTTACATACTCCCAAAACATTATTATTTCATGTTGTAAGCAATCCCCCATTCTTGTAAATTCGGTCATCAACATCGTTTATTTTAAAATGTTCAGTTGTATACTATTATAAAAACTTTATACTTCTTCAAAGAAATCCAGTACTGTTTTTAAATCTCTGTCCGAAATTAACTAAAAATAATGAAGTCCAAGCACATTCTTGATTTAATTTTTTATTACTTTTAAAATTCGAAATTAGAATTTTCTAATGACAGTTACACACTGTTAGACATACGGGGCTCTTGGGGTAACTATTCAAGCGTTGGTTTGAACACAATCGTTCATACCATACATAAAAGTTCAGGGCTAAATAGAAATCGATTGCCATACGTTACAATAATTGTAAGAGCCCACTTTCGATTCATGAGTGACATCCTGACATCAATCATTGAATAAAATTTTGTATTGTGGACTTCGCTTTACTTCTTGTCATTTTAATGTTAGTAAGTCTTGTTTGAGTTCTTCTTTTTTTATCGATGGGTCATTTGCTGGTTGAATAGTAAATGTTCGAAATTCGAAATACTCTTCTGACGTGAAATTTGACATATATGTTGTAAAATTTGTAAACAAGAACATGTTTATCTTTAATTTGATTTGATTTGTTGATTAGGAGGTAAATATTTCTTCGTTAAGATTAAGTGGAAAAATAGCATTAATAATAAAATGTCGTTGAAAAAATTACCGAACGAAATTCAATCTTTAATGTGTGCGTCAATACACATAAATACTTTCAAGAGAGCCGTCGAAGAATTGGTATGTATGTAGCAATCTTTACCAAAGAGATTTAAATTTTGAGTTAGTTTTGTTAGTTTAGTTTTTAAGTTTTCAATAAAATTCATCATTAAATACAACCAAAATATAAATTTAGATTAAAGTATATGTTAGATCGACATTTGGGTCTGGGTGTAAACTTTTTAGAATTTATTGTAAAAATATATTTTTGGCCAATTTAAATGAGCATAGATGAACATTGTGTTATTGGATCCAGAGCGTGTTTGATCCAAAGCAGAAATACAGGTGACGTTGATACAAGTTCATAAAGGCTCACGGCTCGTCTTTCCATTTAAAAATTTAGCCAACTTACCTAACAAGCAACAAATACTTACCAAGCTGCCAGAATTCGTCAGAGAAAGTATAAATATATTTATTTGATTTAATTTACATCTAGATGCACATAACTAGCATAGCATATACCTATTGCATTTTTTTTCATATATTTATTTCAGTAAAACCTGTCCATTTGGTTAGCATTGCTTATAATCTATCTTAGTAACTTAAAACCTAACATATTAGTATTTAACTAATTATTACAATTTTTTACTCCTAACTAATTTTTTACTCTTTCCCAAGTGCCTGCTGCAAAGTCTATTAACTTGCAGTCCCTCAATCTTGCTCTATATCATGTTCAGAAGACTGTATTTGGGTAAACATGGTTTTCAATTATAAACAGTACTTTGTATGTATGATATGCTATGTATATGTATTGTATGCTCAAACGATGAGTACTGTTTGCGCCTACGCGTATGCAATTGACAATAATTTCAGGTTTACAATGCTTTAGACGCACAATCGACGTCAATAGCCATCCGAGTCCACATTAATGATGGTGCATTGCATGTAATTGATAACGGACGCGGTATACATAAATTAGACTTTGATTTACTGGGACAAATGTACGCCACTAGCCATTACGTTGACAAAACCACTTTGGAATCGGGTTCTAACAAATACGGATTGGCGGGTGTATCCCTAGCGAATATTATTGAAGTTTCGAAGTACATTAAAATAACATCAAGACACGAAAGCGGCGAAGAGGCGTGGGTTAAAGAATTTTGTAAGAATAAGGTTAAAAAGCCGTATGGGAGAATCAAAAGACCTTCTAAAGGAACTACGGTAAGTAATTTACTAATATTTTAGAGTAGGGCTGCCCTGAACCAATCTTGACTAGTCTCTATTTTAGAAAATATGTTTTTATTGCTGTTTCCATTAACATGTAGGAGAGGATCGTGGCTTACCTGATTTTAATTGGTTACCAAAGCCACAACATGGACATCAAAAACGTAAATGCCGCCGCCCATCTTGAGACATGAGTTCTAAGTCTCAATTTTTAGAGTACAAAGTCTGCCCCACCCTTCAAATCGAACTGCATTACTGCTTCACTGCAGAAATAGGTAGGATGGTGGTATGCATACTCAAAAGAGGCCCTACCAATACGTGAACTGCACTTGTTATTACCATAAGCTCCATTTTCTGCGATTAGAATGTTATTTTACCGGACTGCTGAAGGACTAAGGAGGCTAACGAAATTAAACACATTTGTTTTTGTTGCAAACCTTCCTTCCCCGTTTGCAGTACTTAAACTATAATTCAAGTCATATTTATTTAATACTATAGAATTGGGATAGTGAGGCATAAAATAAAACTTGTCCACTGTTGCAGTTTTATTGTTTTCTTCCTAAATATTCTTTATTATTATAATTAAAAATAAACGACAGCTTGCTCAATTGTGTCCTCGCCATCTTGCTTATCTTCTTTCATTCCCTTTTCCCTTTCTTACCGTTTTCTGTTACTCACACCTTAGTGCTCTGTTCCACCCTCTTTTCATACGTTCCGTTCTTACCAGTCCTACAATACTATTAGGGTGATTTTTTTCCACACACATTTTTTTCCATCATCATCAAGTCATTCGTAAATAGGTTGCATTCGCAGTATTTTCAATTGTCTATACCCTGTTTTGTTCTAGATACAAATTAAAGGATTTTTATATAACAAATGCATAATAAAGAAGTCTCTTAACGCTTTACGAGAATTTCAAGAAATTAAAACTTTCTTAGAGCAAATATCTGTAGTGCATACTAGTATTTCATTAAGCTTGAGGGATGAAGAAAAAAATGAAATAGCATTTCAGGTACATAAGACAAGAGATGTTTACAAAACTCTAAATGTTCTCTTTAATATACAAAGATGCGATCTACAAGAATTTATAGTGGAGAAAAATCACTACAAAGTTACAGGATTTATTGGAAAAAAAGAAATTTGTATTAAATTGCAATGGATTTTTCATAACAATAAATTCGTTAGCAGAAACAACAAGGTCTATAAGTTGTTAAAAGAATATCTGAAGACTACAAAACGCAAAAGGAAAATTGATGTAAAGTCGAATTTAAACGTAAATTGCATTTATTTTTATATTTTATTAGTATTGTTCAGTTCCAAATCATTTCTTAATCATATTATCTCTGACTTTCTTTTGTGTACCAAAATTGCGTACGTGTAGTAGGTACTAGCTCTTCGTTGAATTCCTAATATCTATGCTCTAACCTATCTATCCAGGCTTTAACCTGGTGCGTGCATAAATATAACGTGGATGCCGTATATACGTACGGATTATTATATCCATATGGAGAATATGTTCCTTAAAATTTCTTCTCCAATTGAAAAATATGCTTTTTCATTATTTCCATTAATTTTCGGACAATTTTAACATAGCGTGTCTATTTAAAACAGCAAATACTAAATAATTTACTATAAGAATCCTTGAATTGCTATGATTATTGCCCTAATTGTAGGTTTCTATGTTTTTTTTTTTCAGTATAAAGGATGTGATGAAGAATATAATTTAAAATATAAAATATCCTTTTACCTTATTTTTATACAAAGTCCGCTTACTGATTACGTCACTAAAGGTTCATATCTTGAATTTAAAAACTGGGAAATTGTTAAAAAACTGCTACAAAAATTGGTACAATTTTATTTTGGTAATATCCAACTCAAGGAAATTTCAGTTAATCCAATCGATAAAAAGAATGTGAAACCACAGGCTGACATACGAGATCAAGTAAAAATTATTATGGAAAGGTTTTTAAGTAGCAGAAAATTGGGAGTTTCACAGTTACAAAACGGTATTACAGGTGAGGCATTTGTTTTGAAATTGAAATATTTAGAGCCTAGATAAATTTTCAAAAAACAATACACGAATTTGGTGTTTGTCTGTCTTGAAGGTAAACTGGTCAATCGTAAACGTTCAAGACGAAGCTTACGCAGTGTAGGTAACCAGATAAGTAAACTTGATATTCCAATAGAAATAGAACAAAAAAACCCAAACGTTGAGCTCTGTGAAAATAAAAATTATAATAAAGGCATCGTAACTGATTTAAAACGAAACAGTGGTATTGAAAACGATCGGCTTATCGGAAAGAGTAGATCAGAAAATAATAATAACCATATAATTTTACCACAAAGAGTCAAAAAACGAGCACCTGATGATAAAACTAAGGCAAAACATAAGAATATTCAGGCCGAAAGAAAAATTAAAGCCAAGAAAAACAAACAAAATACCATTAATGATTCGATTATACAAAGATTTATTAAGCCAACGGATAGCGTCCAAAAAAGATGTGATATTATTTCTCGTAAAGCCCAAGAAGCTTTGAATCACATAAAACCAAAGAAACAACAAATACTTATAAAGGAAAATGTTTATAATAGCAATACTTTTCAAGGAAATAAACAGATTTCAGTTCGCAAAAGGGTCAACGAAATTGTTATACATGATTATTTACCTTTACCTCCGAAAATAGACCGAAAAAATATTGATAGCCATTATATAAAGACCAGAGATAGATGCTTATGTACGTATGATCTAATTAACACTATTCTACAAAGTCAAGGTGTACGCCACGAAATACAAAATGATAAATATCAAATCACACAAACTCAAAGAAAAGCTTCGGAAATCGCAGAACATACCCAACTGCTACCATCATATTTAACTTTTCAAAGTCATTGTCACGCTATGAACATGGAAGTTTTGGAAAATCTAGGAAAATTTGTACCAAAACAAAATGCTTGCTCGAAAAAAAGTAACTTGGAGTTATCGTCATCACCTACAAGAAATCAAAATCAGAGTAAACAAAAATCTAATTTTAACATAGAGGATACTCCAATTGGTGGCACGTCATCTTTCAAAAACGCTTCCATTAAATTAAAATCTAATTTAGAAGATCCGATAGCAAATAAAATGCTTTCGTCTCAGTCTCTACAAGAATCGAATTTTCAAAGTGGTCACTTCGGAAATATAAAAAAAACTTACATTGTTTCCAACGATAATAGTAACAATATTTCGCTTCGGAATCCAGACGGAGAAAATTACTTAAAAGAAAATATGATTATAAATGAAACCATACCTCTGTCGATTAGTATTGATCGTGATAATTTCTCATACAACGACTTAACTTTACCAAATACACAGGAAAACCCCAACATAGATAATTTAATAAATATAGATCCTATGGATATTTGTGAAACAGTAATGAGCGGAGTTGAGAAGGAAATAACAACATTGAGCTCTTCTTCAAAAACAGAAATGAATAATAAAAATAGTATAATAGATAGAAGCGATGTAAATAATAAACAAAATAAAAAAATCGATATAGTTTCTCATTATTCAGATAGTCTTGAATGTCCCAATATCAATATTAATTTGATCGATAATGCAAACACAAGATTACGATCATCGTATTTCGATAATCGAACTGCTGATAATACAAAATCAGATAAAATAAACAAACTCGAATCAGTTGCCCAAGACATATGCGTTGCTACTGAAATCCATTTTGGTATGAAAAGCAGATTACGATTTATACCAAAAGGTCAGCTATTGCTTTAATTTGTCAAACATATGTAATATCACTGAACAAGTAAAAACATTCGATTTTCGTTAAAATAACGAACTAATTTCAGGTATGTCACAAATATTTGAAAACTGCAATTCTAAAGGAGTATGTAGTTACAATTTCGAAGAGGACTACTTTGAAAATGTAAGCTTAGATTTTGGGGTTGAAAATTAAAGTGAAATTAAAACTATAACACCAAAACTACTTGTTTTAGAATTTGTATGACGATTTTGATAATAACGTACAGATGAATTCCAATATGTTTGATCCAATATTACAAGAACTATGGAATAATGCTACTACGGGTATTGAGAAATTAACTAAAAAAATCGACAAAGAAAACACTTCTCTTAAATTCGACGCTCAATCCATAAAAAGCGCAAAAGTAAGGGACCTTTTTCAAAAAAAATATAACCGTTCGCCTACTACATAATATTAAGCACTGCGTCCTTGATGTCTTTTAGGTTTTAGGTCAAGTTGACTATAAATTTATTGCTGCTATTGTCAATGGTAAAAACTATAACAAAAAGGAAGCGGTTGAATCGTTGGTATTATTTGATCAACATGCTGTCGATGAAAGGATAAGACTTGAGAAAAACCTATCAGGTATTTTGGTAGCTACATTGGTGGCCATATAATTCACTTCTATAAATTAATAGCATATATTTGTTTCTATATTTTTCTCGATATTGCAAACATTTTGCGCAGTTGTGGTACAATCGTTGTTATTTTAATAATTTTAACTAGAAATATAAACTTTTTACATTTGATGTGAGCCTAGTATTACTGCTTACTGACTGGTCAAATATAATTAAGAACCCTGAATAGTTTATTTTTTAATTCAAATTCAACTTGGCTGTAGGACATTATTTGTGTAATTTTGGCCCTATTTAGTGTTGTGAAAGCTTTAACGGAGACTGATATATATGAAAGTAATTGAGGAAAAGTAAAAGATGTGATAAATTTCTAAGGAAGGTAACAATAATTAAAAAGATAGCTGACGATCTCCAATGATCAAAAATGATGGTTTTTGAAGTTTTACCACGAATCAAATTTCTTCAAGTGCTCCGCGTATTAGTTCCTTGATTAATTATCCAGCCTCATTACTTAAAATTTGTTACTATAGAGAATAAATAAAACGTAAAAGGTGGTAGTTGGCGATTTTTTTCTTAATCTCTTTATTCGCGTAGCTAATTTGTAACATGACTAGTTATTTCTAAAAAGAAACACAAAATTACACATGATATGATTTCGAGAAAAATAATCTAGAACTTGAAATCATTCTTAATTATATGACCACTGTGTATCGAAAGGTTAAAAGCTCGTAATGGCTTAGGTACTTATGGAACAATTCTTAAATTCTTAAACGCGTAGTTAGTTAATTACAGGTGTAGCTAATTAGCAAGGCTAGGCAAGTTGTCTTTCTACAATCGTAAACGCTAGTACAAACTTACATAATAGTGTTTATGGATATTGCTGACTCCTGTGGACTGAGAAGCGTCGGTCAGCTGTACCGCTGGGTGAGATGGCAAAACGTCATTCTTGGACGAAATGCGCGATATCGTCCATCAAAGTTTCAACGCTTTGGTAATAAACAATCAAGAAAGATATTAGTGATATTCAGCAATAACTATGAAAAACAATGAGTTAATAATTTTAGTTTACTTATGTAGTGTACCTAACTACCGATAGTGATACCAATGTGTCCATGGCCTTATGCTTAAATAATTCTGTGTGGCCATGTTGTAATTATGCAATGGGTAGATCGTTAGTTCGTCTCCCTGTATACGTCACTAAATCCATTTTGGTGACTCGTCTCAAGGTGTCTTATCTTTTAGAACAATTAGACCACGAACGCCTTTGTTACAAAATGTAGCGATGTACATTATATATTTTATTGCTTAAGGGATTAAAAATTAATCTCGGTGACTCGAAATAAACATGCGGGATTATGATTCTCTAAAGCAATGAATCATACATGATTTCAAGAAGAGATGTAAATAAATATATTTTTTATTGCCCCTGTAGGCAGACGAGCATATGGCCCACCTGATGGTGAGTGGTTACCGTCGCCCATGGACTTCAGCAATGCCAGGGGCAGAGTCAAGCCGCTGCCTACCGCTTAATACTCTCCACAAGCCTCGTTTGAAGAAGGACATGTCATAGCGCTCGGGAAACACCGTGGAGGGGAGCTCATTCCATAGCCGGATGGTATGGAGGCAAAAAAGACCTCTGGAAACGCACTCTGGATGACCGCAGTAGCTCCAGTATGGATGAACTCTAATCCGGTGGCGGGCGTTGCGATGGTAAAAACGAGATGCCGGTATCAAATAATTTTACAATGTTTTTAAATAATTATACTAAAATATGTACAAGTGTTGTTTTTTCCTTTTAATTTTCTTTTACGTTTTATTTTTCTTATCGGTGAGAAAGTGTCATGTGATTCTTACTTTAGAATTTTAAATTTAATGAAGACGAATAAAATAATAGGTTTTTAGAATTTTACTAATCTATGTGATAATGCCATTGTGTGCTTCATCAACAATTATATTATAGGTATATACCTACAATACATGCTTACATACAATATTAACTTTCATGATAGTATATGCGTAATCGAATTGTTTCTTTCAAATTTAATTATCTTTTTTTGTGAGATAATGTAATTTGGCTTTCGTTTACAGAATATTTACAAAAGCAGCAATGGAAAAAAGTTAATATTGATGACGTTCATTTGACATTAAATAAGGACGAAATACTTTATCTTCACAATTACAAAGATAAGCTCTCCCGGTTGGGTATAGAATGGAATATATTGGGTAATGACCAAATAATACTTAGTTCTGTACCACAATCAATATTGGGAAAAATCCCTAGACAGGTAAGTTTGATTGAAGATGATCAAAAGTTCCGAGACTAAACATCAAAAGTAACGAGATTCTAAAATGAGACTATTTCTAACTTAGATGGAGAAAGTCGTAGAGGCTGTAAAAAAAATTATAGCCGAAGAAATAAACATCATTAAACAACAAAGTGGTTGCATTTCTTTATACCCAAAAGCAATTATGGATTTAGTTTTCAGTGAGGTAAGTTGTTGATATCTTTAATTTTTTTGGATTCTATGCAAAAATCTGTTGTAATTGAAGACAATAATGAGTCATTTTTAGGCCTGCAGATACGCCATAAAGTTCGGCGATAAGCTGTCAATGGGACAATGTGAAGACATGCTGAATGCTCTATCGGAATGTAAAATGCCATTCCAGTGTGCTCACGGTAGACCCGTCATGGCTGTTCTTATCGATGTTGTAAAAAATAACAATGAGTACAAGGTGATTTTGTTTTCGAAAAACTAATTTGGGTATTAAAATTCACATAGAACTATACATATGTATACATTCACTTTGGTAAGAAATTGAATATTGACTCTTCTAAATTCACTCTATGAAAAGAGGTTTGGTATATTTGGTAAGAGTTTGACTGTGTCATCCTCGATCAAGTAGTTTAGTAATTCTAACTATTCAAATACCTGTACATATTAGAATCCCGGTTGGAATTAGTACCTAACTTTTTTAAACATATTTGAATGTCGTAAAAATTTTAACGAGTACTTTTATTGACTTTTTGGCGGGAACGCGAGGAGTGAAGTTGTGTGATTTGTTTTATTTTGTCTAATTAGTGTTGCTTCAGGTTTAAATGTGTAATAACGGTGGTTTATTAACTATTTAGTATCTGTAAAAGTGCACAAATGTGGGAAAATGAAACAAAGCCGCTGAACGTAACTTCTCGGTATCTTCCAAAAAGTCCACTGAAAAAGTCTCAGTAAATGACCACCATTTTACTGAGATTAAACTTCATCCCATATCATCTCATCTCATTTCATTTCTTTTCGTTTTCATTTCATTTCATGCTATGTTTTATAATAATCAACTTCATTTCATTTCATAATATAATTTTCATATAAAAAAGTTACCTATCATTAAAATTAAAATAAGACTTGACCTAAAGGTCTTAGTTGCCAGGGCTAGCAAATATCTATCATGTGTGTAGATATTTGCTTGGAGCTGTGGCCTGAGCTTGTGCTTCGCTTTGTACTGAAGTTTTATACCAAATGTCCTTTTATGTAGATTGAACCTTCAAATATGATGTCCTAATTATTGTAGATAAATTTGTCGAAGCTGAAGGAGTATAAATTGAAGAATTTGATACGACGAATTTGATTATGCGAAGACGTTGATAGTTAAAGATAAATAGATCGATTATATTATGTATATTCTCATGTTTGACTTCAGAAGAGTATCGTACAAACAATAAATGATAATCTGAATCTTCAAACACACCTTACTTTAGGTACCGTATGTACCACGATAACTGCTATCGATGTCTCTAGCGACAACGCAATTTTTTAAACAATGTGATTGTTATTAATTATAGAAAATAAATGAAAATTTTAAAACAATAACTTTTTTAATTCTTTATTGAAGTGAAAAAAGAAATTTATTTCAAAAAGAAAACAAAAGACATTCACAGTTAAGAACTTTGATGTAGCTACTTAAGTAATCCGAGTTTTTCTGAAGCAATTTTAGCTTTTGCTATCAACTTTAACTTGCAAGCGTGAGTTCGAACAACCGTTTCGATCCAGTCAATATACGGGGCTATTCTGGTGTGTACGTCGGGAAACCCAACAGCACATGGTATTCCCCAGGACACCAGTCCGACGAGTTCATTATTTCTTGTAATGGGACTTCCTGAATCGCCCTATAATTAGACAAGCTTAATAAAAATAAATCAAAAATCATCAATCAAAATCAAATCAATATTAGAATAAAACCATAAGGGATATTAGAGTCAGTACCCATTTTTATTCAAAACGGATATAATGTTTTAGGTGAAGTAGGTAAAATTTAATTAAGAAACTTACGTGACAGGTCCCTTGACCTATACGTTTAAAAGTACAAAACATGGTTTCCGTTACATTTCTGGTGTATCTCATCGCATATCTACATGTTTGTTGATTAAATACAGACAGATTTAGGTATCGTAAAACTCGGCTTGATTCTCCGTTTGGCTAAAAGGTTTTGAAAACGACGAATGAAAATCGATTAATCAAATTCTGTCTTCAAGATCTCATAGTATTCGTATTCATACTAACTTTTTTAGCGCCAAAACCAATCAAAGTAACTGGATCGTTTTCCTTCAAAATTGCCTTGCTCGGCTTCAAGACTGTAACTTTTAGTAAATCGAATTCTCCGTTAATAGTCAAAAGAGCAACATCGTTACTTCTTTTAATGAACTCGAATTGTCGGAAAACGTTTACTGCAAATGTGTCGTAGCTTTTTCCGCCAGCATCCAAGTCTGCTGTTCCGGCAACAATTTTAATGTAGCGAGGTTGTGCTCTGAGAAATTATTGTTGGCTTTGTAGGCGTTTTATAATATTAACAGAATATTAAGACGTTCAGATATATGCCTGGTATGACCGATTTTATATTATTGGTAAACTTAAAGCAGTCGTCGAATAAATCAAACTATTTAAGATTAGTAAACATAAAGATGATCTAAGTATAATATCCAGAATATTTTAAGCCGAAACCTTAAGTTCTCGAGGTCTCCTTAAGTTTTAACGTTTAAGTAATATTATTGTCCAGAAAATGTTATAGCTTCGTAATATTAAATTAAAAACCTTTCCTCTTCCTCCAAAAACTAGTTGACCTTACTCTTTCACGCAATGAGCAGCAGTTACGACATGCCATTTAGATACTATAGCTCCACCGCAGACATGGTGACCCGAGACATTTTGCAGCGACGCATGAAACAGGCCGAACTTTGGTGGTGCATAATCACCACCAACGATGCGATGTACATCGGTCGATGATACTATAAAGTAATTCAAACTCAATTTTACAATCAATTAAACAAATTACGTACCTACGTATCACTAAATTTAAAACGTGCTTACTTATTAGTCTTTTGAAACGACTAATCCAAATTTATCAGACATTTTCGTAAGTCAACCTGATCTTAAGGTGTGTTGATGAGACTATGATGAGACTTCAACTTCATTAAGTGGCAAGCCGTATCCACATTATGACGTTTATTGAAAAAGTCATCAGTCTTATAAATGTTATCGACTTTGTGTTCGCACCTATTCTGCTTGCCTACTAAGATGGCATTGCTGAAGTCCATGGGCGATGGTAACCACTCACCATCAGGTGGGCCGTATGCTCGTCTGCCTACAAGGGCAATAAAAATAAGATAAAAAATAAAAAGAAAGGTTCCTTACTTCTTTAAAAAACGGATGATTGACACTAAGTTTTATGATTGGTTGATACCAATGATAAAACTTAGTGTCTTTACTTATGATTTACTTATGATTAAGTATTCATGAAATAGATATTAAAAAAAACTCCGATGTTAAACAGGATTTTTATCAGCATTTCGAATATAAGTATAATTATGGGAATAGTTCCAGTTAAAAATGACTAATGATGTTTTAACTTTGATAAGAATGCTCCTGCGTTAATCGAATTGTAGTTTAGAACATTCTTGGTATCGATTATTGTTAGAACACAATTAGGTATACACTACAATATAATTAGAATTTGTTGAAAGCTTAACAAATCTATTTGGTACATTTCATTGTAATATCTTTATTTGATGTACATTTTGGATGTACCTATGTAGGTATGTATGTATGTAGTATTGTAGTATTAGGTACTAAATGATGCAACGTTGAGACTTGGGAACTTAACAGTGAATGAAATGTGTCACATTCATTAACCTAAACAATCGATTGAGAAAGGTACAAAGCATTGGGAAATTTATTCACCACTTTTTTAAATATAAAGAATGTAAAATAAATTGATCATAGGTACTCACCACATTTCGCCGTACAAGAAAGAATAATAGCAGTAACAAAATGATATCTTAAAAAAAACATCGTACACCTTTAATCTGGCTTCATGTTTATTCCTAATGAAATACAGAACCTTTGTGTCAACAAAAGTTTTACAACCTAACACGTTTGCAAATGTTTTGATAAAGTGCCTGCTAATCTCTATATAAATCAAAATAAGCTTATCAAAAAATCCTTTCACAATCTGATAAAAAGGTAATTAAACATTATTAATTTATTTTTATTGTAGTACCGCGAACAAAATCAGTGTCTCATTCAATTTAGTATTTAAAATTAATGAATAATCGATATCCCAGTTCCAAGGGGTATGTAGCAATTGATTGAATTCTGTCGTGGTGGAAAACTACTCATGAAGATGGGCTATCGTTCGGACTCCTCAAATTATAAAACCTATTGTGACAACAGTAACTTACCTACTGGTTTTCGGTAGCATTTCGAAGCGACTCGAAATCTCAAACAAAAAGAGCAATACTTAAGCTATATTTAGATACCCACTGGCCGAGTATAGGCTAATAGTTTCGAATACGTTTATGTAAAAAGTTTATTTGGGTGTATTAAATACATGCCACAGAAACTCGTCCGTTCTTCAGGCGACCTCGGTTTTATAAGCATCAGTCAGTTTTTTAAAAAAGGTTCAATGTTTCAATAGAGATTCACAAAGAAAAAAAAAACCATAATATTGTCTGACGGTATTATGAAATGCAGAGGAAGTAATCGTATTTAATTTAATGGAATCAAATGCAAAGAAACTATTATGAGATTAAATAAAATCTCACTAAACTCGTCGGAATTTTTAAAACTTCAATAAACATTTTGGAAGAGCCCGAGAATCACCTCCAGCAATTTTGTTTCATTTTACCCTAGGATGTATGTATATTTTCAGATACTAAACGGTTAATATGCCACCATTATTATAAGATTAGACGATTAAACGACTTTGTTATTCGCGTTCCCGCTAAGAAAGCAATCATACATAATTATTAGATCAATCAAATGAAATCAAAACGCGGTATAAAAGTTATCCAGGTCCATGTCATTTTAAATAATGGATTTTTGGATAGGTACATATTTCACTGAAAATACTTTAAGAAATATAAAGTTTAAATAGTAACAAATTTGGCTTTATGGAATACATCTCTTTTACCTTTTCAAATGGAAAACAAAAGCTTAACCTGAAATATTGTTGCCAAATTCCTGGTTTACTTGTTTTGTAAACATAAAATAAAGTTTAAAATAAATGTTTTATCCAAAACTGCAGTATTTTTCAGAAACTGTAAATTTTTCATTTTAATTCAACGGATTGCTTTAGACGTACTATGTACCACAATCAATAATGGATATTTTAAAGGCAGAAATTGCAAAAAAACGTAAATTACTTGAAGAAAAGAAAATTATTGTGAGTATTTAATGAATAGTTGACAAATTCACATTAAAGTTAAAAAAGGAATACTTACTTCCCCTTCCATAACAGGATCCATCAAACAAGAAAAAATACTTCAAGAGAGGTGAGCTCTTAGCGAAAGAACAAGAAGAATATTTACGGAAATATGGACCCAAAGTACAGGAGCCTGAAGAAGAACAACTTGAAAAGGTAGAAACAGGTTAGTTCGTGATACCCGTATTGTTTTTGTGAAAATTTATGTGAAATATAACTTATGGATATCCTTTCCATAAATGTGTCAAGAACAAATGTTGAGAAATAAGAAGATAAATGCTTTTGAAATCACAGACTTGATCATTGGGTATATATATAGCAGATTTATGCTTATGTAGCCTTATTGAATTGCACAAAATTCAATTAAAAGAGCAGAGTTTGTCTATGTAATTTAAATATATTCCCTTAGATTAAATGTCCCATTTAAAAATTGATTTGCAGATCAAAATCATGAGAATGGAGAAACAGAACAGAAAGAGACTCCAGCACTTCCTCGAAATGAAGTTATAAAGAGATTGAGAGAAAGAGGTCATCCAATACTATTGTTTGCTGAAACTGAAATTCAGTCCTTTAAGAGACTAAGAAGAATTGAAATTCAAGAACCAGAAGTTAATAGGGTGTGTTAACAGGTTTTTGTAATATACTCAGGATATATCACAATCATTCTTTTAACTGCTTGGATCCCTAACACTCTTAGGCTCTTTAGGCTTAAGAGGTGTTTTTGAGACTCCTCCTCCAAGTGAGGCAGACAGATTTCACCGTTAATCAAATAAATATACTCTTACTTCTCTGGATGAACATGAATCGATTTAGGATTGTTTTTTTAATAGCTCACAGAATAGGTATTTTATTACTCAATCTATACAACGCAAAATGCAAGGTAGTTTAATAACATAAAAGTACATATTATTATCCACAACACGCTTTGTCAGATTATAGAAACGGGGTTGACAGAGAGAAAAATATGATAAAAAAAAAAAAAACTATACAACTTAACTGAATCAGCTTTAGAGCATAGTACATGCTTATTGCTGCGTCTAGAGATTTAATTCTCCTTTTCTAGTTAGAACATCAATATAACATTTGTTTATCTTGTAATCTAAATTCACTTGCAGTTTTATAATTAGCAAGATAGATGATTATGGAATTACCTTTGGAAATCGTGAAAGGAATCAATAAGAAGGTTGAATAAATGAATGGAAATTGGCAGAACTAGTTGTTAAGATTCCTTAAATGTAAATATTTTCCAGGGCTTCCGGAATGACTTCCAAGAAGCGATGGAGAAAGTCGATGAAGCATATTTGAATGAAATATTGGCATTAGGAACTCAGGTAACTACACTAATTATTTTTTACAAGCTTGGACTGCCATACACAGAATAACAAAATGAAAACCCCATTTTATTTTTAACAAAATCATTATGGTATAGATGATAAGACTCCTGGTGTATTAAAAAAATTAAATTATGTAACTATGTCAATATTCAAAACCTGCTGGCATATACGAATTTCCCGAATTTTACCTAATCAGTATTTATAATTACAATACAATTGAGACAAATACATCAAGTCTCAAGGTGGGTGGAGGCAATCATGTTTTGTCTATGAACTCCGTTAGCACTTAACATCAGGTTTCCCATGAGCTCTTCTCCATCTATACTACCAGTGACCAGGTAGATTGTGAAAAAAATACAGACTAAAATTATTTATCATAAATGAGTCGTCTATTATCAAAGGCGGCAATCTGACTTTTGGACAATGATTGGTAAATCAGAAAAACGAATTATTGACTTTGTATTCCATTGGCAGTCACAAAACTCTTCGGAACGACATCTTAGATAAATAACAGGTTAACTATTAACCTTTATTTAATGCAGGTTTTGAACCGTATTCTTTGAAGGAGACGATGATATTNGCAATCTGACTTTTGGACAATGATTGGTAAATCAGAAAAACGAATTATTGACTTTGTATTCCATTGGCAGTCACAAAACTCTTCGGAACGACATCTTAGATAAATAACAGGTTAACTATTAACCTTTATTTAATGCAGGTTTTGAACCGTATTCTTTGAAGGAGACGATGATATTCAAATAAATCTGTATTGACATATCAATAAAAAATTTTTGTCCAAATGTACAGATTGCCGCCTTTGATAATAGACGACTCAAATATAAGAAAATCTGCCCCATAGGATTTAGAAAAATACAAAGACTTATCTATCTCTTAGGTTTATGGCGCTTCCTTTTAGATTTCGCCAATGTCAAGTGTACAAAGACTTAAATTATTTATCATAAATTTAATAGAATGAAGGTGAAAATTCGTCCAAAGAAGATGCACTGGATGATTTTATCACATATGAAACCATTCAAGAAATGGCAAAAACAATGGGACAAGGCGATAGAAACCATGATATGAATGTAATCATGACATTATTGCAGGTAAGAAAAGTACCCATTATCATTCTAGATATATTAGGTATAAAAAAGGTTGAATATGCAAGAATTTAGATTTTCGAATATAGCTTTTGAAATTATAACATAGTAGAGTATATGTTTGTTTGGCTTGTTGGTACAATTAAGTCAATTTTGGAATGGACTGCTCAAAGAGTATACATCTAAAGACAAACATATACAACTATTGGATTTGATTTGCGAGGGAATGAGACGTGAGAAGTGTATTTCTGATGATTTTAGTTGTATTAAGTGTGATTTGCACGCATGTATTTAATATTATTTATTTCAGTTCTTGCTAAAGTTGTGGGGTCAGCAACTGAGTTCTGCTGCAGCAGGACAGAAAGCAGCAGTCAAGCATAAAATGACGAGAGCCACATACACCCAAACACAGGTTTATCTCAAGCCTCTAATGAGAAAACTAAAAAAGAAAAACTTGCCTGAAGACATCTGTGACAGTTTAACAGAAATAACAAAACATCTGTTGGATAGAAACTACATTATGGTTAGTTAATGACTGCAGTACTAGGACATGTCAAATGTGAGTGCGTGGGATGGCTGAATGAGCTTACAGCCTACCTGGTGTTAAGCGATTACCGGTTCCTATTGAGATCTAATTATAATTTTACTCTATAATTATAACTTTTTCAGTTTTCATTTTAATTGTATGATGTTATTCATATATTGTAGAAATCATTTGATGAATTGCATTAGGAAAATACGTAGGATCCCTCCTAGGGGGATTTGAATCCTAGCATCCATGAGGACAAATTTTAATGTCATGCTCTTTTGCTACTAAGCATGCATGTTCTTGTATTTAAACTAATAGCCCGAGAGCCCGTGGGATCTACCTGTATGTATTTGACCAGACCTGAATTTTCGTACATTGAGACCCCTATACCTACCATGCATGAGGTGGGGACTCACTAAGCTCAAAGTGGTCGACGCGCCGAGCGCTCAGGTAGGACAGGTACCGATTTTGACGGATTTTAAATCCATTTGACCACGTCTGCCGTTTTGAAATTTTGAAAATATATGATTATTATTATCGGAAAATAAGAATGGCAGACCATTATCGCGCATTTTACTTTGTGGCAGACCACTTTGAAAATGCTAAATTGCATTGAAAATGCAAAATTTTGAAAGTAATTGACTAGATCTGCCATTGATTTAATAATATGTTGTTTATTATAGTCTTAAAAACTTATATTGATCACGGCAGACCTCTACATTGCGTACATACATCAACATATAATAAAATCTTAGCTACTACCCGGCCAGATGTATATTATGTTTTCCGTTCACTGTTTTAGAGGAATATAATTTACTTGCGATTTACTTTAGCAATGTATTTACCGAAATTAATATTTTTTTATATTATATATACTAAACTTCATTAGTTAGACAATTAAGAAGTGAATTTTTTATGGAATAATTATAAATAATACGGTACAATGCTGATCAAAAAAGAATTCAATTCCTCATTTTTATTTCGTCAAGACAAAATTTAAAAGTGTTAAATCAGTTAAAAAAATATATCATGCATGCATTACATATTATATATATATATCAATCTTCATTCATCATCATCATCATCGGAGTCATCTTTATCGTTAGGCGACTCGTCTTCATCAACCATTGAATCGAATACTGCAAAAATAAAACATAAATTGTAAAATGAACGTAAATTCATCTGAACATGTTCGAGAAAGAATTGTTATCAACTTACCAGGAACATTGGTGATTAAGTCACTCACAAAATATGGAAGTTGGTCACCTTCGAACCCTTTGAAGGCATATATGTTGTCCTGCTCAATCCAACCATACTCCAATGGGTCTAAAGTTGTCAGTTGCTTTTTGTAAGCATTTCTCCAAATAGAAGAAATATAGTGGGCCCTCAAAAGTTGTTGATAAAGCTCACTCTTATGCGGTGGTATTGAGCTTGCCTCAAATTTTTGATTTTTTTTTCTATAATTTTCATTGATGTCTGAATATTTATAGTTGCTAACGAATAGCTGGAACCTTCCATCATCTACATCACTAGATTTTTTGGCATTGTATAGCTGGCAAGTTAAATGTTGAATGATAAAAATGAGGAATTGAATTATTTTTTGATCAGCATTATACCGTATTATTTATAATTATTCCATAAAAAATTCACTTCTTTATTGTCTAACTAATGAAGTTTAGTATATAGAATATAAAAAAATATTAATTTCGGTAAATACATTGCTAAAGTAAATCGCAAGTAAATTATATTCCTCTAAAACAGTGAACGGAAAACATAATATACATCTGGCCGGGTAGTAGCTAAGATTTTATTATATGTTGATGTATGTACGCAATGTAGAGGTCTGCCGTGATCAATATAAGTTTTTAAGACTATAATAAACAACATATTATTAAATCAATGGCAGATCTAGTCAATTACTTTCAAAATTTTGCATTTTCAATGCAATTTAGCATTTTCAAAGTGGTCTGCCACAAAGTAAAATGCGCGATAATGGTCTGCCATTCTTATTTTCCGATAATAATAATCATATATTTTCAAAATTTCAAAACGGCAGACGTGGTCAAATGGATTTAAAATCCGTCAAAATCGGTACCTGTCCTACCTGAGAGCTCGGCGCGTCGACCACTTTGAGCTTAGTGAGTACCCACCTCATGCATGGTAGGTATAGGGGTCTCAATGTACGAAAATTCAGGTCTGGTCAAATACATACAGGTAGATCCCACGGGCTCTCGGGCTATAAGGTTTTTGATGTTTTAATATAATTCACATTTAGATCCCATATCTTCATTTCATCTAACAATATAAACTAGATATAGCATAGTTAGAGTTAATTACATTCCTTTGAGTAGTAACATAAAGCTGTAATTGGTGGGATTATGAGTGTGTTCTACCTATTTCTGCCGCTAAAATCCAATGTCTAAGGATTCTATTATAATTAAATTTATAGGTTAAAATAAGTCATATTTTTAAGCTATTGCATAGCTTTTATCGCGGGCTTTGAGCGCGGTGACTGAAACAAGAAATTCCGCAACGAAAAAAACCTGACACCCCCACTATGCCTACTATGTAGCTCGCGTTCAACACATTCACACGTTGCGCTTGTGTAGTGTTTGTGAATAAGCGCGCGGCGTGACGTTGCACTGCCGCATGCACATCATGAAAAGTCTGCCCATCTCTCCCGCGCGCGGTCTAGGTTATGAGTGTGAAGGGGACAGTTAATGTTTTGCTTTTGATATTAAATTATTATTGTCGATTTATAATTGCATAAGTTGATAAAAATGCTATGCAATAGCTTTACCGCGGCAGTCTCCGAGTGCCACACGTGTTTTTTGTTTTCAGGCCAGTGACGCATATCTTCAAATGGCGATTGGTAATGCGCCATGGCCGATCGGTGTAACCATGGTGGGTATTCACGCTCGTACAGGACGGGAGAAAATCTTCTCTAAGAACGTAGCACACGTTATGAACGACGAAACTCAAAGAAAATACATTCAAGCGCTAAAACGTCTTATGACTAAATGTCAGGAGTATTTCCCTACAGATCCATCTAGATGTGTGGAGTATACTACTATCAGATAATAAATTAAACTATTTTTAAATTATAAATTATTTTATTTACCACACTTTATCACACATTACCACTTTGAAATGAGCTTGCAAGTTCTCTTGAATGGAATGCATTGAATGCATTCAATTTCATGCATTGCCTTCATTAAACGTGGCGGAACCCGAGAAGCGAGTTGCGTAAACTGTTAAATTTTGTCCATTTCGTGTATAATACCGGCAAACTTCTTGAGCATTTGTTGACGTAGTGGGGGTAAGTTTGCGCATGGTACACTCACGTGCAAAAACATTATATACTCTGCGTCATAATGCTATTAAATTATTAAAATCAACATATGTATTTATTTATATATTTATTAGAACATCAACAAAACATATAGGTTAATAATTTTAATAATTTAATCTTGGGGTAAAATAGATATTCCTTCTATTAAGTCAAAACTAGAGCTGTTGCCAGGTTTTGATTCAGTTGAAGCGAAGCTGGTATTTGTAATTTTTTTTTCGTTATCATAATCTTGACCATCATCATCATCACTGTTTTCATCACCCGAGTCGCTATCATCGTGATGAGTCGATATAGGGCTCATCGGCGTAGTTTACAACTCGGTCGATTCGGTCTTCTTTTTTGTCTATACTTAATTAATTATTTTTTGAAGATATTCGATTCGTAGTAATCGAATATTACTTTTTTCATTTACCAGCTTCCGATTATTTTCTGTTCTTTTTTTCCATCTGAAGCCTAGCTCTTTCATAATTCGTCGTAAGCTTCATTCCGAGCCATTAAAATTTATATCTTCTTTAAATTTTTCGAAGCCTTTCTACGGTACGGAGTTTCGCTGCTTGTTATGTAGTTATTATGATTACAACTTTTTATTACAGATTGAACGAAACTATCCATTCCGGTAACTTTCTTCTTCCCTGATCTTTTCTTACCCGGAGTCCGAAACACGGCGAGCAAGCCAGAGCCTTTAGCTTCGTTAATAATGCACCTAACAGTACTCACTGATGTTTTTGTTGCTTCCGAAGTCTGTTTTAATTTTTCCATATCATTCTTCCCCTGTTTTATAATGAAGCAATATACGTCGTACACAAATTTTCTACCCTTTCTTTTAAGTACTACACCAGTTTGTCACGGCATAGTGTATGTTTTATAAAAAATCAACAAACACTCAACAAATAGCAATGGCAACAAAGTCCACAAGCAATTATAACAAATAACTTAACGATTAATAACGATAGACTTTCCACTGTACGCAAGCGTACTTTTGGGAGCAAGCGGAATGAGGGCGCGGTGCGGGACGCAAGGTTCGACTGATCTACCAATAAAGCGCTCGATACGATTTCCCCTGCCGTTGCACCTCACCCTCACCACCAAAGTGATCTAAAATTCGGTTCTGCGCAGTCAAGGTCATTTGCTCAAGAAGTTTGCCGATTACTATATCTATGGTAGTTTTCCAATTACAGAGCATAATGCGACTCAGTGACGCACAATGCCGAATTATGCTGAAGCTTAATTGGAACGTGAATTAGTTTTCAAATGCATCAGCAGAGTGCGCTAAGTTCATGATGGTGATTCGATCAAGCCATTGCAATGTTTACAAAAGTATATTCCTGTAAAATAAATTTGTTTACAGATTCGAATTCTAAAATGAAATTGTGGGTATTCACATTTAAAATGTGGAATATTAAAAAAAGTAATTATTTGTACCTTCATCCATACTTATATTTATTCTTTTAGCACAGTTTGAATTAACTTTGATTATTTCCAAAAAACTACGACAAAACGAAAGCCTTACAATTTTTTTCAAGAATAAAGGTTTACTGAGGTCTGTCACTGAGTTGGTATCGATTGCGAGTATCACGCGAGAGCAGTACCTACTTTTCAGAGTGCTCGATTATATGAAGCGTTGCTGTAGTTGGAACATTCAATGTTGAGGATTATGCCGCATAATGCGCTCTAGTGCTGTAATTGGAAAACTACCTTTATGTTTAAATGTAAAATAACAGTGATTTATTAAGTATTTAGTATCTGTGAAAGTACACAAATGTAGAAATAACCACCTCTTTACTGAGACTACCTAATACTACTTATATTTCATCCCACTTCAACTATTTTCATATAATTTCATGGTTTTCGATTAAAATCTCTGTCTTTTTTAACCTACGCTGATGGCCTTGAGAGACCACTTCGGCTTAACCTTAACTAGTAATAGGTGAGCTCACGGGACTTAAACCTGATGATGTTGCTAACACGAACCCTAGCAAGAGCCGTGCTTCGCAGAATCTATCACCGGATCGGAAACGCGACCCATTGAGAAGATCCGGCGAGAAACTTAGTGGGCTGTGTCTGCGGGTTAATTTACTCACCGAGCCCTTCATCGCAAACAACGGGTTCGACTAGAACAATGACCGGTGCTTGAGGTACCTAAAAGCGCCGTTAGTGGATCGGGAGGATCCGAAGTGACGTGTTTGGGCGACGTCGACTGCTTACCATTTAGTTCGCAGGATCGCCGGCGCCGGTGGCCACGATGAGAGGGTTCTCGTGTCGTGTCGTTTATCAAAAAGTAAAATCTCTGCTAAACTTTCCTTTTTATATACCTACCCTAGGGATAGGTTAGGGCAGACAAGACCATGTGGAAAGTGTGCTCTGATTTGTTTTTTATATTTTTCAGTTAACCATGCAATTTTATTATTGTTAAATTTAATCTAATTTATAAGGATATTTTAGGTACCTATTACATACAGAATAATACAGACATAAAAAGACGCTATAAAGTTGCCTCAATTCACGTTCCGTTCCACAATGTAAACAAAAATTCGTGATTTTATGTGTAGTAAAAAAGTTAATATAATTGCAACTACAGCAACAATTACTGAGCACACTAATTAAACCAAATGTAATATGTGAATATATTATAATAATAAAAAATATTTAGGTAAAATAGGTATAATATAAATAATAAAATACATGTCCACCAGGAATGGAACGTGAAACGTCAACTTATACGATTTTCCAATTTATATGAAAACTTTGAAAAATGATGTCTGTTAAACCGTGAGTTTCTGCAAATAGAAATTTTGCAAAAAGCTTTCTCTTTATGAGTACTATAAAAATAATAATTGTGAACTTCCAAATCGATAGACCATAAAGGAAAGTCTAGCCTACTTAAAGATAGGTAGAGGGAATTTAGATTGGATTATGTACTACATATTAATTTCAAATGAAAACTGCATAGTACCTACCTACATCAACTGCTCAACATGAATTAAAATAGATCAATGGAAAGCTGGCAGAATACACAATGATTTTAGAATATATATTAAAGTTTCATTTGGATGATTGTTTTAATGTATTATCAGAAAAAGATAATCTAGGATATTTTAGCATTAAAATCGAGTAAGTATTTATCTACAGGAATCTTAAAGTACATTTTTTGGGATCAAGCTAAATAAATTTGAACACTTGCAGTTTTTTAAAATTATTTGAAAATCATCCTGATGTGGGAGACAGAGTTCTGTGCGCTCCCATTGAAACCCTGCCCATATGCGATAAAGATATAGTGAAGGCCCAACAACACATTAAAGAATCTGAGGAATTTAAAAATACAGTTTCGAAATTAGAATATGTTTTCGTAAAGAAGAATGTTCATGCCAGATTTTATGGTTTACCTGTTTGTCCGGAGTTACACAGAACTGTTTTCCCCAAAAATGTAGATCTGGGATGTTTTTTAAAAGTAACAGGTGAGGATTATGGTAATTCATTTTCCGAAATAGTTTCCTACCAGTCTCTCTGCTGAACATTGAATCCTTCCAGAGGAAACTATGTTGCATGAATTACCAAAGATCTGATATTTAAAAAAGCACCAAACTAATAATTGCCAACAAAAATAATCCACATTTTTTTCCTGAAATACATTTAGGTACAGTTGTCCGAGTGACCCAGTCCAAAATGTTGGAATATCAAAGAAAGTATGTCTGTATGAAATGCAAATATGAGAATTATGTTCAAGCAGAATTCGAAAGGAGATACATTCTTAAATCACCATCAAAATGTTGTAATATTGATCCAAAATGCAGAAGTACAATATTCTCACAAGTGAATCTTGTATCCAGAGAATACTGTAAAGATTATCAGGAAATAAAAATTCAGGTGGAGTACAAATTAATATTTGTAAAAAGTTAATACTTTTTTTTATTTTTTATTGCCTATATGTGTGGACGAGCTCACAGCCCATCCGGTGCTAAGTGGTTACTGGAACCCATAGACATCTACTACGTAAATGCGCCACACACCTTGAGATATAAGTTCTAAGGTCTCAGTATAGCCCCATCCTTCAAACCGAAACACATTACTGCTTCACGGCAGAAATAGGCGAGGCGGTGGTACCCACCCGTGCGGACTCACAAGAGGACCACCAGTAATTACGCAAATTATAATTTTGCGGGTTTGATTTTTATTACACTATGTTATTCCTTCACCGTGGAAGTAAATCGTGAACAATTGCTAAGTACGTATTTTATTAGAAAAATTGGTACCCGCCTGCGGGATTCGAACACCGTTGCATCGCTATATACGAATGCACCGGACGTCTTATCCTTTAGGCCACGACGTGGACGACGTTTTGTGACGTAACTTTTTAGAATACGTAGGTAAAATTATACCCAAGAAATGTTCAGTCAACAGTTTCAGGTTTTAAGGCAAAGGGATTTAAACTAGGGAAGATACTGTAATTTCTTTTTGAATTTGTTGGAAGAAGGTCACATAGTCCCAATTTGGATGTTGCCATCCACTTTAAAATAATCACTGATTATACAATTGTAAACTTACTAATTGCAGGTCTCTTTTATTACACCATGAATACACCATCAGGTATGCATATGTACATACTATGTGATTGTGATGTGATGTGATTTCAGGAGCAAGTTAACAAGCTTAGCATTGGTACCATTCCAGGCTCATTCTGGGTGGTTTTAGAAGATGATTTAGTAGATTGTTGCAAACCTGGTGATGATGTTATAATTTGGTAACTATCTGTACATATTTTTTTGTTTTTTTTCATAACTGCATCCTACGTGATGGTTACCGATGCTCATGAACAATGTGTAGAGCATTGTTGAGCTCAAGGCGGTTAAACCTCATCTGAATATAGACATTATTGTGCAACCGTCTGCGAGGCATGCATTGAGTTAGAAGTGATTCTTTAAGAAACTTTAAGTACATATTGCCATAATTAGTAGACAAATCCTTTGTGAATAAATTATTGGAGTAGAGCAATTTAATGCATGTTCTGAAGCATACTTTATTGTAAAGTTCTATTTATAATTATTTTAATCTGATTTACTAACATATTTTCATTATATTTACTAGTGTTCATTGAAATGACCCATGAACACTAGAAAATATAGTGTGATATAGTGATGGAAAATTGTCTGTATCCACTAAGCGAAGGAACAAGTCCAGGCTGTTGTTTCAAAAATGTGGAAAGGACACTTTTGAGATTTGGTATTTTTTTTTAAATGTATTAACTTTTTTTAGTGGTACTATTCGAAGACGCTGGCGACCATCATTTCAAACAAAAAAATCTGAAGTGGAACTAGTCCTCCAAGCAAATTACATAGAAGTGTGTAATGCGCTAAGATCTAAAGTGGTAGCCACAGCTCCTGACATAAAAGAATGCTTTGACAGTTTCTGGTCTTACTATGATTCGTGTCCTTTGAAAGGCAGAGATCATATACTTAGATCGATTTGTCCTCAAGTAAGTATGTTTCCAAGTTAAATTGGTTTTGATCACACTTGTAAACTTCATACATTTAACTTACAACGTCATACATTTTTTTTAAACCAGTCCAATCAATTGAAAACGTAAACACATAACACATAACTACACATCACTTTTATACTGGGTAAAATAACTTTTAAACAATACATATTATAAGATTAGGTATGTCATATTATGTCTGTATATTAAAGAAAATTAATAACTTTACTGTTGATATTATTACAACACATAATTGAAATTTATCACAGGTCTACGGTCTACATCTGGTAAAATTGGCTGTGTTGCTCACGGTGATTACCGGATCGAATCACATAGTCGAGGAAACAGATGAAAAGAATACATCCTTTGACGATAATCATCATACAAAAGTGCGGGGTCAATGTCATCTCCTGTTAGTTGGAGATCCAGGTATGAGTTTAATTTTTAGGAGAGCCAGAATTACGTAATATGTAATATAAAAAATGCTACGTTCAGTTCCTTGTATATTTTTAAAATTACCATTGTAGGCAGATCATCATACGGTCCATCTGATAGTGAATGCTTATCGTCGCTCATAAACAACAGCAACGCGACGGGCTGAGCCAAGCCACTGTTTACCACTGAGTGCTCTCCGCAAGAATCGTTTGAAGCAGGACATGACATAATTCACGAAACACCACAAAGGAGGGTTCATTCCAAAGCCGGGTGGTATGTGGTAAAAAAGATCTCTGGAAACGTTATAGGGTTAAACGGTTATAGGTAGAGTGGATGAACTCTGATCCAGTTGTGATAAAAATGAGATTTAGGGATCTTACCAAACAAATCCCCTCAAATCTCGAAAGACAAGCAAATTACTGTTTATTCGATTTCTTACTTTACGGCCGGCCTCAATAATTTCTCCGTCATCAACATGTGGCAGGATTTACTGGTGGTAGGACCTCTTGTGAGTCCGCACGGGTAGGTAACACCACCCTGCCTATTTCTGCCGTGAAGCAGTAATGCGTTTCGGTTTGAAGGCTGGGGCAGCCGTTGTAACAATACTGAGATCTTAGAACTTATATCTCAAGGTGGGTGGCGCATTTACGTTGTAGATATCTATGGGCTCCAATAACCACTTAACACCAGGGGGTTGTGAGCTCGTCCAAGCATATAAGCAATAAATAAAAATGGCTACTTAAAGTACTTTAACAGATCATGTTTTATTTTTCAGGCACTGGGAAGTCGCAACTGCTTCGTTCAGGAGCAGATCTGACTTCGCGTTCGGTGTTCACTTCGGGAGCTGGCAGTACGCGAGCCGGCCTCACGTGTGCTGCGCTCAGGGTATAAAATATACTATAACAGTGCTATCATTAAAGAAAAGCCGAAAAACTAAAGCGGCACTTGAATTTTGTGGTTAGCGGCGCAGCGGTGGTCTGTAGCATCGCCGGTCGCTATGGGCGGTGGTGGCCGTCTTCTTTTAGACGGATTGAACGCTGCTGTAAAGCATTAAATAATTGTAAATAGACATGCTTTAACAAAAACCGACTTCAAATAGAATTTTTTTTATCAAAAACAAATTAATATACACTAAAAAACAATAATCATCAAAATCGGTTGGCGTGATATTGATTTATTGAGTTATTCATCTATTTGTCGCGCACGTACTTAATGCAAATTTAAGACTTATATGGTTTTCTCATGGATACGATTATCAGAACTGGACTAAATTGAAATGGGACCACACGGGAAGCGTCAGCTTTCTGATAAAAAAAGAACCATCAAAATCGATTCACCCAGTCAAAAGTTATGAAGTAACAAACATAAAAAAAACATACAGTCGAATTGAGAACCTCCTCCTTTTTTGAAGTCGGTTAAAAAACTTCTATCTCTTCTCGTTTTTAGACTTGAACAGTGAGGTCTAATTATTCGCTTGAACTCGAAATGTGGTCTATTGAAAAGTTTGGTTATTAAAATATAATAAATGTGTATTATTAGATATACTAATAAAAGAACTCTACCAATTTGAGTATAGTTCTTCGAATATTTTTTTCGGGTTTTTGTTGAAAGACTGATATCTCAGGAAGACGGTGAGTGGCAGCTAGAAGCTGGAGCACTGGTTCTGTCGGACGGCGGCGTCTGCTGTATAGATGAGATCTCCCAGCTGAAGGAGCACGACCGCACCGTCATACACGAGGCGATGGAGCAACAGACAATCTCCATAGCCAAGGTAGGACTTGACCTCCGGACAGAAATAATGCTTAGCCCATTGCCCCGTAGCCGCTTAATTTTGATTTTCGGGACACGCTGTATATTTATGTAGGAAAGGAACAGAGCGGTATGGATGAATGACAGATAGGGAGCGTGACTGAGTGAGAGAGATAGGAGATGTCGTTTTAGGAAGAAAGAATATATTTTTTTAAGGGAGAGGAGGGTACTACTACAACAATACTACTGTTTGATTGTGTGTATTGATTTCAAATGAGCCTGTAAAAGACCACGAGTGACGAAAACCGACTCTGTAGGTGCGCCGGATTCTCGCTGGCCTTAGATGTCTTCAATTTAAAAATAAAACAATAAGTTGCTTGATTGTCCCAACGTTTTCGGTTCCTTGAAGATCCAAATATGAATTTCAGGCAGGTATAGTCTGCAAATTGAACACACGTTGTGCTGTGATAGCAGCCTGCAATCCTAAGGGGAACTACGATTCAAATCAACCGCTCAGTATGAATTTAGCACTTGGAACGCCACTTTTGAGCCGGTAAGAATATCGTTCATACTCAACACTAGACATATTAGATATGCACGTTATAATAGGTTGGGGAAAAACTGTCTTCGCGTTTTTTAAGAAAATTCACAACTGTTTTTAATATAGTTTATTTACATTTAACTAAAGTATGTAGGTACCATTTTGTTCGATAACTTTTTGCCATCTTGTAGGTAGGGACATTACCCCATTTCTATGTCAGGACTATACGGCGGATGCATTAACACCTCCCAGCCAAGCTTTCTTATTTTTTGCTGAGTGGCTAAAGATGTGTAAGGTCTAGAAAAACCACACCCCTTAATCTGTTGATTAATTTGGGCCGTTTTCTCTCCTACTTTCTTGCTTTCTTGCTTTAATCTCATCAGTTGTTCGCAGTAGAGTTCAGATACAAATAGTATAGCCAAAGAGATTTTATTACAAGTTCATACATACTATAATGCGAAAAGACTTTTTCCCCGACCTAATATATTATATATAAGCAATAGAAGAGAGCGATCTGTGAAAGTTGGTTACGACCCTTACAGGAGTGCGACTTTAGAAGGACACCTTAGACGTTACCGTCGCATTTTGTAATTTATCTGTAACGTATATGTAATTTATGGATAATTTATATAAGGTTTTGACTACTCAATAATACGTAGGGAAGGCTATTGTTATAGTTCCTTCAATTTACGGTAGATGACGCACTAGTCAGTATTTTTAATAAATTTATGTTTTTCATACAACTAGAGAGTCACAGGGGAGCGTGAACAGTTGTCACTAGTATAAAGATTTATTATACTAACTACTACAATCGACGTCGCCCTAAAAACGTCATTTCGGATCCTCCCTATCCACTAACGTTGCTTTTAGGTTCCTCCAACACCGGCCACCGTTCTCGTCGAACCAGTCGCTTGTGACTAAGGGCTCGACGAGTATATTAACCCATAGACACAGCCCACTAAGTTTCTCGCCGGATCTTCTCAGTGGGTCGCGTTTCCGATCCGGTGGTAGATTCTGCTAAGCACCTACTCGTTTTGTGAATCTAGCATGAACCCTTGAGATCACTAGAATAGATTTAAAGAAAAAATACTAAACATGTTATTATTACAATATCAAACTATTTAGAATATTTAATTAAGAAATCTACTGCGATGGAAATAATAGACCACTATAAATGAATTGAATACTTCTTTCAGATTTGATCTAATTTTCATTCTATTGGATACAAAAAATAAAGCTTGGGATAAACTTGTATCTTCTTATATATTGTTCGGTGATTCAAATTTAGAACAAAATAAAAAATATTGGACTCTCGAAAAATTGCAGGTAAATAATTTACATTGTATTGTCAATGTGAAAGCTTGTTTGTATGGATGTTGGCTACTCAATCTCTGAAAAGTATAGTATAGTATAGTCTCAGTATAGTTAAACGGCTGCCCCACCCTTCAAACCAAAACACATTACTTCTTCACGGCAGAAATAGGCAGGGTGGTGGTACCTACCCGTGCGGACTCACACGAGGTCCTACCATAAGTAAAAAAAGAATATTTTTGTGGATTAACACATAATAATGTGATAATAATACATATGTGTTTGCTGGTTAATAATTTTACATACCATTAGATTTGCAATTCGACTGGGATTATGGAAAAGAAATTGATACAAGCAACTTTTTAACCCGGAAACATACTTGTTTAATTTTTTCTACATCCACGTCTAGTGTAAAAATATCTATATTAATATAAACGATAATTAAATGCATACGATTGTAAACTTGTACGATTAAAACTAAGAAATATAATTAAGGGTATCGATCTATTTATGTTCTAGATGTACATTAGTCTAGTGGGACCAAGAACGACAAAGATGACGAAATCGGCAAACATTATCCTGCAATCGTATTATATGGCCCAGAGAAAAGCCGAAAGCAGAGATCCATCACGTACTACCGTGAGAATGCTGGACAGTCTGGTTAGGTAAGAAATCTTTTAGGATATATCTTTAGATTAGTCATCGTGATACGATATATCTTCATACCGGTAAGATTATTTTTCTCCTCACGCGAAACTGCGACGTATTGTCAATTCTGTTAAAGTCGTTATAGCTTGTGGTATCAAACCCATGTTCTGACTGTTTAGTATTATTTTGAATAGCATCACTCATCTCGCGGACGTCATAACAAGCGATTAAGGAATTCACCAAAGATAGAGCACGAGCGTATAGTATTATAGCAGTATACTATGATCGTTAATTTACCTTTACTCATAGTAGAGGGTGCATTGAGGCCTCTCAGACTATCAGGTACCACAGTCTTGTCTAATTCTGCCGCGAATTATGCTTTCCTGTTGTAAGTGATATGTAATACAATAGGGGCTACGACCCTTCCCCAAGATGCGCGGCGCCTAGCTATTACAAGATAACAGATTATAAATTACTTCATCATCCATTTTTTTCCTCCTACCTATGCTGATAGCCTTGAGAGGCTATTTCAGCTTCGCTCTAACAATGTAGGTGAGCTCACGGAGCTCAAACCGGAGTGTTGCTAACATTGGCCCTAATAAGAGCAGCGCTTCGCAGAATCTACCACCGGATTGGAAACGCGACCCACTGAGAAGATCCGGCGAGAAATTCAGTGGGCTGTATTTATGGGTTAATTTGCTCGTCGAGCCCTTCGTCGCAAGCGACGTTTTCGACAAGGACGGTGACCGGTGCTTGTGGTACCTAAAAGCACCGTTAATGGATCGGGAGGATCCGTAATGACGCATCATCAATGAAATTGTGATAAAGGAATGGCTTCTGATTAGGACGTTTGTTCTTATCCCAATATCATACGGCAATAGACTAGCTCACAAGACATTAGTTATGGCGATGTGTTCAAAAGAACTTATTGTTGCTAAGTAGTTAATTCAGAAAATTTCTTTGAATTACAAGTTTTGATGTAATGTTTTATCTACATTTATTTATATATGTACTGTACATTGACTTTCCCTTCAATATATTTTTCTTTCAGACTATCACAAGCTCACTGCCGTTTAATGTATAGAACAACAATATATCCGATGGACGCCATTATAGCCGTATCTTTAGTAGATTTATCAATGCAAGACTGCACTTTATCAGACACTGCGGATGCGCTACATTCCAATTTCTATAAATACCCTGACTTTGAATACCTATGCACAGCAAAAAAACTATTAACAAAATTAAATTTGTACGAAATATGGCGAAATGAATTATTACACTACGGTAAATTACTTCAGGTCGATCACAAAACATTGGAACATGATATTGATAGCGGAATCAGTAAGCTTTTCGCAAAATATGATGATGTCGCCGATGAAAATACACCTTTGTCAGCATCGGTAATAACAAGTTCTTATTTTAAGAAAGAAGATGAATTGTTACATAATGACAAAAACAATTTACCCGATGAAGATAACAAAGATATCATAGAAGTAAATAAAATGTTGGCAGTGACATTAAAAAAACACGCAACTTTAAATAGAGACGAAAGAAAACCACCAGTAGCTCAGAAAAAACCTCAAAATAAAAGAAAACGGAAAGAAGTTACTGTGAATTCAAAAAGTCTTAAAAGTTTAGTTCCTAAAAAGCGTAAGAAATCAAAGGAGGAAGTAAGGGATGTCAGTAGTCCTAAAAACATTGACGTTGACCAGAATCATCTCTTAAATGCTGTGCCTAGTGTTAATGATGTGTTTGCAGAGTACGGTATCAATCTTAAGTTTGAAGATGAAAGTCAACATAAATCAAGTGATAAAAGAATCGAATTAAAAGAAAATAAGATTGATAATCAAATCATTGTTCCTAGAATTGAAAAAAAGGATCTTGTAGAAAATAAAACTAATGATTATCAAGAACAAAATGCAAATCTCTCAACAATAAATAAATTGAAACAGTTCGCGTGTGAACAAAAATATAACATTGATAAATATGAAGAAAAATTATCGATATCTGAATACAACAACAGTTTTAAATTTAATATTGAGAATAAAAGCACAAATGCAGTTCAAGATAAGTCGGAACGAAGTTCCCAAATATCAATTTTTGAAAGTTCAGATTGCGATATTGACTTAGATTTATGAAAAAAAAAATCATGTTAGCTTTAAAAAGTTATTATGCCTATTAAAGTTTTATTTTATTATATTTTACATTGTGATTACTTTTGCTATTTACAAAATTAACTATTTCCTTCCGCTACAAATCTAATTTCCTATGTTTCTTCTTCAGTAGAACTAGATTTATATGGATCAATTTCATAATTTTCTATAAGCAGATTTTTGAATCTTCTAGCAGTTATAGAAATACTATCTTCTTTGGGGACAATGTTTAATATTTCTATTCTGGATACATATAAATGTTCTGGATTCTTAGGGCTGATCATTTTAACAACATCAACTTCATCACCAAGTTTTACCTAAAAGAAAAACAAATTTATTTAAAAA
Organism: Bombyx mandarina; assembly: GCF_003987935.1. Next base: position 637,549 of record NW_021011545.1, on the reverse strand, counting down.
TGTTTTAATTTATTTTTATTACATACTAATGAAGTAAAACTAACTACAATATATTTTAAAAAAGAAAACCCTTGGGTAAAGGCAAATAATGAGTGCCTTGTTCATTATACTTTGTGGCCATAATTACAAATTTAGAATTTTCAAATCAAACAAACTTAATCCATGCACCATTTTTTAGTTAATATTTATTTGAAGAATTCATCTAAAAATATATATTTCACAGTACACTCTAAATAGAAGACAAAATAATCATTTAGTATCATAAATAAATAAATAGCTTTTTTTTAATAATTAAAACCTCAAACATTTGTATTGCATGTTCCCATCATAATGCAAAGGTTTTTAAACGGTGTTTATGAATGTGAAGCAGAATTCAGCCTTTTTTTATGCTCATGTTTGTCTTACACAACTTTATCAGAAAATATGATATCCATTCACATATTAAAATTTACCAATTATAAAAAGAATATTCTCATGCTTTAGCAGAATTTTTAATTAAATGAATAGCCACTGCATCAGTGATATTGGAATAGTTCAAAAATGTGTTGGAGTTAGGTTAAAATTGATAAACAGATGAAATACTCACAGCTGCACTTTTTTTCATTATTTTCCTGCCATTTAATCTTATTTTACTTTCATAAAATATTTCCTCTACCCTGCTGGAATAGTAAACATATAAATCAATAAAAAACTTACATTTATAACTGTAACTTTTTTCAGGCGAGAGCTTAGCTAGCTATGTTATAATCATCTTGTGATGTGATTATAAACCTGAAGTAATACAGAGGACATCTGCAAGTTGGTTTTGTTTATTTTTAATATGAAGTTACCGATTGCTTTATTACCAGTTCATTTACTTAGTAAGAATATACATTAGTGTTCCTTTAAGTAATCGAAGCTCATTCTTATGCATACATTTTAAATTTAAAGTAACATATTAAGTGAGTGTTAAGAGAACATGACTGAACAAACTGAAACATCATATTTATAAACATATGCACTTACTTTCTTGCATATCCAAGTGCTGATTTTATTATTACATCAGTCCTCATGGATGTGGTGCTGAATTTAACAACTTTTGAATCCTTTGACAATGACGAGTCATCCTCTCCAAATGCTTCATCTTCATCGTCAGAATCATACTTTGCCTAAAATAGGTACCTATGAATGTAATTCTTCATTTTATTCATCAAAATGTTGTATCTAAGGGTATTACAGTTAATTACAATCAGCAGCAGCACAACACTACGAATTGAATAATGTTTTAAAAATTTTAGACAGAATAATTTGTAACGCTGGGATAAATACATACCTTTTTAGATTTTCCTCTTTCAATACTGAATACAGGCTGAACAGGCTGAAGGTTTAACAATGTCGAAGTTGAGTTAATGTTTGCTTCTTTTAATATTACAGTGTGTATGCTTCGATTACATACTTCTCTTCTTAAGTATCGACAATTCAATATTGGTGTTAATCTCCTGATGAGACTCATTACTGATTTGTTAATGTGCACAATTGCAGTTGGCAGTCACATTTACAGCAAATTATTTTGATTTGAAAAAATTTAATGTCGAGTATATATATTAAGTGTATAATCTATGGTATTGTCGAGTAGTATAGTAGTTTTATTTTTCCAAATGGAAAGGCAAAAGTATCATACCATACAGCCTAATCTTTTATATATATTTATATTATTTTATGAAATATGATACTATGAAATGAAATGACATTGATTAATATATGAAACATGGCATGAAACGAAATGAAATGGATGATTTCATTTTTATGGAAAATGATAATATGAAGTGAAATGAAATGAAGATTATCAATTTGAGACACCAATCAACTGGGATGAAATATAATCTCAGTAAAATGGTGGTCATTTACTGAGATTTTTTCTGACTTTTTGAGACGATCCCGAGAAGTTAAGTCCAGCGGCTTTGTTTCATTTTCCTACATTTGTGCACTGTCACAGATATTAAACAGTTAATAAACCACCGTTATAATATACACATTTAAACCTGAAGAAACACTAAATAGACAAAATAAAACAAATCTCACAACCTCATTCCTCACGTTTCCGCCAAAAACTCCTTATTAATGCTGAATTAGTCTGTTTTTAGTTAAAACGAATTTTAGCTTTTTAGTTAAGTCTAATTAGTTAAAACTACTATGTATCATAGTTTATTAAAGATACTTTGTAGATATTCAGTTGCGTTTAGCTTAGGAAATGCGCAAAAATATTCTCATTTCAAATAGGTCAACAATTTAAAATAGGTTAGCCAAAATCGTTTCCATCAATTCAAATGTACTTTTCATATTTCACATTGAATACTTTATACTCGATGAACACAACACTTACATCGAAAAAAAAAACATTGGAAACCTCGTAGAAGGTTCGGAAATCAGCAATCGGCGCGTCGACGCTGCGGCTATAAATAAAATGTTTTGCCTGGAATGAACGAGAAAGTTAATTAAAAGAGTCTATTTGCTTAGGTTTAGGTCCCCATGCAGGGTACGTGGGTGATACGTTTGGTCGTCGTGGCCTAACGGAGAAGACGTCCGGTGCATTCGTGTTGAGCGATGCACCGGTTTTCGAAACAAAGGCGGGTACCAATTTTTCTAATGAAATATGTACTCAACAAATGTTCACGATTGATTTCACGGTGAAGGAATAACATCGTGTAATAAAAATGAAATCCGCAAAATTATAATTTGCGTAATTACTGGTGGTAGGACCTCTTGTGAGTCTGTGCGGGTGGGTACCACCGCCCTGCCTATTTCTGCCGTGAAGCAGTAATGCGTTTCGGTTTGAAGGGCGGGGCAGCCGTTGTAACTATACGTGAGACCTAAGAGCTTATATCTCAAGGTGGGTGGCGCATTTAGGTACGTTGTAGATGTCTATGGCTAAAAAAAAAAAACTATTTACCACCTTGCGTATTTTGCCGTGAAGCTCTAATGCATGTCGGTATGAAGGATGGGGCAGCCATATAGTCGTATATATGACTCATGTCTCAAGGTGGGTAGCGGCACGTTATTACGTTTTTACGGTATTTACGTTTTTGATGTCAATGAGCTTTGGTAAGTATGTAACACCAGGTGGGCTGAAAACTCGTCAAACTATTTAAGCCACACAAAAAATAAAAATGTAGAAGGCGAGACTGCGGTCAATCTGACGCATGACCACCTCAGGAAGAAATGCTTTCGTCGCTAAAAATGATTCAATTCGAAACGCCGGTCACGGTGGCTTATCAGACCAGGTGATGCTGGTATATCTGGATACCCCCACAGACCAACCAGCTGGATCGAAACCGGTCGTTCTCTACAAGCTCTCTCTCTCTCTCTCTCTCTCTCTCTCCTAAGTTCAAAGCGGCTAGATGGCAGAGAGAAGAGCTCTCTCTCTCTCTCTCTCTCTCTCTCTACACGTAAATATGTGTACTAATTTAATGTAAAGCTTTTACAGAAAAGCAATAATTATACGAAATTCAAAGTAATTTATTATTGGCATGCGCTATTCGTTGATGCCCTCGCCATTTGGCACTCGCAGAGTTGTAGGTACTGAAGAGAGATAACGGTCAAGAAAACAAAAACAGTAAGTAAATATGCCACTCATCACGTAGTTAACACTAGTTGTGCCTATTTATCGCGTTCTAAACTCATTTTTGACCTCTAACTTCTACTAATAACAAACAGACTCATTGTTTTTTTGTTCAGCGGTTTTGGTTTAATAATAACATCATAATGTGTGAACGAAAATCTTGTATGATCGCCCTCGTAAATTTATAATCATACCGTTTACGGATTACAAAGCGGTCGAGTCAGGGCAAACATTATCCTTTTGTTTACAACATTTGGTTCGCATCAAAACTAAGACTGTTCACACACGTCATTTCGTATCAACAGCCACTATTCGTATACGTCTGCAAGAAAAAATTCTTTCATGTAGTAGGAGTCGTTTTTACATATTATTTAGCCCAGATCATATTTAGGGTATAACCTTAATCTTAAAGTTAGTTTTTTCCGTAATTATTATAGGTTCCGTACTTGCTGTTAACTTATGGGGCTATTTTGGTTACGCGCGGGCGGGAATTAGTTTACACAAAATAATTGGTGACATCTCGTATGCTTGAAAATTTGGGAAATTCAGTCTGTGTAGATCAGCCTAACACTCTAGTTGTGTAGCTGTAGTGGCGTGCGTCGCATGTGGGGTTTCGGGTGTATGACCGCACGTATCAGCATAAGCAAAACCACTTTGATAAAGCGGCACGACATGAGAACCCTCTCATCGTGGCCGCCGGTAACTACATTCCCGATCCTGCGGACAAAATAGAAAGCAGTCGATGTCGCCCAAAACACGTTATTTTGGATCCTCCCGATCCCCTAACGGCGCTTTTAGGTACCTCAAGCACCTGTCACTAGTAAATTAACCCACAGACACAGCCTACTGAGTTTCTCGCCGGATTTTCTCAGTGTTTCCGATCCGGTGGTAGATTCTGCGAAGCACGGCTCTTGCTAGGGTTTGTGTTACCAACGTTCTCAGGTTTGAGCCCCGTGAGCTTACCTACTAGTTAAGGTTACGCTGAAATAGCCTCTCAAGGCTATCAGATTATGTAGGAAAAAAAGTAAGCAAAAAAACCTCTATATCTTTGAAACTCAGTATCCTACAAGCAGTTCATTTATAACACTACTGTTATCGAGTAACACTTCCGGCCTCACATAATATGTGAACCATTATTTAATTATTGTTTTATAATATAATTAGTGATTTTATAATCAAGTGAATAATTGATTTATACCGGCGCAATAAGCCCTTTTGTTATTTAAGTTGTACAATTATATTTTTGTTATCAAGTAACACTTCCGGCCTCACATACTTAATATGTGAGCCATTATTTACAAACTAGTTCAGGTACATCCTAATGATTAGATAATATATAGAACTTATTTTTGTTTTATAAATAGTAATTTTGTAATCAAGTAAATAGTTGATTCATATTTCTTTATACTTATATTTTATGGCGCCTTCCGCTTGACAGCTTCCGGCGCCGCGGCGTAATAAACCTTTAATGTTATAAAATTATATAATTTGATATTATTAAGTAATAAGTAATAATTGTACGTAAATAATCAACAGAATAATTAAGATAAACAATATTTAATATTACCTATTAAGTTTGTATTTAAAGTAGGTCAAGACGGATTGTATAAATACCGGCGGTTAGCATATTTCAACCCCTTTTTGTACTCTACCCGTCGCAACGTGCATTAAAGAGAACTTATTATCTTCGTGTCTCAATTATCGCCGCCACCCTGATAATCCTTCAACACTTCAGAAGTGGGATTATGTCAGGCCCATATATTGACGGACTTGGTACGAAAAAAAGGAGACGCTGCGAGAATGCTGCACCCGACAGCGACGAATCATCGAATTTTTTTTCTTCGTCCGATCACGAAGAGACCGCTGAGAAACACAGACGATACAAAAAGCGACGTGTCACCCAAACCGATGCGGAGGTTATTCCAACGTTCCGGCCGGATGAAAAATCTAGCAACGTCAAGGGATGGCTGCACAAGATCGACCAGTTGGGCGACGTATATGGATGGAACAACAAAGACCGCCAGTTTATCATGCAGATACGTCTTCGTGGGTCAGCTAGAGAGTGGTATGACGATCTGGACGACTACGATTTCACGTGGAAGGGGTGGAAGGACGCTCTAGAGACCGCGTTCCCACGTTCTACTGACTATGTAGATCTACTTGAATCTATGCTCGCTAGAAAGAAAATGAATTCTGAAAGTATGACAAAATATTTCCACGACAAAGTCTCCTTATTAAAAAAATGTAATATCGTTGGCGAGCCTACAATTTCGTGTATAATTCGCGGTCTACCCATGGAAATAAGAGCTAACGCAAAGGCTTTCCAGTGCGATACACCACAGCAACTGTACTACGGATATTTGTCGTCACTGGAAAACTACAAACAAGTTGAAGCTAGCCATTCGCGACCAGCTACCACCTGGAGAAGAGGCGGCGCCGTTACTCCAATTGCAAGAGGGTCCGACTTTAAACCTAAGAAATGTTACGCCTGCCGAAGAGAAGGTCATGAAGCAAAGGACTGCAAAGTGCCGCGCTGCGAGGTGTGCCATCGCCCGGGACACACGTCGGCCAGCTGCTGGTATGCGGCCAGCTCTTCACACCCAAAAGTGAGTAATGTCTTATTTACAACATACAACATATATGTAGATTTGTACAAAAAGGTAGTGGTAATTAATGGTTGTAATCTGATTGCATACATAGACACGGGCAGCAAATTAAATATTCTCACTGTGGCATATGCTGAGAAGTTAAAATTAAAGATTAAGCCTTCCGTGGTTACAATGAGAGGTTTTGGAGGCGCATATTCGACCTCTCTAGGAACGTCCTACGTGAATGTTCACATTGACAATATTATTTTGAGTGGATTTGTGGAAATAACTAATTACGATATGGCTGATATAGATTTAATAATCGGACAATCAATGATAAATAAACCTAATATCGGTTTAATTGTATCACAAAATTTTGTTAAGTTTGTGGGTAGTTGTGAAACTTTTGATAGTACTCTTCTAATATATAAAATTCTCGTGTCACAGTTTTCGTTGCCATACTCCTCCGAAACGGCTTGACCGATTTTGATGAAATTTTTTGTGCTTATCCGGTATCTATGAGAATCGGCCAACATCTATTTTTCATCCCCCTAAATGTTAGGGGTAGTCCACCCCAAATTTTTTTTTTTAATTTTTAGACAAAATTTTTAATTTCTATTTTTTTATGATACAACATACAAAAATACATACAACCCTAAATTTTCACCCCTCTACGATTAACCCTTATTTTTTATTTGCTAATTAAAAACTTTAATTTTTTTTGCGAGAATTTTGTTTTTATTTTGTCATGACGTAGAACAAAAAAAATCATATTACTCTGAAATTTTCACCCCTCTACGATCAACCCCTATTTTTTATTTGTTAATTATAAACTTTTGATTTTTTTGGCAAGATTTTCATTTTTATTTTTATTTTGTCATGAATTAAAATAAAAAATCTGATTTTACTCTCAATTTTTCATCCCTCTATGACCAACCCCTATTTTTTATTTGTTAATTATAAACTTTNTTAGTGATATAAAATTACATGACACAGACTTTATAACCAAATTCCCAGTGTATTTAAAACACAGCTGTATAATACCACAACAAAGTGTTGCTATGGTACAAGTTTATCTCAATATTAATACTAATGATACATTTCTTGTGAATTCTGTATATTTTGAGTTGGGCTGTATGTCTTATATAATTTTGGGTGGACTTGTAAGGTCGAAAGATTGTTTTTTAAAACTAATTAATATCGGAGACAAAATAATTGAATGGAAACAGAATAGATTAATAGCACGCGCAGAAATTGTTACTAATAAAAAGGAGAGTCTACAAAGTAGTACGAATGTTATGATACTTGACCAATCTACCGACGAGGAATTGCATTTATCTGATATCGATATAGGAGATTTAGAAAGGAATGATTGCAGTCGACTTTTACGGTTACTGAATAAATACAGACATTTGTTTGCGAAAAATACAAAAGATTTGGGATGTACAGACATACTGGAGATGCATATTCAGACCAAAACTGAGCAGCCTGTCTTTTGCAAGCCTTATCGACTCTCTCACAAAGAAAATGAAATTGTAAATGAAAAGGTTCAAGATCTTATTGATGCAGATGTAATACGGAACTCCATGTCTGATTATGCAAGTCCAGTGGTCCTTGTAAAGAAAAAAGGTGGTGATTATAGGCTATGTATAGACTACAGAGCCCTTAATGCACGCACTATTAAAGATCGATATCCTCTGCCTCATATAGACGATCAGGTATCCCGCCTCTCTGGTAAATCTTTCTTTACAACTTTAGACCTAGCACAAAGCTACTATCAAATTAACTTATCTAAAGACTCTATTCATAAAACTGCATTTGTTACGCCTTCTGGGCAATATGAATTTTTAAAAATGCCATTTGGTTTAGCGAATGCACCAGCTGTATTTTCACGTCTTATCAAAATCGTTCTAGGTAGCTTAGGTAATGACGTAGCTACTTATCTCGATGACGTCATGTTGCCTACAACTTCTGTTGATGACGGTCTTAAATTACTAGATAATGTATTAAAGCTCTTATCGGAAGCAAATTTGAAATTAAACCTTAGCAAATGTTCGTTTCTTAAGAGAAGTGTTAATTACTTAGGTCATGAGATAACTGCAGGCACAGTTCGACCAGGACAGGCTAAGATTAGTTGCGTATCTGAATATAGAAGACCTCGAAACGTGCATGAAATAAGACAGTTTATTGGTCTATCATCTTATTTTAGGAAATTTATTCGCGGATTTGCTGAAATAGCTAGACCTCTCACACAGTTGACAAAAAAGGATGTTCAATGGACGTGGGGCTCTGCCCAAGAAACTGCATTTCAAACGTTAAAAGAGCGTCTTGTCGAGAGACCAGTATTAGGTATATACGATAGGAATGCTCGCACTGAGCTTCATACTGACGCTAGTAAGCTAGGGCTGGGAGGTATCCTTTTGCAATACCAAAGCGATGGTGTTTTAAAACCAATTGCATACTTCAGTAGGGTTACAAGTAAAGAAGAACAGTTTTATCATAGTTATGAGCTTGAGACATTGGCAGTTGTAGATTCCTTGAAGCGCTTTAGAGTATATCTCGTAGGCGTTCCGGTAACTGTAGTGACAGATTGCGCCGCATTACGGACAACTCTAGTAAAAAAAGACCTCATTCCCCGTATAGCTCGCTGGTGGCTGTCAATTCNGCAATGCCTTGCAATTAGGCGCAGGTACAAATTCCGAGAAACACTTGGGCCACAGATGTGCCACGAACAATGATCTATTATCACCGGTAGTCACTTCCGACAAAACACTTGGACGCCAGATGTGCCACGAACCGAGGTCGGGCAATCGAACGAACAATGAGCACGTCCACGCGCGTCGGTTGCTCAAATCGGAATGGAATAAACTATAGATGTCTGTCTATCCTTTGTCAAAGTGTGTCATTTTGAAATCAATCATTTATTGACTTTAGATATTTTGCATTGGTCACGTGACAATAATATTCACTATTTCTAAGTCTATAGAGATGAAACCGTTAAGAATAATTAAACATAAGCAAACATGACATTTGATGCTGTTATTAACTAGAGCTTATTGCTTATGTTATTGCCCGAGAAATCGTCTTTAACATTAAACTTTAACATGAATATTTTAAAAAAAAATTTTTTAATGATATTAATCCAACATTAAATCTCACCAAAATACGACGGTTGTTTCTTGTAATAACAAGAGGGCCACCGGAGTCACCACGACAAGTGCCGACACCACCAACTCCGCTCGTACATAAGTTTGTAGGCTGCAAGATGCCGGGGAACGCCCACGAGCACATGCTGTTATCTATCACTTCCAGGTTCACGCGACTAAGGTATTGGTTCGGCATGATAGATCCAGCTATAAAACAAGACATACGTTGAATGCGTGAATGCGCAGGACTGCTCATTATGACGAACTTTGCAGAGGGCCTTTGTCCCTTAGTGGACTAAAGGTTGATGATGATACATTATTAATACTGTTTGACAAATATTAACTAAAGAAGCAAAAAGTGAAACAATTACACTACAATTGAAATATTGATATTGAATACCTATAAGGTTTTGTTTAACAATAAATGTGATTCGCTTCTTTTTTTCCTACCTAAGCTGATAGCCTTGAAAGGCTATTTCAGCGGAACCTTAACTAGTAGGTGAGCTCACGGGGCTCAAACCTGACGACGTTGCTAACACGAACCCTAGCAAGAGCCGTGCTTCGCAGAATCTACCACCGGATCGGAAACGCGACCCACTGAGAAGATCCGGTGAGAAACTCAGTGGGCTGTGTCTGAGGGTTGTGATTCGCTGTTGACTTCGAGAAACAATAACACTTTCCTTCTATCTTCGTGAGTGTCGTAGTTTTTTCGGATTTCGCGGAATTTCCCTTTGAATTTCGCTGCAAGATCAAATCAGGAATGAGGTGAGTCCCGATTGGCGACCGCTTACTGGAGGATGTAGCGTGGAGAGGCCTAACAAGAGGGACTGATAGCCCGTTCAAGGTCGAAAGAATCCGCGGGATGCAGGCAGCGCAGGGCTGGTCGTTGTAGTGAGGCTTGAGAGAGGCCTATGTCCAGCAGTGGAAGAGTGTGATTTGAAAGATAGAAATGTAACTCACCGTTGGTAGTGACACCAAAACCGGACGGACCGCAATATTTCCAACAAAGTTTTCTTGTAGTTCCTCTCCAGTTGGCAAACTGGCTGTGCTGATTATATCTAAAATTTACTTATTGGTAAGTTTTTTTCTTTTTTATTGCTAGATGGTTTAACTAGCTCACAGCCCACCTGGTGTTAAGTGGTTACTGGAGCCCATAGACATCTACGACGAAAATGCGCCACCCACCTTGAGATAAAAGTTTTAAGATCTCAGTATAGTTACAACGGCTGCCCCACCCTTCAAGTGCAATGTTGTAAATGCAGTTTTGACGTGACAACGTCTTATAATTTGATGGAGCCGGCTGCACGCACGAAAAAACATGACTCATTGAGGCGTTCTATTTAAGGCTTGAAGTGCAAGCGAGAGCGCGCAACTAGCGACAAAGAGGCACAATCGGCCTCCGCGTTCGGCAGCGTTCGACATCTGTCTCTCTCCTACTTGAGTGAGCGATGCATCCGCGTGGACAGCTGCTATACAATAATACATTTACATGTTTTCGTCAAGTATGAAGTTCAGTGAAAAATGAATGTGGTGTCAATTGTCCATACAAAATATCTATCAAACAAATAAAATTAAAATATTCTTTTGAAAAATGAAACCATCCCATCAGGATTTTCTTATGACGTTGTCACGTTCAACTATCGTCAGTAAACCGACTTTCCACACAACCGATTTTTTTTAGTGATTATGTATATATTACTTCAATAATATTATTAAAAAATGTTTAAATAGAACAGCACACAGTTAATATGGGACTGAAACGCTGAAATATGTAACAAATCTATCCAAAGATGCTTGATTTGACTATCAATTTCACATTTACATTAATTCACATTGTGGAATCAAATCACCATATTTAAAAGAAGATTAAGCTATGGAAGTGTAAATAGTAGCAAAGACGAAATAAAAAATAATCCTTTTGCTTAATGTTGTTCTTACTTCTGGCAGAGTGTATTACCAACTAGCACGAATAGATGGTGGCATTCTATCTATTTCATCTCCGAACCAGAGACTCATTTTATCGGTAATACAATTGTTATAAAATTGAGACTTCGACCTCATGAGTGAGACGTTGACATGGGCACAATATTTTTAATATCCGGGCTCCGGTAATCACTTGATACTACCTGGACAGTCAGCTCCTCAATACGTGCAATGAGCACTATAGCAATAAAAAGAATAAAATGTGACGGCCACGAGATTGATCATCTTGGTAATATACCTAAAGAGTATTAAAAGAAGGAAGAAAAAACTTACTCGATAAACCAACAGGACTCGTCAGATGGATGACAGCAACATCGTTGCGGTAAAGAACCGGGAACCAGTCGGGGTGCAGTATAACAGAACTAGTGTCAACCCTGGTGCCTCCGGTAAAGAGTGTCACCGATCCAAGAACAACCGTTATGAGCCAACCTTGATTGATACCATCGAACCAGCAGTGAGCAGCTGTCAACAGTCTGGTAGGGGTAACAAGCGTCGCTCCGCAGACACCCACGTTTACATTATTGACGATGGCGACGATCAGACCGGCCTTAAATAGTATTTGTTTATTTGTCACTTTATATTTCAGACACTTAAGAAACTCTAGACAATGGAACTTTTTTGAAATTTTTGGTACTAGGGCATCTTATAAGCTCGTACGGAGTGGTACCACCGCTCTGCCTATTTCTGCCGTGAAGCAGTAATGCATTTCGGTTTGAAGGGTGGGGCAACCGTTACATCGAAGACTGAGACATCGAACTCATGTCTCAAGGCGGGTAGCGGTATTAACGTTGTTGATATCTATGGGCTTTGGTGATCAATTTAGACCAGGTGGGCGGCGAGCTCGTTCAACCATCTTAGCAATAAATAAATAAACATTTTAAACGATTTTCGAACGAACGAATATTAAATTAGATCCTTTTATTGAAGTAAAGCACAAATTCAAATGGACGCATATATTCATTAAAGAGTTGTTTGACTAAGGACTGTTCGCTTAATATCTAGCTCATGATGTTTAACGGCTTCAATCGTACTGACCTGGTAAGGGAATTCTCCAAGACTAGCAGGAGAGCCACCAACGATTCTGGTATCCCTCAAACCCGCTTCTTCAGCTCTGCGAATCCTCTCTGCTTCTGGTACACCATATTTAGTGAGGTATCCATAAAGTGGGTTTTCATCTAGAGGTAGCGCCGCGACAGTAGCGTATGCAAGTAGAAGTAAGAAGCCCGCACCGAATGTCTTCATCATGACTGTGTGTTGTATAGAAAAGCGTTACACACTTTTATAAGGAAGATAAGTTACGCTGTTGACGTTGGACAGTCCCGATTAAAGGCAATCACTAGCTATACTGCTTATAATAATACGTGTTATTATATGATACCTATCATCAAAATCTATTTGAATGATTCAAATAGATTTTATCAATTAAATAATTTTAATCAATTGTTTTTCTATATCCTAGAGCTGTGTGTTTTTAATTTGTAGGTTTTGAGTGGGAAAATATAATATATTAAAAATAGAAATAAAGGTCCTGACCCAAGCAAACGATTATATTATAGAAGTCATTTAAAATACGTTCGTAAAACGTATCACAAAATATATTTCATAATAATTGCACTACGTTATTATGAGAAATATTTTCCTTAAATACGTTTCTTTGTAGGCCTGAAAAAATTCCGAGGCACTATTTAAAAACTGTTCTATTAATGTTTTTTCACGGATTATATCAAGACAGACAATAACAACTTCAAAGATTTTGTGTTTTTTTTTGCTCTCCGCTTCGTTCGAGTTAGTATGCATGCTAAATTACTTTAAATAATATTTAATAAAATAGCTGCTATATTTGCATAAATCGATATAACTATTCCGGCATATCAATTCTATAGACCAGTACAAAGATTGCCCTGTAGTGGCCTTCACAGTGTATAAGGAGCGTCCCTCGAGTGGTGGGTGAGAGAACGTTCGGTCAGCCTAGATAGCTGCCGGCTAAGCCGGATGGGCTTGCTGACTAAAGTAGAGTGTGGTCCTCCTGAAACTTGGTGAACTACGAAGATTAAACATCTGTGTGGTTGCTCTTCAAGAAGTTAGATGATCAGGCTCGGGGGAATGTCCAATGGATAGTGTTCACAATGGATTTTTCCAAAATCTTCTATGAGACATTTTTAACCAGAAAATTTCAAAAAAGTAGAATAATTTAGCTTCATCGGCCGTATTTCTGTATTTCTAAATGAAAATCAAATAAAAAATTCTCAAAATTAAAAATTGATGATTATAACAATTTTTATCATAAGTGATGTAAGTTACTTAAACTCAGGTAAGAATATAATAATATATTTATTTGCTAGGTTGATAATTTATATCAGTGATTTATTTGCTGTTATAATTATTCATGCCCGACGAATTAAGATAGCAATGGATTAATTAATTACATTCAAATCAAAATACTTAGTTGAAACGGGACATTCTAAAATTCATCAAAAATGCTTGTGATTTTCAAAACTAAATTATCTTCAAATCAAATTTTAAATACATTTAGTTTTATTTTGTATTATAATACATAGTTAAGAAATTTGTTTTAATGGTAATAGATAGTGTTGAATGAAGAAGATGTATGATTGAATGAAGATGTATTCTTTACTTGATTTTGTAAGTTTTTTTTGAGTAAGTAACTCATTTGAAAGTAAGAAAAAAAATATCCTTATACGTTTTTCTAGTTTCTTTCTTTGATTATTGATTAATAACGAATCTGTGCAGGTTGCGGTATGCAATAAATAGCAATAAATAAATAAAAACGTGTTTAAGTACTTTATTTATTTCAACGATAACATTTAAAGGTGTTGATTGAAGAAATTCATGAACGATGTAACTCGGGCATATGCGGCAGGCAAGTTCACTTGGCAACCGAGACCAGAGCCAAATGATGTAATACCAATCTGAAAAACATTAATCATAGTAAGTTTATGACCAAATACGTACCATATTTAATACGCACAATAATTATTTTTATGCCTTTATTAAAATGCACCTTAATAGTTTAGATGAAGAAGAATAAAACTACAATTCGATTAGAAGTTATGGAGAGGGGAAATTTGGGCTGCGTTCAATCCGTCCAAAGTACTACCCGGTTTCTTGCTTCCGTCATGATACTAGTGCCAATAATTTATATCATACGATCATAATTACTCATGACATTATGTATTGCAGCCACATGTCCTTGTTTTTATTTTGTTTCTATAAATGAATTCTTATGGGAACGAGGCGTTTTCTCTAATCTAAGAAATTAGTCATTTCGATTTACGAAAACAAAATAAAGATACAAATAATATATTTCTTAAATATAAACAACGTATTCTATGTTAGCATTTGAGGAATACGCCAGTAATAGAATTAGAAAAATCTTTTATTAAAAAATCTCAGTACTCGCGTTACCTATTTTAAATGCTTTTCTTCGGGCTTTGTTTTCAAAATATTGTTATATTTTATTTTAGGCACGTCTTACGCTTATGAAAGTGCGAATCTCACCAAGATAGGACGGTTGTTTCTTGTAACAACAAGAGGGCCACCGGAGTCACCACGGCAAGTGCCGACACCACCGCGTCCACTTGTGCATAAGTTTGAAGATTGCAAGACGAAGGGGAAAGCAAATGTGCAAACAAAGTTATTTATCACGTCGAGGTTCACGTGACTGAGGACTTGGTTTGTCGTTATAGATCCAGCTGTAAAACAAGACATAAACTGAATCAAAATTTAAAATACACCCTAACGTTTTTGTCGTGCGAGACGACCGTCAAAGAAATAACTAAATTTTGGTTCAATCCTACTGCGGTTTTGTAATTTGTTAAAGTGATATTAAAATTTTGTATATCCATTGTAGTTTTTTAGTTAAATATACTCACAGCTGCTGGTCAGACCAAAGCCAGAAGCGACTGCCGAGGATCCAACAAAGTTTTCTTGTAATTCCTGTCCACTTGGAAGAGCGATCGTATTGATTGTATCTAAAATGTTTTTTTTTTTTATTACAAATGTAGCACAGTAAACACTTAAACTTCGACAAAAGGCGTTTAGTGTGAAAATACAATTTCGGTAATCTATACTTATAATTATAATAAGAGGAAAGATTTGTTTGCTTGTTTGTATTGAATAGGCTCCGAAACTACTGGATCGATGCGGGTTTTGGATTTTATTACACGATGTTATTCCTTCACCGTGGAAGTCAATCGTGAACATTTGTTGAGTACGTATTTCATTACAAAAATTCGTACCCGCCTGGGATTCGAACACCAGTGCATCGCTCAACACGAATTCACCAGACGTCAATACGAAGCGAGTTGTGAGCTGATTGATCTAGTCCCCAAAAACAATAAGTTAGCAGTGCCTCTGACGCTGTTCCACTTTCAAGACTTTCATCCGTAAAAATACATTAAAAGAAGAATAGGTAATAAACTTACTAGACAAAGTAACGGGACTGGGTAGGTAAATGACGGCCACATCATTACGAA
Organism: Bombyx mandarina; assembly: GCF_003987935.1. The sequence continues at coordinate 621,738 of NW_021011545.1, read as the reverse complement.
TGGTAGCAGGAGACCAATTCGGATGCATTACAATCGAACTGGTCTCAACTCTGGTGCCACCGCTGAAGAGTGTCACGGAACCAAGAACGACCGTTACGCTCGTGCCTTGGTTGGTGCCATCGAACCAGCAGTGAGCAGCTGTCAATAGTCTGTTAGTGGTAACAAGCGAAGCTCCGCAGACGCCCGTGCGTGGTTGTTCATCAACGACGATGGTGATTAGTAGACCACCCTTAAACGGTGTACTTTTAATTAAAATTTTGGTGCCCCTATTTTTTGCCCATGGGTTCAGATGAGATTTGGACGTCAAACGACATGTTTCATTTTTTTTTTATTGCTAGATGGGTGAACGAGCTCACAGCCCACCTGGTGTTAAATGGTTACTGGAGCCCATAGACATCTACAACGCAAATGCGCCACCCACCTTGAGATAAAAGTTTTAAGATCTCAGTATAGTTACAACGGCTGCCCCACCCTTCAAACCGAAACGCATTACTGCTTCACGGCAGAAATAGGCAGGGTGACAGTACCTACTCGCGCGGACTCACAAGAGGTCCTGCCACCAGTAAGCTTCATTTTAGTATAAACGTTACAGAATTGAGAAACAAGTTTAAATAAATCTCCAAGAAAAGCGGTATTCGCAACGTAATCACGGGCACCAGTTGCAACTTAAGATCTCAACTGTTGAGGTATGATATTTAAATGGAACTGACCTGATAAGGAAACTGTCCGAGAGTGGCAGGAGAGCCACCTACAATTCTGGTATTACTCAGTCCTGCCTCTTCAGCCTTGCGAATCCTCTCTGCTTCTGGTACACCATACTTAGTAAGGTAACCGTATACCGGATTTTCATGCAAAGGCAGTGTAAAAGCACTGCCGTAAGCCACCAGTAGCAGGCAGGTCGCAATGAANACACTTTAGCGCACAAAAATGGACTCCGAGACGCAAATCGCAAGCGACCAACGGATCGGCACGTCCGCACTACTGAATTGTAAGCACGATGTATTCACGGTCACTACACTGTCGAGCACAACTGTGAGTTCAGAGACGCAGCTCGCAAGCGGGCCACGGATCGGAAAGCACGTCCGCGCACGACCGAGTCGTGAGCGAGAATGATGAATATATATACTTAGTCTGGCCATAAATACTGTTACAATTAAAAATAAACAAAATATTACATTTGAATTTGGAATCTGTCATTTTTATATGATTGCTCATTGAGTTTTCTCATTTTGGCTCCAATACATTGTACAATATTTTGCGATATTAAAATGGAGTGGGGTGATAAAGAGAACCGAATCGCTGTGATTGCATTACACAAAGTAGACATGGAGCCAAATGCAATTTTTAAAACTCTCCATACGCTTGGTATTAGTAAAATGTTTGTGTACCGGGCTATTAATAGGTGCAATAAGACCTCCTCTGTTTGTGACAGAAAAAGATCTGGCCGTCCACGTAGTGTTCGTACGAAAAAGGTGGTCAAAGCAGTAAGGGAAAGAATTCGAAGAAATGCTGTCCGAAAGCAAAAGATTTTATCTCGGGAGATGAAGATAGCACCTAGAACCATGTAGCGTATTTTAAAAGATGACTTAGGACTTGCAGCCTATAAGAGACGTACTGGTCATTTCTTAACTGATAATTTAAAAGAGAATAGGGTGGTAAAATCGAAACAACTACTGAAGCGGTACGCAAAGGGAGGTCATAGAAAATTTTTGTTTACGGATGAGAATTTTTTTACAATTGAGCAACTACTTTTTTAGACTAGCTTTGCCTCGCGGCGTCACCCGCGGTACGACAATACGACGACGCGGGTAACAGCACGGGACTCAACTATCATCAATAATAAAACTTAATGTTTCCGAAGCGAAGCGAGGGCGGGTCGCTAGTAAAAAATAAAATTCAACTAACAACAGAACGTTATTCACAATTTTATCTTTCGTTTATTATCTTAACATACACGGCGATAAACGTTGAAGATTGTGTTTAGGATTGCGTCTCGATCGAATTTATAAAATTTTTGAATGAGTGGCTCATATTATTTATATTTTTAAACTAGAGAATCCCGGCCACGTTTCTCTGTCACAAAATATCTAGATGACATTCACCATTTTGTTCAGACCACTTGGCAATTTATAAACAGTATATCGTAATATACAGATAACTTTTCCGAAGTGCTAACAATTTCAACTCAATCGATTAAAAGTAGTATAGAATACGAATAAATAAATATTTTGTTTTTCACATATTACTTTATTTTATTAACTAGTTGCATGTTTTGATCTGACTTTTTGTAAGTGTCAGCGCTAGGAAATGTCCTGCTTCAAACGAGGTTTGTGGACAATACTTTACGGTAGGCAGCAAATTGGCATTGCCCCTGGCATTTCTGACGTCCATGGGCGACGGTTACCACTCACCATCAGGTGGGCCGTATGCTAGTCTACCTAAAAGGGCAATAAAAAGCAAAAAAGTGGATAACATTGTCATTATACTGCACACTAATAGTATAATATAGCTGGTTATCATTCGATCATGGTACTCTGAAAAAACTTTAGCCGAAGGGCCAACAAAAACTGCACAAAGTTGCAACTCGGTTGAAAAAGTGAAAACACACAACACCAGTCCTCATAAATATCGATTTTAATATAATACGTAATTACCATACCTCCTTTTTAATTATGATGTATTTAAAACAAAAAAAAACTACAACTACAATTTTCATTTAGCTTTTAAATAATAAATGCTTATTTTCTAGTATATATTTATGATTTACTTCTAGATTTATCTTACGTGAAATGATATCAAATGTATGTTTTTTTAAGAAACTATAAATTTAAAATTATTGTTTTAAGTGTTGGTTGAAGAAGTCCACATATGATGTTGCTCTGGAGTAAACGGACGGGAGGCCGATTTCACAACCTAAGGCCGAACCGAATGATGCAATGCCAATCTGTGAAAATAAATCTCTGTTACGTATTTTGAATAAAACAGCTCAATAGTGACGAGCTACTTAAAGTTATCGTACGAGCACTGAAAAAACTAGGAAAGCTAGAATAACATGTGATTGCTTCAAACTTTGTACAAACTGAAGTGTTTTAAGAAACACAGTTTAAATTTTGAATATTATATGCAATTGATTAAAAGGTTTGAATACGCAACTACTATTCTATAAGCACACATTTGTGCTGCCGGTCATGACATATGGCGCTGAAACGTGGACATTAACCGTAGGTTTGGTCCGTAAGCTCAAAGTCGCTCAGCGTGCTATGGAAAGGTGTATGCTCGGAGTTTCTTTGATGGATCGAGTCAGAAATGATGAAATTCGTCAAAGATCCAAAGTAACCGACATAGTCCTAAAGGTTAGCAAGCTGAAGTGGCAATGGGCCGGACATACGTGTCGCAGAACCGATGGCCGATGGAGCAGACGTGTTTTGGACTGGAGACCGCGTACCGGTAAACGCAGTGTTGGGCGTCCCCCTGCCCGTTGGACCGATGACTTGCGGCGATATGCTGGGAGAGATTGGATGCGGAAGGCGGAGGATCGTTTATTGTGGCGGACTATGGGAGAGGCCTACATCCAGCAGTGGAGAGATACAGGCTGATGATGATTCTATAAGTAAATATTTAAATCACTACGGCAAACACAAGCTCTTCTGTTAAAGTTTGAAAAAGGGTAAGGACAGAAACGCCTTCCTTTGGAAATTTGGACAACCTAACCATTGCAATTGTTTAATCAGGTGTTGTATCAAAGTTATCTCAGACACAGCCCACTGAGTTTCTCGTCGGATCTTCTCAGTGGGTCACGTTTCCGATCCGGTGGTAGATTCTGCGAAGCACGATTCTTGCTAGGGTTCGTGTTAGCATCGTCGTCAGGTTTGAGCCCCGTGAGCTCACCTACTAGTTAAGGTTCCGCTGGAATAGCCTCTCTAGGCTACCAGCTTAGGTAGGAAAAAAAAAACAAAGTTATATATTTCTTACAAATGAAACAACGCCTTGCCTGACTAATCTCTGACTAATCAGTCTGAATTATTTGTAATAATATATTATTTTATATGCATTATTCTTTAACATATTAAACGTGCACTAACCACTTAACGAATTTGAACAATTCAATTTACAACAGATTAAATCTAAAAAAACAACAAACACAAGTACTAGTGCATACACTAGTACTCCTAATCCTAGATATAAGCAATTAACAAAGGCTACTTACTAATATAGGCTCATTATTCCTGTAAATAATAAGAGGACCACCGGAGTCTCCACCGCAAGTACCAATAAATCCAAAACCACTAGTACAGATGTTGGATGTTTGCAAAATAAATGGGAACACCAAATTGCAAATATTGTTCGAAATTACAGTCAAGCGTACATGACTTAAGAACTGATTAGATGCAATTCCGTTATCTGTAATGAACAATTAATTCACTGTGGTGCTATTGGGGAAAAAAAAACACAATTTAGTTACTTTATAGGCGACCGTGTTTATATTTAGTTGCAAATGGATAGCTAGATGAATAAAATCTGGTTTTAAACCTTCTACTAACTTATAGATATAATTCCAGCTATTGATTTAATTAAATTTAGATTTAAATTAAGTGTCACTATTTAAAGCCTACCATTACTTGTGATACCAAATCCAATTGCAATTGCAGCTTCTCCTTTAAAATTTTCAAACAGTTCAGGACCGGACGGTAAAGCGATAGGTGCAATGATACCTGAAAAATTAAATTTGAAAATTGATGATGATTTTCAACGAGTCAACTGTTGTCTTATTTAAAAATAAGCCTTTAATTTATAAAATAGTACTCACTTGATGTTTCTACTTCATAGGTTAAATATATCACAGCAACATCATTCTTAAACAAATTAGGGTTCCAGTCTGGATGAGCGACAACAACGCTTGAAGCAAGTCTCGTTCCGCCGCTGAACAATAAGCTAGAACCAAGCACGACGGTAAAACGCCATGCTTGGTTTTCACCGTCATTCCAGCAGTGCGCAGCTGTAGCAACCTTTGAAGGATGGATAAGGGATCCACCGCATACGCTAACACCATCAAATCCAATTATATCTCCAATTAGTCCGGCCTGAAGTTTATAAAAATATATTTTTGTAAAAAAATATTATAGTTTACATTTTTATATAACTTGTAACTATCGATGTGGTCAAGATTACAAATAGCTCTCATGTCTGGGGTGAGGTACGTGGGTCGATTACTGTAGTTACATCTCTGTTTGTTGCTTAATGAAAGAATTTATTGGAAGAAAAAGATCTTGAACTTACTTTAAAAGGATATTGTCCAGCGACGGCTGGTACACCTCCAACAATTCTAGAATTGAAAAAAATATTTTCATCTCTTTGTATTCTTTCAGCTAAAGGAATTCCAACCTTGGCATGATATCCGAAAGCGCTGTTTCTAAACGTTTCACTTAAATTTATACCACAGACTAAGTTTGTTAAGCCGAGAAATATGATGAACTTCATTTCGAAAATAAGCCATGAGTTATAGTAGATATTTTCAAATACGATCTGTAATATAAGATAAATTTGTGATATAGTTAAGATAAGGAAGCGATAGCATATATCCATTAGATGAAATAAATAATGTCAAGATGATATTCCTTGTTTAGTTTGTAAATAACTTATATACCTCTTAATATTTAATAAGTACAATATGTAGATAGTGTTACGCCGTTAATATTAACGCCATCTATCGCCGAATAGTCGAACGAATATCGAAGGATCTAGTAACATCTCGAACGCTCGACAAGTACAACGCCATCTATTGTGAGATAGCGGAAACACAATACTGGACTTGTGTGGAGTATTCTCGACGAATCTAGGGATTTCGTCTCGACTATAAAAGCGTTGGAGAGAGTCAGTTAGTAACAGCGAAGCGGAAGAAGCGAATTGAGAATTTTAAAGTGTTTGTGAAGTGTTTTAAGCGTTCTAAGTGCTAATACAGTTTTTAATTTGTACTTCGGTAGAATGTTTTTTTATCTCGAACCCCAGCGCGTAACAACAGAAAAGTAGAAAATCTTGAGATTGCATTCTAGTTTTCCCAAGCTATAAACATCGTACTGTCACAGAATAAAGCAGTAGTATTGGAGTATGTACTGCACTAAAAGAGGTAGATTTGCCACGCTATCAAACTTTGCACAGGTTTTCATAAAAGTGGAGTTAAGTTCAATTTAGAGCACAATAACATATTAATGTCAAAATACTTTTATTGTCGTATGTTGGTTTTAATAGTAACGTCTACAAAAATCCACAAACTACAAACAACAATATACAGGATTTGATTGACAGTTCCAAAGAAAAGTACACGGTTGTTGTGTTTGCTTCGTAGATGTGAGTTTGGTTTACCCATCCTTCTCTCCAAAACAATTCCAGTCTGTGCCTCGCACAGGGGACTGTCACTCAAGTATTCTCGCGGAACAAGCCAATGATATTAACCGACCATTCATCTGAGATCCCCTAGTAGTTACACTCCTTTAATCACGGGCCACGAATTTTGCATGCTGCCAAGAGTTCAACATTAACTGGCCTCTGTTTTGTCTAAAGTCAAACTCTTTAGTTATGCTGACATTGTATTCAGATTCAATTCGGTTGCACGTGTCAGTTGGATTATCTTTCATTTTTGGTCTGGGAAACATGATTGTTTAATGGTAACAAATATCTATTTCAGTATATCAACAATTTTGTGTTCAACCTTATTAAAATACAGCTAGTGGATTATACGTAACGTATAATAAAGTTTTGATTTTTTAAATAATTATTAATTAACTAGCCGACCCGGCAGACTTCGTAGTGCCTCAATCGATAAATAAAAGACCGACGGGGGACACATTAAAGGAAAAACAAAATTGTTATTTTTATTTAATTCCGAGCATTTTCATATTTATCTACATTTTAAACCTTTTCTGGACTTCCACAAATTATTCAAGACCAAAATTAGCCAAATCGGTCCAGCCGTTCTCGAGTTTCAGCGAAACTAACGAACAGCAATTCATTTATATATACCTATACATATATAGATAAAGATAATTTATGTTGGTTGTTTCTATGTTCCATATCGTTCGATTTCTATTTACAATTTTTAATGTTGAGTAAAGTTGCGAAGAAAATTAACTCATGCAAATAGGTATCTTTGAAAGACCTGTGAAAACGTGGAGGCCGTGTACGGAATTGCGATTCGATTAATCGCGGTGAATTCGAAACGTCGTGAGTGGCGGGAACCTCAAACATTAATCGAATTTCGGTCTTCTACGGGCAAACGATCCAGCGTGCGTTAGTTCGCATTACGGGACCTCTCGAAATGCTCGATACTTGAGTGTTCGGTATACGATACCGAGATGTCTACTACGAGTGATTGCACGATGTCGAGGAGTCTTAACGGAGGGCGGATGCAATCCTATTCGCTCTTCGCTGGGACTGCAAAGCACTTCATTGTCAGTGCATATCTGGTCTGTTTGAATGGTTGAATTCAATCTCCGAACCGGACTTCAATATAGATTGACATAGCATCTGCGCATAGAAGCGTTGAAATCATAACTCACGTAACGGATATTTATATTTGAAAATGAACTAAATCTTATATTTTGCTTATCATTGATAAGTAAAAATCTATAAATATGTATACAAATAAAAAATGTGGTCACATTTGTATCATCATTTCTACATAGAGGCTTCTAAGAGCTGTGGGATCGTCTACCACTGTCATGTGCTCGAAATCAGAAAGTTTAATTAAACACAACAATCGTCTTGATTTTTAAAGCTAATGAATAAATGCATTGATATTATCATTTAACTGAACCACATTACGTTTCATATTTGTCAATTCTCTATCTTTTGAAAAGCCACAGGATTGCCCCAAAATTAAATTTAGACGGGACTAATCGTACGCGTGATGTCCACGTCGCCCCGAAGATTACTCATACCGGTAATCCGAGGCCTAACTATTATTTACACGTAACTCGCCAATCGATCTGCGTGATTGACAGCTAGGGTAGGGGCGTCGACAACTATTCTACCGTCAGTGCCGGTCCAGACAGCTGGTTGCGCAGCCATTTCTGACTCGATCGGGGAAATTATATGCTGCGATGCAAAACGCTTGAGCGTAATTTAAACGTCTCGTCCCGTGAACGGACAGGCCAGAACGACTCATTGTTCAATTCCATTATTATTATTATCACTTAAAATAATGAAATCAATTTACGTATTATCAAATTAGTGTTAATCAATTTAATGTGTTATCGACTTTTAAAAGAAATTGGAATATCAATGCAAAATAAGTTGGTTTATTTTTTCGGAGCTGTTAGTATTATTTGTATAAATTTGTGAAAAAGTTCACGACCCTCATACGACAAGGGGCCAAAGTATCATATTATAACGGCTCTTCCACACTTTGAAGCGGAGACGATGTACAATCTTCTTAACTATAATTTATTCTTTGAAAAGTGAACAATCTTCGACTGAGTACCTACTATCAATTTGTTTGTTAATTTTTGTTATGACGATAACCTGTTCTTCTTCGTCGCTTTCTTCATTGTTGAAGGTCGTGTCCCTGAAATTTGACCGTGGCCTGTCTCGTGAGCTGTTTCCATCTCGTCCGGTCCTCAGCTTCCCGAATGGCGGTTGCGACTGGCAGCCCAATTAGGGCGGTTATTTGATCACACCAACGACTAGGTCATCGGCCGCGGGGTCTCTTTCCTTCTACTTTGCCCGTCACAATCACTTTATAACCTGTTAAATATATATAAATATAATATAATATGTACTGGTGGTAGGACCTCTAGTGAGTCCGCACGGGTAGGTACCACCACTCTGCCTATTCCTGCCGTGAAGCAGTAATGCGTTTCGGTTTGAAGGGTGGGGCAGCCGTTGTAACTGTACTGAGACGTTAGAACTTATATCTCAAGGTGTGTGGCGCATTTACGTTGTAGATGTATATGGGCTCCAGTATCCACTTAACACCAGGTGGGCTGTGAGCTCGTCCACTCATCTAAGCAATAAAAAAAAACTTATGCTGAAAAATAAATATAATTAAAAGCGAAGTGTTCACAACGTGACAGCGGCGGGACGTTAATGCGACCGGACTAAATAACGTTAGAGCACCCTTGTTACAGCAATTACGCTCGGTGGGCCGGTTAAAATGTCTGCTCATTTTAAAGTTTTCATCTGGATTTAGGTTCGCATCGCACGACAGTTTAAACGATCAATCAGACTAGCCGTTACGAGCTTCAAATTTTATTGTTTTATTCTTGGAAATTTATTAGAGTACGACTTTTATTATTAACTAGCGGACCCAGCAGACTTTGTAGTGCTTCAATCGATAAATAAATGACCTAAACTTTTGTATAAAAAATCGGTTGTCTGTAAAGTCGGTTTACTGAACGTGACAACGTAATAAGAAAATACTGATGGAAAGGTTTCATTTTTCAAAAGAAAATTTTAATTTTATTTGTTTGATAGATATTTTGTATATTTGACACCACATTCACTTTTCACTGAACTTCATACTTGACGAAAACATGTAAATGTATTATTGTATAGCAGGAAGTAGGAGAGAGACAGATGTGGAACGCTGCCGAACGCGGAGGCCGATTGTGTCTCTTTGTCGCTCGTTGCGCGCTCTCTCTTGCAATTCAAGCCTTAAATGGAACGCCTCAGAGCGAGGTGACGCCGCACGAGTCATGTTTTTTCGTGCGCGCAGCCGGCTCCATCGAATTATAAGACGTTGTCACGTCAATAAAATTAAAAGGAACAAAAGGAATCCGTCCGACGGGGGACACATCAAAGGAAAGACAAAATTGTTATTTTTATTTAATTCCAAGCATTTTCATTCATTTATCTACCTTTTAAACCTTCTTTGGACCTCCACAAATAATTCAAGACCAAAATTAGCCAAATCGGTCCAGCCGTTCTCGAGTTTTAGCGAGACTAACGAACAGCAATTCATTTTTATATATATAGATGTATAAGTAATATGTAAAAAGTATTAAATAAATGTACACCCATTTTCAATAAAAAATTCAGCTCATCACATTTATATTATTTGAGCGAAATTTTAACGTCCATTTTCTATAATCCGAACGATATTCGCCGTCATTGTTTACGTCACAACACTATAATGCCGAATTGACGTCGCTTCACTGTGTAAATACTGGTAAATACTTTAAATTGGCAGAGGATAAATGAGTCAATCAGGTTGTGCATTATTTTAAACGTGATTAACTGTTTCACTGAAATAAATGCAAAACTGTACTTTGTGAAAACATTGAAAAAAGACGAAGCAAATTTTTAATGATCTGATCATTAACGAACGTTAACGATTATTAACATAAGTTGCATTAACATAAATGCATGTTTGTGTGGTTTACTTTAGTCGGCCTGTAAATATGAAAAAGCCATTTTCATAGCTGATTTTTATTTTTTTTATTGTGCTACTTTAAAAATGTCTACTACTGACACTTAAAAGGAGATTAAGGTGTTATGCGTAAATAAATAAAAAATAGCCTTACAATAATGAACATTAATAAAATACTTTTAATATATATTTAATATATAATACTTTAAATTATTTAATTCTACTGGTGGTAGAACCTCTTGCATTCTGCCGTGAAGCAGTAATTCGGCTTGAAGGGTGGGGCAGCCGTTGTAAGTATACTGAGACCTTAGAACTTATATCTCAAGGTGGGTGGCGCCTTTACGTCGTAGATGTTTATGGGCTCCTGTAAACACTTAACACCAGGTGGGCTGTGAGCTCGTCCAGCCATCTAAGCAATAAAAAAAAATACATACGAAACATCTAGATCATGATAGATATGAAGATTTTTTTAATTATTTGCCTATAAGAAAGCAAGACGGTTAGGATTTTCGTAACCCAACGGCTTGAAGTGATGGGGTAGGAGTAAAAATCAGTTATGTGGCTAGAAAATCCGGTGAGTGAACATAGAAGAAAGAGTTTCATAACAAGGATAACATATTTTATTATTGTTTTAATATTAAATTATTATTGTCTAATTATAATTGAATAAGTTGATAAAAAATGCTATGCAATAGCTTTACTTTTGCTGTTTTTTTTTTAAATTAAAAAGTGTTTCGATGTTTTCTCTTTTTGACATCGATTGCAAACTTACAATTTAAAATAGTCCGTTTAGAATACGCCAACTGGAAACTTCAAGGGAGGTAGAATGGCCACCGAATTAAATAGTTCCCCCTTAAAACTAGGTTGACGTAAACAATTTGCCCGACTTAGATGGACGATGGGCGGTTCGTGGTTACCGGAATATTGCACTAGTTTAGGAACGTTAGATCACTTGGTCACTATCTTCCTAACTTCCCCCCAATTACCTAAGTTTGACTTGACGTGGAGGCTTTTTGCTATCACTAGAGTTTGTACTCAGAAGTTTTCAAGTATAAAATAATTATTTTACTTTCTGATTCTGATGTAATTTATCTCGTGTAATATTTACGGCTGGTTTGAAGGATATCATTTCAGGTGTTTCTACAAATTAGTTTAAGTTGTTCCACAAAATGAGCACCGGTCGATTTAGTCTCTGCTGTTTACATTATGCTTAGTTCAAATTGTATTTTCAAAAACATGGTGCCGAAATCGTAACACCACATTGAATGAACATAAAAAAAGTTACCACGATAATAGATTAAAGTGCAAAACCGACAAAGGAATTTTCGTTATTTAATTCTCAATCATTGAAAGACTTCGATGATAAGCCGTTTCGTATGAGAAAGGATGAGGCCGTCTAATCCCCTGGCTATTCTTCCCGCAGATCAAAAGTCTCAGAGGAATAATGCTCTTATGGACAGACTATAATAGCTCAAATGTAGTGTATCAATAACACAGGAGGTAAATTAGTAATTTCGTTCTAAAACGAAGCATTTTAGCGCTCTTTCTACTAACTGTACAAAATGACGCAATCTCCATAAAAAGCTGTGATCCTTGTACTGTTACCCGAACCTCCAGTAAAATCCAATTTAAAAAAAAAGTAAACGCATTCAGTTTTATAAATAATGAATTATTAGAGTTTTGTAATTCCCTTATTTGAAGATCATCAAGTATTTTCAATGAATTTTTATTATTTTTATTGGTTGTTTATTAAAGTTGAATTACTAAGTTCTACTCTATACTGTGGTAGGCAGTTGTCCGAACCATTAGCGAAGTTAAACCCGAGGTTTGTCGACTTACCCGCGTAAATCACTCCTGGGAAAATATGGAATAAGTAGCTATAAGTAATAAATAATGTATCGTATTGCTATAAATCTGAAAAGCGATCGGTATAATATGTATTGTAGGTACTTGCGAAGTTTATGTTCGAATGATTCATCTTGGAATACACTTTTGGAATTTGTTTTTCTTTTTATTTCATTATTTAATAGCATACTTCAAGGTATACATTTATGAAATTGTTGTGTTGTACTAAGTGTCATTGTGTTTACTGAAATACTAATAGTGGGATTGTAATGAAGCTATCGTTTTAAAACCGTAGTTATAGATTGGAAAATTAGGTTTAAAATTGAAAATTTCTTTTTCTTTAAATTAATTACTTAACTACTTATATAGTTTACAAGTTTTATTTTATAATTATATACATTCGATTGAAGTCGATGAACATTAAGTTTTCTTTTCTAATTTGTGTTTTTTATATTATTTTTCTGTATTAATGTGCTGAAGAGCTTCCTTTTATATTCTATAGCATTGTTTTCACAGGAGTTCTCTTATGCCACGTTTCGTTACTTTTATGAGGTAATTAAGTTAAAGCTCGTAAAAGTTTACATCCCTCAACCCTTGGTCTCAACCCTTCCTCTAATCTGGCCGCAAGAGACAACACTTTGCTCTTCGTCCATCACGAGGGCAGCTAATTAATGATGATAAATAACTTTGGTTGATCTGCTGACAGGGGTTCAAGGGAAGCAGAAAAAATTATAAGAAAAGTTGATTCGATGGCCTAGTTTGGTGAATTTCATGATTTTTGATTAAGTGCGTGTCTACTAAAAATATATTGAGCTGGATGGAATTCAGTTGGTCTAGAATAAAGTCTTGATAAACAAAAAGTATTTAGTGTAGTTCTTAGTTCGGAATAAATAATTAGAAAGTAACCTTCACAGAAGACCTTTACCGGTGGTTAAAGTAACAGTAACCTTTACTGGTGGTAGGATCTCTTGTGAGTCCGCACGGGTACCACCACCCTGTCTATTTCTGCCGTGAAGCAGTAATGCGTTTTGGTTTGAATCAAATCAAATCAAATCAAATCAAAAAAGTTTTATTCAACATAAATGAAAGTACATACTTGTTGAACGTCAAAAGAATTACCGCCAATTCACAAGAATTAGCCTCCGTCCTGAGAAGAATTGGCAAGAAACTCAGCGGGCATGATTTTTTTTTTTTTTTTTTTTAAATATTAGATTTTTATTTTTATTTTAAATATTTTTTTTTTTTTAAAGGGTGGGATAGCCGTTGTAGCTATACTGAGACCTTAGAAGTTATATCTCAAGGTGGGTGGCGCATTTACGTTGTAGATGTCTATGGGCACCAGTAACCAATTAACACCAAAAGGAAAATGTACTAGGAAAATATAAGCAAAAAAAATACATTTCCTAATTTAATACAAAATACTTAGATACCTAATAGATACTGATTAGATTACTTAATGGATATTAGGTTCATGTTTTTGAGCCCGCGATCTAAAGCAAGAACAAATAGTGGTCTCTGCATCAAAGAGAAGGTAAGAACCCTGTGCGTAAGTTGATTTGTTGTTGTATTTCAATGTGAGTATTTTTTAATGCTTTAATGTTCTTGTTACAGACATTATCGCCATTTTTCAATGTTTTTTTGGAAATTATGTTATTAAAAATTGAATTATGTAGCTAAAACTGCTTTTACAGTTTAGTTTGGCCTTTTTTATTGTCTTCGTTTATTTCCAACGTTTTGAATTAATTATAGTTTTCGTGGTCACGAACGATTCACTGACAGTCGTAAAAATAGTTTTAATTATGTATAGGTACGATTCGCGAAAGCTAAAGAAAGTACTAAAGTGAATTTTAGTTTACATAAAGACATAAATTTACCAAATGAAAATTTCGAAGAGAAAAATATTTTGAAAAAAAAAAAAACACGCTAACAAAAGAAACTGCATCAGCAATTTTCGTTCAACTCGAGGGGCCTACAAATCGATACAAGTTGCTATTCCACACTGAGGTAGTTTCGCATGACTGAGTATACCCGAAACACCACTTAGTTCAGTATAATTTTCAATGAGTAATGACTGCAGTGGACTGACTGACCTGAGTCAATATTACTCGAACGAGACGTTTCAAACGTAAACAAAACTACAGAGTCGATTTTAATTTGTTTACAATTCTTAAAGTTTTTAATATGTTAAATATGAAAAGATTTGGAGATTCAACATTCGTCAATGACTGAATTATAAATTCTGTTCGTCAAATTTACAGCCAATAAATAATTTTACGTCTATATTCAACAATTTCATATTCGTAATGCAGGAGATTTATCATTCTTAAACAAAATATTGGATAAAATAGTTTTGAACACATTAAGTAACCGATAATAAATTTAAAGAAAGATTTATTTGAAATTTTATCAAAACAATATTACCGTCTGAGATATCATATTATGATAATAATTATAATCATTACGGGGATTTATCATAGAGTATATGTATGAAAGTGAGACCCAAGTCATTTGGAGTGTAAGCTCTGTGAACTGTGTACTTCCGTTCGGAGAAAAGCCTTATACCCCTTTTATTCCCATGAACTTGCTATTCCTCCCCCTTTTACTCCTAATAACTACTAGAAACTTCAGTTTGATTCTTCTCTTGACTTGTCTTGGAGACCTGTTTTGCATAGGATCATCGTCCTGTTTTTTTACAGAGAATTATCTTTGGAGCTGCTGGGTCTACGAAGAGACTTTGATTCCTTCAGTATTTTTCTCTAAGTAAGTAAAAAAAGATGTAACTGGTTGTGGTTTTTAGTATCAGAAATCTGTCGTCAGTGTCTTCGAAGTGGGCGAAGGCATTCATATCCACGAATTTAACCGCGTAATAAAAGTACCTTGAACTCGTATGCATTTTTTCGATTAAAAAGAAACTACTATACATCGACTCAACAGTACTTGTCCGGCTCCATCCTATAGGGTCCAGCCGAGATCAGTCACGCTTATCTCCTATTGTAAACATGACGCGATGACACGTCAGATCTGACAAGATCCTGAGGGAAATTCGTAAGGGGACGTCCCACTCATTTCGCAACGCAGATTGAAACGTTAAGAAAAGGAAATGAAGCGGCCATTTTGATATACACGAGCTTGTTTGTAGCTGAGATAAATAGAATATAGAAACATAGGTGTCTACATATGTGAAGTATATGGGGTAGGCCATACAAACACAAACTGTATTGCGTATTACATACTTTTTGAATATAATTATTATTCTGTACATTAGCTCGATTCTCAGCTACAAAGATAGTTTTGGAAGCTGTATTCTCAAGATATTGGATCCGATGTACAAGGATCTCTGTCTCTCGGCCACAAGACCTCCAATTGTATTTTTTTAGTTTTTTTGTATTTAATGTATCGCATTGTTTTTTAATGTACAATAAAGAATACTCTCTCTCTCTCTCTCTTGATCTTTCGTTCCATAGTTATTACTGTTGCTTTTTCCCAATGATTTATTCAGATGGGATGTGATTAAAAATCTTCATGCTTTAATGCGTAATACTTAAAGTTAAAGAAGTACTTAATGCGTGTTCACGAACTGCAATAGTACAGGATAATAGTGCAGGAATTAAAAACAAACATTAAAGTGGAAAACAAAATACCTTACACAAAATGCAAGTTCTCGAATTAAGCTGCTACACTAAGAGTTTCCGACTGACGAGTTCCTTTTCGGTACAAACGCGGTTTTCCTTCAGATAGAAATAAAATAATCTGCGGTCTTAAATGCAAGTGTATAAAGGAAGTTAATGTACAGAGGTGTAGAAGCAATCCCGCCTCTTGTCGGTACTAGTCTCTTTTACCTAATCTCTAGTGTTTCGTTGCGCGTAGTCCAAGTCATAAGCTGTGATAATTTTTTAAAATTTTAAATTAAATTGTTTTTTTTAAATAAGAAATATTTTATAATTTTGAAGCATGTTGTATATCAAAATACGTTACAAGCTACGAAAAAACGCATAGCTCTGAGAAGAGCCGACGAAATAAATCAAGCTTGTTTTTTTCTTCTTGAATTTTTGTAAATACATTTGTTAGGTAGATATTTTTATTATATTAAATTATTTTCTTTTTTCTTGTATACCCGTTTTCTGTAACTTGTGCCAGGTTTCGCGGTAATGCACTACACACAGCACTCACGCGCTGCGATTGTTCTTTTCTGGCGAGGAATTAGCAAACATTGCGAAATGCCTTTTAATAACGCCGTTCACCTTTTCCAACAAAACGAATTATGTACGGAGGCTTTTAGACTTTACTTATTGTTTATTTTAATACGTAATGCTTTTTGCTTATGAATTTTCATGAAAATAGAATACTTATGTTAGTTGATTATTGTATCATAGTTAGATATTATTTAATACTTTTTAAGGGCCAATATATTTCGGATAAAATATAAAGCGTAGGTACACGCATTAGTTTTATCACTGAAATGGATTCTTCAAACACATATTTTCAGTAAATATGATTCACGATTGATCGAACGAACAGAAAGTACTATGATAATAAAAATATAATTTGTATTTAAGTATTTTAAGCAATCTAAATGTTCTCATGATGCTGAGAATCCTAGTTTGGAGGCAAATTTGTGGCAAGTGTGTGTGTGTGTGTGTGTGATTTGATCGCAATTTTTCATTTATTTCCTTAAGTAATCATCTTGTAAGATCACCTCAGATATGTGATGCTTTTTTGTAGATTTTTATTTATCTATGCGTTGTTATACAATTTTTTCTCTTCATGGTCTTAAAATTATTCTTTGTAATTAAAGAAACAACTCAAAAAACAGCACTTCTAGATTTTATAATGGAATGATTCGTGAAAAATATAAAATAACTGCATTGTTGGACCCCACATTCATTAAGTAATTTAAAGTTTAGCGTTTGTCATTTGTGGTAATGTTATCTGCATTATTCTTATAGAATTATGTAAATAAGTCTTAGATTCTGTTCGAAAAGCACTCCGTGTTCGAAACCAATGTTGTGCAACAGAATCACATTTAAGCAAATGCAGAATTCGCTATGTCAGGCCAACAGAATGCTAGCGTAAAGCCGAGCATCGCTCACCGACCACAAATGTGACCGGACACCTGTCTGGAACTGCACGGTTATAGCCAGCCACAGACGCATGGTGTAACTTTGGTTTCGTCTAAGACGTACGTGTATGTATGAGTATGTGTTGACGCCATTCTCTACTGTACCGATTAAATTCTGCGAATTTGATATGGCATATTTACTAGAAGAAAACTTGAATGGAGAATATGGTGTATATGTAGGTATGTGTATGGAGAATATGGTGTTTATTTGAACACTCTCAAGGCCGTTTGCCTTTTAGGGGGGTTAAATATTAAATAAATAAAAATATTGTTTTAAATATAATTTTATTGTAATTTTTTTAATGAATCTGTAGATTAATTCGTTATTACTTGGCGTACGTATTTAAGGCAGAAGTATTTACCGCACCGTGAATTGTCACGCGTCAAGCTAAAGATGAGGGAAAAAAAAATGAGCCATCGCCAGACCGCTGGCAGATGTAAAACACTGATATTATTTATGTATAGATGCGTACAGGATAATTTAAGACGGGAAATTTATGAGGGATAATGAAAAATAGAATATGAATATTAAGAAACAGTCGCTTGCGCATGGTGACGCGTGGTCGCAAGCAATTGGTTTTACGCGCGGCTTTAGATGTTTGACATCTCAAAATGAATGATGTTTTCCGATTATTGTCATAAACGCCTCCACTAAACATCGCACTCGGTCGCAGACTCTTCTACACACATGCCACCGTAATTTGTGTAACATTGTCTTCCACTCCACTGAAACTGCAATTGCATGTAGACAAGTTTAATTTTAGTACATTACAAAGGCATTTGCTAGCGGTTGCAATAAAAATAACCACAAACAAAAAATACTATAATGTATAAATAGGGAATGGAAAATTATCTTGTTTATGATGGTATTTTTTTTTAGAATATTTAAAGGTGCTTAAATGGTCTCAGTAAAAAATTAAAGCAGTATTCTTCTCTTTTTAACGAGACAAAGGCTAAATAAAATCAATCAACGGAAAAAATGCAGCAATAAATTATCAATCTTGAGCCACTGGGCGAACACTAGTCTTGTTAGTAATTTTATTAGATCTTATTGTTTTACTACGCCTTTTCTAAGCCCAATTGAACTTTTCATAAAACGTGATACCAGCCTATATTTTCTTTAATATAAAAAATTGCCGTCAACGGAACTTTTTGAATATATAGATATTTCGAAGATTTATCTATTGTAATGTGCTATGTATCTATGTGATATTAAAATTATGAGTGAATCAGTAAAAGTTGCTTATTCTGACGATTTTGACGAAGCTATTCGGGCATTAGTGTGTAAGGCGTCCAGTGTATTTCTAACATATAGCCTCAGAAAAACTTCCACGATAAAGGGACATCATTGATAAGAAGCTATATAGATTCGCAGACCATATTAAGGAGTATTTAGGTTGGTCATCTTGGCCTTAAGTACACCCTATTTTAATGAAAGTAATAACCCGAAAACGAATAATTACTATAGATCAGCACCTGTTATATATATATTGCATAGTACTGCAGCAATAAAGTCCCTCAAAGGAATATTAGCGTAATGCAGGTTGCAGGAAAACAAAAGAGTATCGGTGTAATAACACGGAAGTTTTAGTACTAGGCGGCCCCGTCGTCGCGAATCGGGTATACCGCAGTATTACTACGTGTTTCACTGTCAAGTATAATATGTATTATTATATTATGAGTAGTATTATATTATATTATACTAGTATATTATTCGTTTTAATGTATTTTCGAAATTAGATATTTTTTTGCGCAGTATTCTACAATGTTAATAAGTAAACCATATTTTAATTCTATTTTGTTTTAGAGGTACTTGATTTAGTATATCAATTCGTTGAAATTATTTATATTATTGGTTACTCTGTGTATAGTGTGATTCAAATTTGAACTCGGCACCAAATCAACAGAATTATTAGCTAGATTTACCTGAAGATTTCCTGAAAATTGAAATCGCTCCTACGATTAACATAAATATAGTCGAGTCGGAAAATAATCGTGATGGTAAACTGCATGCTTCGCATACGCTAATTGATGTTTTTGAATTAACGTATGTGCGTCTCTAATTATTATTTTAATATAAAATGTAATTCGTGGTAGCGTCTCTCACTGTAGTATGGGCGCCATTAACGAGCTGCTTCGATGCGTGACTCTGTGTGTGCTACGGGCCGTGACTGCTTTACCCCGTTCGCCCCTTCGCCCTAAACGCGGACACGTGTGCGAATTAATCCCCACTCCTTGCCTATAAATCACTGACCGAAGCGGAAACGAACTGATTGTTCGTTTTCATTGCTGTTGTATCAAATTATTTTACAGTTTAGAGAGAGAGAGAGAGAGAGAATACACTTTATTGCACACCAACACAATTTACATTCAAAAAAACAGTCAAAAAGCAGATACATTTGTACAATAGGCGGTCTTATCGCTAAAAGCGATCTCTTCCAGACAACCGTTTAATTTACAGAAATTCTGGAAAATATAAAAATATAGCAGGTATGTTGCGGTGTACCATAGACAATACATTATTATAGAAAATATATACATATAATAAACATATATATACAGATATATTTTACAGTTTACACTATTGAATTCCGGCCACGCTGCGCTTTGATTTGTGCTGAGTAGATCAACTGTAATTTCTTGAAAATCGAACTTTATGTCTCGTAATTTGAAGATTAAAAACATTCCCTTCCAAAAAGGTCAGAAGCTTACCCAAAAAACGCTACCTAATCCATAGAACTGAGATAAATAAACAAACATATATTTTATTAGAAGTAGGCTTAAATTACCTTACTGTTATTACACTTGGAAGTTTCGCATGCCCAATACGTCGACGCCATTTATGATTTCCCTGATGTTATTTACAAATGATTGTGAACTGCGAAACGTGCAAATTAAAATTTGTTGTGTATGTTTATTATAATAATACCGTAAATCTGTGTTACGACTACAACCAAATTCACTTTCTGCGGTAACATTATTTCCATTATTCGGTGTTATGGTNATTACACTTGCTTGGAAGTTTCGCATGCCCAATACGTCGACGCCATTTATGATTTCCCTGATGTTATTTACAAATGATTGTGAACTGCGAAACGTGCAAATTAAAATTTGTTGTGTATGTTTATTATAATAATACCGTAAATCTGTGTTACGACTACAACCAAATTCACTTTCTGCGGTAACATTATTTCCATTATTCGGTGTTATGGTCGTGTGGGAACATATTTTACAGTCTCCATATCCTTCATTACGGTGATTTAAGTGCGGGCCAAGCGTGTGTCGAGTGTTTTACCGACAACAATATGTGCTTATAAAATTTGCATACCTTCATTCGCACTCTTCCTCAACCATTACCTTTCCATTTGGTAAATAATTTAGGAGCCCTCTAGGACTACGGCCAAATATTAAAAGTGATGGGTCCCCGAGGTTTAATGTTAGACTCCCCTCGTATTAAATTTTCTGTCACGCAAAATTCCCAAATGCATACGCCAGATATTTTTTGCACATGTTCAAGTTCGCTCCTTTTGTTCCCGGTTCGATACAGAATGCTGTAGATTCTCATGTCGCATTTATTGTTATTGTATTAAAATGTCAATGCAGAGCACGACAGCTCATTTAAAGTAAGTACGGAGCTACGGAGAAATAAATTGTTAAATGTAATACTTTTCCTAAATGGTAAGTTAAATTACATATTATCATTTTGAAATATTTAATACCAACAATCCTTGGTGTCAAAAGGTCAAAAAAGTCCGGTAGGCAGCGGCTTGGCTCTGCCCCTGGCATTGCTGAAGTCCATGGGCGACGGTAACCACTCACCGTCAGGTGGGCCGTATACTCGTCTGCCTATAAGAGCAGTAAAAAAAAAGAGTTAAAGTAAGCAATTGTATGCATCTAATGAACCCAAAAAAAATCCTAACGTACATTTTTTTTATTTTTGATGTTAATGCACTGTCGATTGCACCTATAATTGAGGTGACATCTGCCATGAACTTTTGTCAATTTGTCAATGTTTTGTATTGATGATCACTTTGTTGGTGCAACTTAATAAATAAATAAATATACGTAATACGAGATGCATACAATATATGTAGTTATATGTATGCAGAATTTTTTTACGAAAATAGCAAGAACACACATCGTAGGCCCTACCTATGATAAAAACATAAGATATCTCATAACAAAGGCAGCAGCAAAAGTCATATGGGATAATTTTAAATTCATATTGGATAGGTACATCACTAAACGAGTTCCATGCAGGGTTGAATAATCGAGCTCATTGTGTATGCATCAAATTCACAGAACAAAACTAATCTAGAGCTCGGGGGCAATAAAAATGTCCCACTTGCCGGAGTTTTAAAAATAGATGAGAACAAGGTGTAATCTCGGCGATTCTTATTATAAAATTTTGCATCCTAAATATTTAACATTTTTCAAGGAAGCCTCGTTGCTTTGGAGGGTAATACCGCTATTACTTCAGACAAAGTAGCCTCGAGAACGGATTTTTCCTGGTACTCTGTAAGAATAGTCTAATTTGATGACTGGTAAAATTATATGATACTATTTGTTATTTGATGATATTTGGTTTTTTTTTGTAGTATACTTGCCGCTAACTTTGGTCTTTTTGCCCACTGAGTTTCTCGCCGGATCTTTTCAGTGGGTCGCATTTCCGGGCCGGTGGTAGATTCTACGAAACACTGCTCTTGCTAGGACCAGTGTTAGCAACACATCCGGTTTGAGCCCCGTGAGCTCACTTATACGCCAAGGAGAAGCTGAAATAGCCTCTCAAAGCTATCAGCATAGGTAGGAAGAAAAAAGGTCTTTTTGTGGTTTGGTAAATGGGCAAATAAATAAATACATATTTCAAGTACATCTTTACACTCTAAATATCTGAACAAGTCTGTAACATTTTATCGATTTTGATCTTTCAAATAAATTGACATCGCTTCCTTGAATATAATAAATCTCGACAACAATGAGCGTTGATTTATCAAAATTAAATCTCTTTGTAAAGAGCAGTAATCAAATTTATCGTTCATTTTAATCTTCCGTTCGTTCTACGAGTAGACTCGTCGATTTGAATTCTCAGTGTTTACATTGTGTATGACGCAATTACGGTAATGAAATTTTTATTACATCGTCTCTGATATTGATGTTAACTGAAAAACAAACGGATTTATTTAACATCAGTCGTTACCTGCGCCACGCACTGCTTAAAGACGTTCGGAAACATCCCCTTAACTGAACAAATATGCCATCCCTCGTCTTGGGGTAGCACATTGTTTGTTCTTCGTATTTTTATAAAGCTCGACAGTAAAACGTTTGCATTTTACATTTTTTCGGGGGCCCATAAATAAATGTGCTCACGTAAAATTGCATTTTAAGCATTTCTGAACGCGGCCGTCACCTTTGGCCGAGAGGCTTTGGCGGGGGAGACATTAAAATATCCGAATAACGACGGGACTGCACGTATTGCGATATTGTAAAGTCGGAAATTTATTGCGCATTATAAAATAGCCAACGTCGTAGGTCGAGAGGCAATTCCGAACAGGCGAACATTCCGACCGGCATGTTTTAATAACAATGTTTTGTCAACTATCGTGGTATCTGTACATAAACAGACAATAAATTAACTAAACAGATTACTGTCGCCCATGTCCTGCGCCGCCTACGGCGTTCGTAGGTTCGGCCGTTGAGTTGTTGGGGTACAACTGAAATTAAATTACATGTTGACAAAATGAGTTACGCCCTTTTCTGTAGATTAACAAACAAAAACTGATGGTATGAGGGTCAGTCTGACATTAATGTTGTTAAAGGCAAATTACTCTATTCTTCACGAATGTGTTGTCGCGTTGGTACGTTGTTCGCGCACAATGCAACAATTTAAGCCGGCCATTGTTCTTGTTCATTCAGATCTCGGTTTAGATTTGCGCTTTTATCCATTTCAATAGAGGGACGTGACAACGAATCTATTCACACTTCACTGGGACTTTTTATAGCTTCTCACTAAATTTAATTGNTTAAAGGCAAATTACTCTATTCTTCACGAATGTGTTGTCGCGTTGGTACGTTGTTCGCGCACAATGCAACAATTTAAGCCGGCCATTGTTCTTGTTCATTCAGATCTCGGTTTAGATTTGCGCTTTTATCCATTTCAATAGAGGGACGTGACAACGAATCTATTCACACTTCACTGGGACTTTTTATAGCTTCTCACTAAATTTAATTGCAGCATTAGGCCATTTCGAGAAATAACTTAACTCGTAGATTTATGTTTGGTACATGCATTGATGCGTGTAGTTTGAATCACTGTGTCTACACTAAGTGTCATCGCAAATGAACTGTCTACCAGTATATGCAAAATGACGACACAGTACGAACGCTATTATTCGAAACTGTATTCAAATGTAGCATGTCGCCAATTGCGCTATCTTTTTTTTTTTAAATCTTGATATTCACAAGAAACAACTACCATTGTTTTTTTACAGTATTTGGTATTGGCACAAGTGGGGTTTAAGTGTATTATTTAAAATTATCGAACTTTTTCACCAAAACTTTTCTTTAAATTTCATTCTTATAAAGTCACATTAGAATAATGATACGACTGTTAGAAATATGTTGTTTTTCGCCTACGAAAAAAGGAACTTTTAAGTTCAGACCCCACTGAGCTCCCACTTGCTGACCGCAAATAAATTTTTGAAGGGTGAAAATACCCTCACAAATTTTCCACGGTTCCCGAACCAATTAATTAAAAAAATCGCCGTGGCCAACCGACTTTGTGCGGAAGGGCATCATTGTTATGTAAATTTGTGCAAACTTCGCGGGCAGACGTAGGCATGACTAATTGTTAATTCGGCTAATGCGCTTACGAGAGCGGGACACCACCGCACATACCGCCCAGATGTAACAACGGATTACTTGCCTGCTGACCTAGCCGCATCTTCGGTCTTTGTAAAGCTTGTGGGCTGCTAAAAAGGCTTAAGTTACAGGGGTGTGATGTTGAGATAAGTCTCTAAGTACATTTCACGGTACGTAATAAATTCGAACTATTTGATTAACAATAATAATTGCTTACTAACTTTTCACACTTACGCTTTTTAAATTTTCACACTTTCTAATAACTTCACTTTCTAGTAGTTTCTCAAGAATGTACTGATCTGGATGAAGAAAAAAAAGAATATCGGCGTATTAGTCAAGTGATGATTGTTCAATAAGCTGCGAACTTAAACTAAAACTCCGGTTTAGATTTTCAGACAGAGTCAGTACTTTTGTTTATATTTCGGAATAAGGGACCAGATATACATTATGTAATTTATAATATGGAGAAAATAGTTGGTTAAGACCGCGGAGGATTTACTTTATATAGCGTAACTGATTACTTGTCTTCGCTCCGGCGTGACATTTGTATATATGTTGTATTGTGTTGTATATACTTATAGGTATATTGTTTGTATAGGAAGAATTTCTTATGCTACTTATTGATTAAGCCAAATGTGAGTTCCATTTTAATTTCGAGTAACCTGAACAGTGAATGTATTCGGTGAAATCATATTGTCATTAAGTTATATTTATAATTAAAGACTAGTTATGAAAAAACGAATTGCTAAATTCTTTGACATAAAATAGCAATGTGATAAAACAAAAATTAATGGAGCATCGCTATTATATTTCTACTTTTTGAAAAATTTCTGCTCGGCTGTTAATTAATAAATGGAGATAAAATCCGGAGTGCACGCGTCACAAGCCCCCGTGAAATAACGAATAACATGCTCCACTGACGCATTTGAAACTTGATTCGAAAGAGCATTCTTATTTTCCCTATCGAAAATATTAAAGCTTAAATATTATTAGTTTCACAGGCGTTACTTAGTAATATTAATAAAATTATTGAATAATACTGTTAAAGTCCACAATATATTTTTGTCATTAACTAATAAAGAATAATCGATTATAGTAATTGAACTAATTATCATTATTAACTTGTGATTGAATTTTCATTTGAAGTTTCGACAAAACTGGTTTACTAAATACATGAATTTTAGAATAATTTAAATATTTAAGAGACAAATTTTAGAAAGATAAAACTTCCTAACACCTGATAACAAGTTTTTCATATAGTCCAATGCTTGGGGGTGGGTTTTTAGAAGTGGTCCTCCCGAAGGCGACATTGGTTTCAAAAAAAATATCTTTTTTTGTTCACCGATTTTCTTTTCTATTTATTAGTATCATAGACAACATAATATGAACCCAATTTAAATTAATATAGTCATAGAATTTGTAATTGTCATGATTATACAATTTTTTTTCTGGCCATAATATAATTTATAAAATACAGTTATAAATTGTTATAAAATAATATACCAGTGTTCATTAGTTAGTGGCATTCAATACTACAATATGGAGTCTTGCTTCGATTTACGGTCGAGAGAACAATACCTTTGCTAAAATAATTTGGCATTCGGTTAGGGTGTGTTTATTTTCACTCCTATGTGTAAGAGGGCCTTCTATCTAGCACATACAGTATAAGAGAAATTTTGAAATTCCAACCTCACGAGAGATTCATTATTCGAGACGATGAATTTGGAATGTGGAAACTGTAGAAAAGCTTTGAAGTAGATCCCACTGAGTTTCTCGCCGGATCTTCTCAGTGGGTCGCGTTTCCTATCCAGTGGTAGATTCTGCGAAGCACGGCTCTTGCTAGGGTTTGTGTTTTTTTTTTTTTTATTTTATTTTTTATTGCCTTTGTAGGCAGACGGGCATACGGCCCACCTGATGGTGAGTGGTTACCGTCGCCCATGGACTTCAGCAATGCCAGGGGCAGAGCCAAGCCGCTGCCTACCGCTTAATACTCTCCATAAGCCTCGCTTGAAGAAGGACATGTCATAGCGCTCGGGAAACACCGTGGAGGGGAGCTCATTCCATAGCCGGATGGTACGTGGCAAAAAAGATCTCTGGAAACGCACTGTGGATGACCGCAGTGGCTCCAGGTAGTATGGATGAACTCTACTCCGGTGGCGGGCGGTGCGATGGTAAAAACGAGATGCTGGTATCATCTNAAGAGAAAGGAGATGTTGGTCCTATATTTCTGGACGCTACGTAATTACTATTTTTCATTATATACTTAAACACAATGTAATGTTTATTACGTCTATATGAAGATAAACAGCGACCCCAAGTACATATATGCGTTTCGATATGATAAATCTAGCTCCCTCTTCTTCGTTTATGATGCAATCTGCAATCTAATCTTGAAGTCGTTTCCTAAGACAAACTGTATCCAACTTGTCAACGCTGGGATTTTGTTTACGATGCATGTGTGACGAAAACACAGCGGTTCACTATAGAGCTGAATTTATGAAGAGATGTTTTAAATTAGTATTTACATTTAATTTTAAAATAAAACCATACTTATTAATCTTTATATTATATACTAGCTGACCCGGCAGACTTCGACTTATTGCCTCAATCGATAAATAAAAGACCTAAACTTTTGTATAAAATAAACTTAAAACAAACAAAAAGAATCCGTCCGACGGAGGACACATCAAAGGAAAAACAAAATTGTTAATTTTATTTAATTCCGAGCATTTTCATATTTATCTACCTTTTAAACCTTCTCTGGACTTCCACAAATAATTCAAGATCAAAATTAGCCAAATCGGTCTAACGAACAGCAATATATATGTATAGATATAGATATCTTCTGTGCGCGTGTTTGTCATTGAACTCCTACTAAACGGCTGGACCGATTTGAATGATTTTTTTTGTATGCGTTTGAGTGGCACCCTGGCTGGTTTCGATTCATAAATCAGCCCGACAGATGGCGCTGCAGTCGGTACCTAGGTTATTTATCTTTCCTTGAAATAATTTATATGGCAAAACAACGTTTGCCTGGCCAGCTAGTATATATGTATATTCTGTTCTATATATATATATATATATATATATATCCATAAACTTATATATTTATATATATAAACGATACGATAAATAAAAGTAGATGTACATATGTATGTCACCTATAGACTCCGAAATGATTGGAGGAATTTCGATGAAATTTTCAGAAAATCGCTTAGTGGGTGATCCTGTGAGCCTGATAGTAGCGATCGGATCAAATTAAATCAAGTTACAGTCGACAAAGTGGACCAGGCTTGACTATTTGCATATGAGTAATCATAATAATAATCTCGCATAAGTAATTACGATCCTCTTTTTTTTTCGGGCTCCAAACAATCATATTTTCCGGTTTAAAGGACAATAATCTGTTCCAATCTAATTTGTGTTTCCTTATTGGTGACCTAACTACTCTAAAAAGGCGTATCATCTGTAACCATCATAGTTGTGATCAGTCCTAGGAAGATGAAGAAATATAATCAAGGATCTACTCCTACTTTCCCATGGGTAAGTCCTTTATCGTTTATCCTATCATAATGTTTGTTTTTAATATCGAGATTTTTACTTTTTAAAAAGGCGATAGGTAGACTTAATTAAATAGATTTTAAAAACTATAATGCAATAGTGTTTGCGACCTCGTCAATTTTAGACATTTGATCTATGGACGATAATCACTTTTCTATTAATATTAACATACCTCAAACAACAGTAAATAAAACTAAAAGATCGTTTAGGTTATAGTAAAACTCCTAATCATCTGTACTTACTTAACTTGGTCGTTACAATTCAGTCCCCTTTATAAGCTGTATTCATTATAACAGAGGACAATTTCGCGGCAAACACGCCGCGCAGTTGTATTAACAATTCATAGGAAATAACACGTAACAATAGTAATCAGCCGTTTGCTTATGAAAGAAAAATCACATTTCGAAGGCAGGCGAGGCGGTGCCAAGCACAGATTTCGTCGGCAATGTATCGTGAAATTAGTTTAGTGGCACTATATAATTACGCGCCCTCACTTTTTATAGTCCCTCGATCGTCGTCCGCCAAGGGTGCCGACCCCCCGGCTCCTGTTATGACGAAAATGTCAACCCGGTATGCGTTTTGATGAATCGACACTATTTTAAACATTATATCCTCTTGTCCAATATGATACCTTAATAAATCGACAAGCAACTTCCTGTAACAGTAAAAGCTCAGCTAAAAGGGTTGCTCAAATAAAACACGAACTGAAAGATACATTTCAATTATTTATTATATAAAATCTTAACGCTACGTTATTTGAATTTAACTTATAATAACACGTGAAATTTACATAGCTACTCGTTTAATAGATAATAGTAATTAGTTTATAATTATTGCGCAAGATCTTCCCAAGAGGATCGGAAATACTTAAAACATTATTTTACTTAAGTACGAATATTTATTAACTAGTACACGATAAACGACAAAGCTCAGGTATTCCTTACGATTTTAAATTATTTAAAAAATATGTATTTACATAGTGATATGAAAGAGTCTGAAAAATATATCTATGTTAACGCGACTAAAAGCTTGCAATGAAGCACCTACTTGCCTACGCTTATCCTACCACAGCTGTTGTCGCAACTCACAAATGACCTTATAACTACAAGTTTCGCATCTAAATGCATCGTACGCATTAAACATTATTTGATTTGAGATAAAAGAGAGAGATGAGGAACCATAATAAGGATATGATCAATATTGACTATTTATTGTTTACTATTTTTCATCGGTTGTCACGAGTTTTGAGAAAGATAATAAAGAAAATGCGTGATTGAACCGTAAACTAGTTATACATAATTGTATTAATTTGTAATAATGAATGTTAGCTTTAATTTTTTTTTATTGCTTCGATGGGTGGACGAGCTCACAGCCCACCTGGTGTTAAGTGGTTACTGGAGCCCATAGACATCTACAACGTAAATGCGCCACCCATCTTGAGATATACGTTCTAAGATCTCAGTATAGTTACAATTACTACGGCTGCCCCACCCTTCAAACCGAAACGCATTACTGCTTCACGGCAGAAATAGGCAGGGTGGTGGTACCTACCCGCGCGGACTCACAAGAGGTCCTACCACCAGTAAAAATTTGTTAGTTGATATTTCAAAACACACATTTCGTTACAGAGCCGCATAATTTGATATCATTACAGTATTATTAAGTACGAGTAATTGTATGAACTTTTGAAATGCATTACAATTTTACTAATGTCAAAACTTGCACACCACATAGTGAAGAACAGTGTAGAAAATTAATTTCCGTACATATAATAAGGATATTCTTTTTTAGATTTTTAATTTGATAAGTAACGTCTCTTAAGCCGTCAATAATATCAATGCGATGCCTAATATCTTATAATACTGAGCAGTGGCAAACACATTTCAAGAAACTGAGTTGAATACTGAGTTCGATGTTTTTTCTTTGCTTTAAGCTTAAGTGTATCTATCAGAGAAATTCAGGGGTAATTTATAATTCAATACTCAGATAATAGGTAAAAAAACTCTAGTAAAAATATTAAAGGTGCATTTTTTTTTTAAATAAGAAATCGGTAGTTCTTCCTTTGTGTTCCTTTGTAAATATTTGAATTTATCAATTTAAAATTATACTATTGGTATATTTTTCATGATATGAACTCGAAATTTTGCAGGTACTAAGAATGATACGTGTCATAAGGCTACTTCTGAATAACAGTTTTATCAATTACACTAAATAAATAAATTAAACATTTTTTCATTGAAATATGTGAAAATATGATGAATACGAGAAAATATATTATGTAAAAAGTCATCAAATAAAAAAATTAAAAAAAACCATTATAAGATTAACGGAACGGTGACATCATCAGCTTCACGTGTCCACGAAATTCCTTACTGAAAAGTCGTAGACCATTAAGTTATAAACACGGTTTTGTAATAATTTAACAGCTATATAAAAATTGTTGCCCTAAAACGGGGATTGCCTACATTCATTTATTGCTTCAATCAAAGTATGACGTCATAGCGTGTCTAGGTTATATTAAAATAAAAGCCTCATTAAATCTACGGGTGTATAATGAGCGATAATTTAGTCATACGTCCGCGTAAATGCTTAAATTACTTTTTACTAAACGAATTTCTTATTATATCACAGGCTTAAATTATACGTTACAAGTAGGGACGTGCATTCTATACGTACTTATGAAATACGGTTGAACGAAATTAGGTAACTATTTACACAAATAGGGGAAAAATAATGAGGAGAGCCCTCCCACAACCCTCGGAGATTTCAAATTACGACCGCGGCTGTACTAACGCGCCGCGATACGTATCAATATACTTGAATCGCTAATGTACTATCATGTAAAAGTCTTGATACTTTAACATTTTTTTATAAAATTATACTTGCTGAACGAATAAACTGCATAGCTAAATAATACTATTAGTTAGGAGTTAATTGGAAATTAATAGATTTTTGTAAATCGAAATCCAAATAAATGACTGCTTCTTCTGGTATATAAAAACTAAGTTGTTTTAATACAACTAACAAATTTTCTATGCTTATCCAACAAACAAAGCGTACTTACAGTTCGAAAATACAATTTCTAATCACTTTTATACATAACATTCACAAACAAAGCAACTCACAACGCTTGTTATTTCGATCCAATTTTTCATTAAATATTAAAATGTCCGTCAAACTTGAGAGTCCCACCACCTTCTCATGTTCCTAATGGGTTTGCTGAACTGTTCACTATGTTGTTTGTTAATCATCACTACACTTTGAAAGTCTTTATAAAAGCTATAGGTTCTCTATTGCTATAGCACATCACTATCTTGTATATATTAGTCACGGAATTATTTATCTGGAGCGGATGCTGTTGCATGACGGATTTTCTCACGAGAATATATTGAAGTACCTGAGGCCGGCCGTAAGGTACGGTATCGGTATTACTCCTATGTAATAATTAACAGACTGAAACATGAGATAGGCGATGCTCAGGAGCTATCACACTATTTCGTTCGGATGCGTGTTCTGATTCGAATCATTTTGCCGAGCGCATTGCTGAAAAAAGAAAATTACACAATACAATATGAATTCGGGAACGTACAAAAAACATATTACTCGCTTCAGGAATTACGAATACCTCTTGCTTTCTTTCCCACGTCTTCATAGCAGTTTTGTACTTTTCGAACTCGTGACACCAATTTGAATATATCTTTTGATATTCATTGCTTTTCTCCGGCGGCGAGCACCTGTAAAGAAATAAGGATAGCATTTATACAAAAGTTAGATGTGAAAAAGGTTTAACCTTTTTGTAACATTTTTCTTAACTTACGCATTTTCAAAAGGGGACAACGTAAACTAAAGTTTGAATCTTACTGGATGTGTTTTGCTTATGCTTACCTATGTGTGTCAACAGTGATGTTATATGAGCATAACAAAGAGCCTCCTAGCCAGCAATCATATCTTCCAGCGTCCGCTTCATTCACAGCGATTATCAGTAGTCCATGCTCTGAGGTCTCGATATACTTTTCTGGTTTACTGTAAATAAAATTCAACTATCAAAATCGTGCAAGCACACTACAGTTTGTTTGTACCATGTTCCCAATTAAGTTGTTTGTTTTGACGTTTTTGCATTATTTTACGATTAAATGATCGCGGCCAATGAAAAGGAATATTTTGTAAATATTATAATGATACTAAATATTATTATTTCGCTTTTAAGTTTATTGACTTGTTAAATTATTTAATTTTCCTACCATTGAATTCGCTGCTTATAAATTCTAGTAGCGTATGAAAATATTTTACCTTATTATGCTTAAATTTAATTTGGAGAACATCAACCTTCTAGGACATTTGTATTAAAATTTTATAAGCTCAAGTTGATTACAGTTGATAAACAAGTGATCTAAAGCACATCTGTGAACCGTGTTTTTCAATTTCAATAATTTATTAATGTATCAAGTGTGAACGTTCGTGAACATAAAGCACACGTATCCTAACAAATAAGATTATTCGCAAATTCGTATTCAGGGAATAACTAAACTGTAGTTCGATTGTTAAGGAATATAAAAAATAAAATACGCTTCGAGAATGTTTTATGAATGAGTTCCACGAAGGAATAATCATCAAAGTTAAGGTGAGTCAAACCTGCACAGATTTTTACGTACTTCTCGTGGTTTTGTATTTTAAAGTGTATTGTAGACTTTGGTTTGGTTTTTTATTAAAATTTGAATAATTTTAATAAATTTTTTATTGTTGTCTTAAACAGAATATAAATGCAAATTATTACACGTAATATTTACTATAACTTCCGAAGAAACCGGAGCACCAAATATGACATGACATAATTGACAACACTGACCTTGAGAAATAGGGCTTAAATCTGTAAATGCATAGATTGATGAAGGCTCATTATACACTTTATCACTAGTAAAGTCTAACGTTGTCTAGTCTCGAAGTCGGCCCGCATGATATCGATTGGCCCCAAAAACCTCTCACTGTGAGCGATTAATAAGGTAAACATAGACTTAAAACTTTTAATGTAACTTCAGTTTAATAAAAGGAAAGGCTCCCGTAAAGTCCAACAATAATTTCAGTTGAAAACGTTCGAAGAGAAAATTCGAATGCCGTTAACAAAAAGCTAATACCAAAGTTTCCCCTTGCATTTTAATTGTGAGCGCGGAAGTGCGATAAGAACAGAAGATTTGGGAGCCCTTTAATTAATGTTGTTGCATGCGTGTTCCGTTAGAGTGTTTTCTGAATTACTTCAACAATTTAATGTGTATTTATCTTCGCTTTTGTGCCAAGCTAAATTACTGTGCAGGTGCTTTCGGTGTAATTAAATTGTGGGTGCCTTAAGCGCCCATTAAACACTTTTTGTTTTCAGACTCATTAGCCGCATTGGAGTTAAAATGAGATATGACTGTTTTCAGCTGTAAAATTTCGACCTTTCTACTCTAGATAAAAAAAAAAAAACATATCTGCAATTCCAAGTGTTATGAAATTCAATACTTCGTAGGATAAATTTTATTAATACTGCACTATATGTTTTGCGTAGCAATTTAAGAACTACGAGATCGCTACGAGAATTACTGGATTGCTAGTTTTGTTATTTTGTCACTTACAGAGTACAATTAGAATTTATGACCCATATATAGTCCGCATATGAAATATTTAATATTTCTCTAATAGTTACTGCTGACATTTCTATGTCACTTGTCCTGTTTCTAGTTATGCTACCGCTCCGATCTGACAGGAAAGGTAGTACGAGTATGTATAGGTTCTACCACTCGGTTAAAACTAAGACCTAGTCCGCCTATATACTGTAGTACAAAAATGACCATGACCATGACTAAAATGTCATTTTTCTATCTCATATACATATATTAAGGTGGGCCAAAAAAAACTTTAATTTTTTTCTTTTGGTACTACGAAAATATCGTCCAAGATGACGAAAAGAAATTTTGGTAAAGTTTGAGTTCTTAATATTAATACTTAGAGGTACATCGTGATTTTTGATTTCCCATTTAAATAACACGGGAATTTTTTTTTCTTTGGATTTTTTACTGTATCTCAACGAATTATCGTGTAGTAAAAAAATACATACATTTGTAGAGAATTAAGCGGCCGACAAAAAAGGTCTGAAATAATTTTTTGCTCAGTCAACTCGGTTAAAAGTTATTCGCAGTTAAAGTTTAACCTAAAATAATATATCATGACTTTAAAAATTTATTATACTTTTTTACAAAAAAATGGTATAAAAACATAACAAATTTTTTTTTTTCGTTTTTACGTATATAATATAACATAAATAATTTTATAAAAAATACAAATGTGATTTTGAACGGAAAGAATATGAAGAAAGAAAAATGTATTTATTGACAGTAATTTAAAAAAATCGATCGATAAAGGAATCGATAAATAGTTTTGAATTCCACTTTTGACAAACATGAAATTTAAGTTCAAATAAACCATTTGAACCAAAACCAAATAAACAATTTATATTTGAATATCGCAGGTGTAAGTAAAAAAAAAACTCACTTAAATGTAATCGGGTGACGACCCTTTTCCCTTGAATAGTGAAACCAAGTGACAGCCCTAGGTTGGAGTACTTCTGGCATCTTCACAAAGCTTCCTAAGTGGAGGCTTTGGCCCCACGTAGCCGACACGCTCTTCCGAGAAATTGATGAATCACAGATATCGGCTGTCTCATTGGCTACATCTTGAATCAGTCTGTTAATTAAAAAAAAATATGTAATTTTATGACAAATTATCTTTAACTTCAATCCTCAAAATTTTAGTGCGGTGTTCATAAGGAATAATAAATCTATCTATATATATATAAAAAATAATTGCTGTTCGTTAGTCTCACTAAAACTCTAGAACGGCTGAACCGATTTGGCTAATTTTGGTCTTGAATTGTTTGTGGAAGTCCAGAAAAGGTTTGAAAGGTAGATAAATATGAAAATGCTCGGAATTCAATAAAAATTACAATTTTGTTTTTCCTTTGATGTGCCCTCCGTCGGACGGATTCCTTTTGTTTGTTTTAAGTTTATTTTATACAAAAGTTTAGGTCTTTTAATTGTCGATTGAGGCACTAAGAAGTCAGCTGGGTCAGCTAGTACGTAATATAAAACAGCAACTATTCATGCTTTCTAAGTCTCTTAAGAAAGATAGACAAAATATGAAATATAATTATCAACTACGTTATAGGCTGAATAATATAAGTTGACACTCACCCAGGTATATACTCGCGACAGACGCTAGCATCTCTGTCCCATCCGCAGTACGGATCTCTTGCACACCTTACGCAAGCATCATACCGTCTCGCACACAAAGCCAAACGGAGTTGTAGCACTCTTCTATCAGATGCTGCATACAACGAGCCGTGGATACGCGAAATAGCCATTGCCTGATAGAAAACGTACTTTGTTACACTGTGTTTTATAATCAAAAGTTCTCAGTACGCCACGTGCACATACAACGCCATCTGTGTTCTAGGATACAGAAATTTGCTTAAATAATTTTCCTACGAGACAGTTTTTGTCACTACTACAAGCCTCAAAGCATTTGTGTCTGTGTATTTTATTTTCGTCATGGTGTGTGTGAAAAGGGATTTCCAGAAATAAAATTAAGTTAATTTGCTCTCTGATTATCGGAAAATTACACCGTAACTTTGAATTAATAAACATTTCGTAGTAATGTTTTTCGTCCTCGGGATTTTAATCTGAGTTGCGACGCTCGTCACTATAAGTTGCTGTCTATTGTGTTATATTAAGCTTACTGCAATATTTCGTCAGTTTTTAATAGTAATAGGACGTATCGTAGACCTGCACTGCTATCCTGGCTATTTCAGTCGCGAAGCAGTCTTGTTTGAAAGGTAGGGCAGTTGTTATATCATACGATACAGTTAAAACTTTAATTTCGTGTCGCAAAGTGTGTAGCGGCATTCCCGTTATGAAGTATGTAGGCCCCTGAACGACGTAGCACCGACACGTCTACGTAGTGACATCTCTTGTACTCTGACTCATGTCTTGTAACAGACATGTGTCGTGAAAGAAAAAGAAAAAAAAGCAATCAGTAAGCAAATTCTGGTCTAATTCCAATAGTTTGCGTATGTTGGGCTCTAGTTTTTTTGTCAAGTCCTTTAGTCCTTTATACCTGCAAAAGCATAATTGGTTCTCGGCACAGTCGTACCAACTGTGATCGAATTTTGAGTCTAGTTTCGGAGGGGAGAAGGGGACCTAATTTTCTCAATCTGAAATCGATGTGCTCTAGTAAAAAAAACTTGCTAAGGATTTACCTGTATCGGCTCTCCTGGAGTAACGTCAAATATGTCAAGCAGAGCCGACTGACTGTCTCCATTTCTAGTCCACTGTACAATCTTGTGTATTTTTCCTTCGTCTGCAACAAACATGAGATAATTTCAAAAGCAGTTCCAACATAACTTTAATTTGTTATTCATGTTTTGTCCTGTCAATTTATGGGAACAATTTCTTTATAATATAACACAATGGCAATGGAATTTAGGGATTATAATGTGATCCTGCAATAAAACGCTTTTTGGTGTCCAATATGGTTATCGGTAATCGTGCAAATTAAATATTGGGCTTATTATGGAAGTTTGTTCTGGGCATTAACTAGGTACATGTTCATTTAGATAGCTTGGATACTACTTTAATTCGATCGCAGCTATAAACGTTTCACTCGATACGTAATTACCGTCTACACATTCGTCTTACACGTTCCGATGTTGACTTGTAATACACAATTTAAGTGTATAATTTCCTAAAAGCTTAATTTCCTCGAAATTATCTACTTACACTTCACTTAAGGTTCATCAAATATGTATTAGAACATTAAGCATCATATAACACATTATAGGTATTAGCGAAATGCCAATGGTTAATTGCATACATTGCTCAATTAGCGAGATCTTAGTGGTTTATAAACGTATGTTTGCTTAAGCGTCTAAATAGGTATTAATAATTAATATTATTATTTAGTACAACATTTCCTCATTTTAAGGCTCGGCTGGATATACTATTATGTACATATATCTACTTTTGATGATATAAAAATGGAAGATTTCATAATTTACATCTAATGCATATGTTGCGCTGGGATCAATAGTTATTTTCATGTACATATATTTCAATATACATATCGACGCTTGAAAGTCAAATGTGACTAAGCGACAATGCGTGAACTTTACAGTAGACTAATTTAAAGTTGAAATACCTGAATAAAATTCGATTTTAACGAATCTAGCTGTAGGATTGAAACGATTTTAATAGACCTAGAAATATATATTTTTTTGCGCATCGAATATGGTTATTGCCTATGATTTATGTCCAAAGCAGTTATTGTCGATTAGTCACGTTTGCCTTTCAAGCGTCGATATGTATATATGTAAATAATTTCCATGGGAAACATACTACTATTACAATGTTTAGTTCTGTAACTATTAATACTGTTGTTATTATTAGAATCTCCCAGTTATGTACTTGAAGTATATTAGTTTCATAATTTTTAATTCGATGATTTAGTTTCAAACAACGAATGGTATATTTGATTGAAACACGTTTTACGATTTAATCTCGCGTAACGCGAAATTATAAGTGATATTTAAGCTTCAAAGTATAAAGTGCGTGATTAGAAGCTAAATTTGTATTTAATCAAAGCCTTTGAGAGCTGTTACTAAATATTCGTAGGTAAATAATTACTATGTCTCTTAATAACTAAGTCGCAGCATAGAAGTTCTAGTTTCTAATTGTAGTTTCTACCAGACTTTCTAGTTTTAATCGTAAATAAATAATTGGTTGTAGTTAGGTAGTTAAATACAACAAATAGTTTCTAATATCTATAAGTTGCCGTTAACAGTAACAAAATCATTTGTACGTATCAATAAACTCCTGAGTTCAATTTCTTCGAATCAAATTCGACTATAAATAATTGAAATTATAAGTTTGAACATTATACGGTTCTTTTGTCAAAGAGACAAAGACTATTATATTTCTATAATCAAAGATTTCGCCAAGACTACAGTATACAAATAAAATTAAAGATAAACAATATTAAGTAACCTATTCTCAATTTGACCACAGACTAAGCAATAGCAAAAGTTTGACAGTAAACAAATACTATGTGTGTATATAAGAATATAATAATATTATGCGTGTGTGTCAAATACATGGTAGTGTGGGTGATGTTTTTTTTATTAATTTAATGTATTAATAATGCATATTTAAAAAAAAATTAGGATTGTGCACTTCTTCTCTATATTCTCTGTAAGTGTGGAAAATTTCATACTCCTCCGTCCGCGCAATTTTCGTAAAAAGGGATACATAGTTTTTGCTTCACGTATTAATATATAGATAATACCGAAAAAGGAAGGTGTCTCCAAAATCACAGTCAACGTCAACAAACACTATCGAAACGTGATAGTTACAAAAGCCTAAGGTCACACGTAGGGGGTTCCTTACAACGCGACCGAATCAACCAAATTAATATGCGACCCACGGATCTTAATAGCTAATTGGATTAGGCATGTACCGAAATTACCAAACCGAGTTACTATCAATGCTGAGCGTGTCGCAGAACGTCGCAGCCTACTATTATTGTGTTTGCCAAGTTATAGTTGAGCTATAAATCAGTAATTATATTATTCCCCTTGTTATTATTGAATCGAAGTATATTGATTAAGCAAGCGGGCACGTGTGATTTATACGCTACGGCTTTGTTCAAAATCGCGTTATTTTAGTGCGTTGATTACACAGCTCATGAAGGTCAGCCAGCGGCGTTGTTTATTTTTAATTAAAAATAAGTTTAGATTTATTTCATTATTGGATTTAGCTTATTAATAACTTTACTACAGAAATATAATGTAGATTAATTTTTTTTCATACCACTTTATAGCCATGATCAGAGTTTATTATTATGGATTATCTGGTGATGGTAAGTAGTCATCGTGAGTAACATAAAAGACACAGCCAAGAAAGAGGATAAAGCTAAAAAAAACGTTTCAGCTAGTTTCTCAGTTCTCTCCATTTAAGTTTATTTGTGAAAAATGCTTTAGACAGAATAGGGTATACGAAAGGGTAATTTAGTAAGCAGGCCATATTATTGCAAATTAGGTTTTAACTTTTTTATTGCATAGATGGGTGTACGAGTTCACAGCACACCTGGTGTTAAGTGGTAACCAGAGCCCATAGACGTCTACAACGTAAATGTGCCCACCCACCTTGAGATATAAGTTCTAAGGTCTCAGTATAGTTACAACGGCTGCCCCGTCCTTCAAACCGAAACGCATTACGCTTCACGGCAGAAATAGGCAGGCTGGTGGTACCTACCCGCGCGGACTCACAAGAGGTCCTACCACCAGTAAATCCATTTGGAAAGCTTAGTCTTATTCAATGTACAAACGTTTTACATCCGAATACATTTACTCAAAACCGAATTTGAAATGTCCTTATTAGCATGTCGAAACTCTTTAGTAAATCTCCAAAGTACGTAAGCTCATTTGCCGTGTGAATATTTATATAAATTCCTGATTTTGTGGTGATGGTCTGAAATTTATTTAAACGCACACTCCGGGCTGGAAGATAATCTGTAAATGTATTATATAATATCATTTGCGACCCGCCCTCGCTTCGCTTCGAAAACTGTAATTTATTATTGATTTCTCCACTATTTAATGGATGTTATTATACATATCTAAGGAAACAGCTTGTCTCCTGACATAGGCCTCCTCTAATGTTTTCCACAAGGTCCTGTCCTTTGACTTTCTCAGCCACTCTCCGCCAGCTATTCTTTTGAAATCATCTTCCCATCTTTGATTTTTTCTGCCTTTACTTCTATGGCCATCTCTTGGGTACCATTCCGTTACATTCTTTGTCCACTTTTCTTGTGTCTCTCTTAACATATGTCCTGTCCATCTCCACTTTTGCATTTTATGTACCTTTTCGACGCTTTTTAATTTTGTTATATTTTTTACGTATGTTAATCTAATTTTATCTTTTCTCTTAATTCTAGTGATTAGATTAGATATAAGTATTGTAAATTTTTTAACAGCAACAAAGGCTTATTATTATTATTATTATATATATAAACCTTCCTCTTCAATCACTCTATCTATTAAAAAAACCGCATCAAAATCCGTTGCGTAGTTTTAAAGATTTAAGCATACATAGGGACAGACAGATATAGGGACAGAGAAAGCGACTTTGTTTTATACTATGTAGTGATGTTCACTGAAAATATTTTCAAAATAGACAAATAAGTACTTATCGTAAGTACAAACACAACAAGAAATAACTTTTTTAACAAACCGATAATAAATGACTCTTTATTCTTACATAAACTTAAAGTCCTGTCGTAATTAGCTGTACATACAACTTTGAAGGTCAACTCTATTGCTATTCTTGTAAGACAGTTTTTACAATAAGCTCGATCTGGTAAGTCACACTAATAGTAAATTTAAAAGAAAGTCATAATTTTTAATGGCCGCCGTCTTTGGGATTGATGAAGGTTTGCCATTATAATAATATCCATTTCAATATTCAAAATATCTCATTCAATATATCCTTCAGTTTTTTTTCTTTTCTTAAATGGAAACAAGACTTTTATCAGTCATGAATATAAAATAACTTGTTCATGATTAGGGACGTTTTGTATCCTATTCTAAGAGAAAGGTCTGACCTGGGGGGTGCCTAGAGAATATGATCTTGCGTCTAAGTTGCTGAGTAAATTGGAATATCGTTATATAGTTTTTATGTGCAGCCTTAAAGCTTGTAATTCGATGAAATTTATTATTCTACAAATGTAACATGGATGGAATAGCAATGCCAGTGTTATATAATATGTACTTTTTGATTAAAGGGCATACATATGTATGTACAACATGTATGTATGGATTGTACGTTTATCACTGCCTATACATTGGCACGTCACTTGACAGCACATGGATACGAGATAAGGGGCTCGTGATTGACAGGAACAAGGCAGCAATAATTAGTTTCCCTGATCGTATGCTGTGATTGGAAAGGTTAATTATTAAGTATTGTCTGTCTGTTGTATTCGCTAACGTAACGTGCTGAGTTCTCGAAGTTAATAAATATTTATTACTAGCTGACCCGGCAGACTTCGTAGTGCCTCAATCGAGAAATAAAAGACCTAAACTTCTGTTTAAAATAAACTTTAAAAAAACAAAAGGAAACCGGCCCAAGGAGGTCACATCAAAGGAAAAACAAAATTGTTTATTTTTATACAATTCCGAGCATTTTCATATTTTTTCACCTTTTAAACCTTTTCTGGACTTCCACAAATAATTCAAGACCAAAATTAGCCAAATCGGTTCAGCCGTTCTCGAGTTTTAGCGAGACTAACGAACAGCAATTCATTTATATATATATATATATATATATATAGATTTGTCTGATATGCATTTGTTTTTAACTAATAAATCTCGGTCAAGCTTCGCTATGATTTTCGTTAGCTGTATAAAAAGCTCGGTTGTCAGAAAACACTCGCGCGCCACCTATCGTTCTTTGATGATACTATGACATAAATCTTACATGTCATAA
The DNA here is from genome assembly GCF_003987935.1 of Bombyx mandarina. The sequence goes on along the minus strand of NW_021011545.1, from coordinate 580,424 downwards.
AGTTTCATCATAATGAAATGATTAGCTTAGGAACCCATCGAGGATAAACAAATATCTACTTTAGATCTAGTTAGTAGTGAAAAAATGTTGTCAAAAATACACTCATAGCTACTTAAAATTATTTGCAAACTAGCTGTCTGGAATTGTTTTTTAATGAACCAAATCCAGAAGACTGGTGGTGATTGGACTGGACTGGAAGCGGATAATGTAATTACTGATACCATTGAACATATATTTTTGTTTGTAGATTTTTCTCTCCTATATTATACGTTGTATTAAGGATTATTTAATGTATGTGTTTCATAGTTTCAAACAAGCGCGATGGACGTACCTTAGTCCTTTTTATTATACATAACGGGTTTTCAAAATATGAAACTACAAAAACGGACGTGACCATCGAACTATTGTGATATTATGTTAGGTTCATAGTTAATTATAATTTCGGTTACTAAGCCTTTAATGAAACTTTCATGTATCGAAATTAAACACAAATATTTGACCAAATAAAGCGATGGGCACTGCGCACCGACTAAATTTAATTATGTAAAACGCGCAGTGTAAAAAAAAAATTGTATTTATTTATTTTTCGTATCAAAAAAACTCAGATTTTGAGTCTTGGTTTTTAAGAAATTCTCTATCACTGCGTATAAAGCTTTTCATTCGAAATACGACCATAGTAACCGTCACAGTTGCAATAATAACATATTCGAATCACACGTATGATCTGAATTGTAAACATTTTGATGCGATAATAGAGGGTACACGGGAAAGCATTCAACAAATTCGCCTCGGGGAGGCAGTTTGAAGACCCCGAACTGAAACCTGTTTACTGGAGAGCTGTAACATGTTTTAAGCTTTAAGACGTGACATGTAATGTGTCGCATGGTAATAGCGTGATGGTGTAATCTACATATTTGTAGGGCAGCGAGTGCTTATGGAAAATGACAATATGTATCATTGAAAGCATTAATAAATTTTAATAATAAAAAATGTTAATATACTGGTAGTGGGGTGTTTTGTGACCCCCAATGAAGGTCACGGGACGACCTGAGGGGGTCAAGGCTGCGCGGTGCGCTACTAGCACTGCCGAGGAAAAATATCTTAGCGATATAAAGAGCAATCGGTTGCCGGTGTATCGCATCCCGACTCAGCAGGGGTCCACTGGGGTATTCCGGGACACCAGCGGCACCCTCTGGACGGCCTGACGGGCTGCGTACCGAGACGGCCGACGTTTCAGAGCCTTCGATTCGCCTCGAAGGCTCCTTGGGTTGAGCTGCGCCGTCTGTTTGTAGTGTTGATCGCAGTAACCCCCTTACCTCATCCGTCTTCTGACCTCGGAGGGGATCGGACGCTTGGGCGATGAGCGCAGGGGAGTCGTTTAGTGGGTAGGGCCCTGAAAACATTCTTGAGCCCGCGGTCTCGCAGTCGCGGATCAGTCTCACATACCCCACGCGCACCCTAGGTGCGGGACCTCGTAGGAGGTTCGACCCCAGTCCGAAAAAAAAGGCTGTTTTGTGAGCCCGTACGGGTAGGTACAACCACCCCGCGTATTTCTGCTGTGAAGCAGTAATGCGTTTCGTTTTGAAGGGCGGGGCAGCCGTTGTACTATAAAAACTGAGACTTAGAACTCTTTCTCAAGGTGAGTGGCGGCACTTACATTGTTGATGTCTATGGGCTCCGATAACCACAATACCAGAGGGGCTGTAATGTCGTTCACTCATCTAAGCAATAAAAAACAATATGGCGTACGGTTTGAGCAGTTCGTTTATATAATTTAATTAAAATAGAAAATCCTTTATCTGTAGTTTTTTTGCGTATTAGAGTCATAGTTAGGTTATGTGTACTGCTGGTGAGCACTCAGCCTTATCTTCTTAAAAATAACTGCATTTAAGGCCAATTTTAAAAGTGTTTTGTATTTAGATGGAAGCCCTCACGCTTAAAGGCTTACTTGTAAGCTGCATGGATATCTGAACATAATATGTATTTTCTCAATTGATTTTTAAATTTTGCAACACTGAGTATAAGTAGGTTGTAAGAATTATTCTTTAAAATAATTCATTTTTTAAAATATGTTGTCTTAAGTTTTCCATGATTATATATTATAAATATATATATACCTGAATTGTATCACACGTAGTTGTTTCTACAAACTTCCAAAATGATTTATTTATTTATTTGTTCCTTAGATGGTTAGACGAGCTCATAGCCCACCTGGTCTTAAGTAGTTACTGGAACCCGTAGACATCTACAACGTAAATGCCCCACCCACTTTGAGATATAAGTTCTAAGGTCTCAGTATAGTTCGGCTGCCCCAGCCTTCGAACCGAAACGCAATACTGCTTCACGGCAGAAATAGGTAGAGTGGTGGTACCTTCCCCTGCGGACTCACAAGAGGTCCACCAGTAAATATTGGACACAGACTTGGAGGCGAGGATACTCGTATTATCACAGAAGACAATACGCTCTTACAAAACACGCAAATAATTTTTGTATTTTAATTTTTTTTAGCAAATTAATCATCAAAATGAAGAACATATATTCAGCAATTTATATTCGTGAATGAGCCACATGTGTGAGCGCGAAGTGAATGAAAGGTTTTCGAATACTTCTTTGCGCGAAGTGTGACAGTTTTGATGACGTCTATCAGGCTTTATGCGAGAGTCATAACTTTCGAGGGCGGTAAAGTAAAGAGTTTGTTACTCAAGCACGCGACTTTTAAAAAGCTTTCGGACTTATTGTTTGAGTATATTGAGAAACAAAAAAAAATATTAGTACATTTTACGCGGTCTAAAAAGCATGTATTGGTTATTGCGTGTATTTTTATTTATACATGAATACTACTTTATAATTTACAATGAATAAATTAAATAAGTTTCCTCTACGATGATTTACGTCGCTCTTGATAAAAAAAAACATGTGTGCAATTCACACGTGGTAGAAGTGAAACCTTCCAAAATTAAAATACAATTATCCTAAACGTCTTAAGTATATGTAAAATTTAGTCATTAGTAAATAATTGTAAGGTAGCGCCCTCTGTGAATTGATATTTTAATGTCACGTAAAATCCTAAATTAAAATTCACTACAAGAGCTTTCATACACACGTTAGTATTAAAAAAATCTCACAGATGGCGCTGTATTAAATAGTATAGTATATTTCTGTCTCACTCATCCTACATATTTTTGTATTTGTGTCTCTTACCTGTCGTTTTTTCCGTTGCATCCGGTTTGAAATCACAACGATTCTAAAGAAGTTTTCACTTCACAAAATCTAAGGTTAATTTCTGACGAACAATTCTCATCACTTGTAACTGTATACGAATTATGAATATTAATGAATAATACGAACGTAATAAGAAAGTAAAATGAGTCCGTATAAATCGATAATTAATGTTAATTGACGTATCTACGACCTCTAATCCTTGGCTGCGGTCTATAACTAAATTTATTTCTAGTAATTAATTCAGATCACGATCGGAACGGTCGAAATAATTAAACAAACCGGCGCAAAACGTGCACTAGACTCCCGCCGGACTTTAACCAAACAAAAGCGTATTTCATAATATACCTAATGACTGAAACCGAAAACGCTTATGCGAATATTTGGGTTGATCGTAAATCCGAAGGGTAGTGATCATGATTACTGTACCTGATCTGGGTTCGGTTCCAGGTCGGTGTCGATTTCTTTTTATTTATTTCGTTGTTTGGTGTACGAGCTCACAGCCGACCTAATGTTAAGTGGTTACCAGCCTATCCTATTATCCATCCTGAAATTTGTTTTCGTAATTTGAAAAGAATGTAAGCCCTCTGTGCAAAAGCTTTCCAAGAAACTCATATATTCCAGTTACGAGTCCGTTAACGAAATACCGGATACTACTGAAAAATAATGAAGCCACCCAGCTTGTGTGCCAGGAATAGTGTTAACAGGTTTTTTCAATTAATAAAAAGAAATGTAAACATTCATCGATAAATATGAGATGTCTTAAAGACATTCGCTGAAAGAGAAAAAAAAGAGTTAAAAACCGCTTAATTTCCACTTAATGGTAATCGAGAAATCACTTATATTATTTAGTTTTATTTATTACGTCACGATTTCTTTTTAAACGTATTTAGTTTTACAAAGTTACGTTTTCTTAAAATTTGCCGTTCCCTCACGTCACAAAATGGTGGAAAAAATAATCGCACAATCCAATAAAGATTTCGCTTCGACAGGCTTAAGTGAAAACTTTTTTGCGATCCCCTAACAATATAAGTTTTATTCCTCCAAGTGGTATAAATTTCCAAACACAAAGTAGCTCTAACATCTTTATTGCTTTTCATAAAAAAGCCTGGATTAAAGATATTGGAGATTTGTTCGACATTCGTTATTGAATTTCCGCAGTGGCGATACATAAACAAATTTTATGTACAGGAAAAGAGAAAATATGTAACCTTTTTTAATTATTATTTTACCTTTAAGATATTTGAAATTTAATTGTTTAATAGTGGCTTTTAAATTATAAGTGTCTACAAGGTATGGCTGGACGAGATCTAGAGAGTTCGTTACTTGAGACTAAGATATATCACGAATATCACCATCAGCCATGAGACAAATGAGTTCTAAGCCTCAACTGCATTAGAATAGCTAAATGGCTGTCTTGGAAACCGAAACATATGACCCGTCCGTAGCGGAAATAGCAGGATCCTGTCAAAGGCTGGTTCCTACGAAATTACGCAAATTTCCAATTACGGGGTTTCTTTTCTAATCCATTGTGTTGTTCCTTCATCGTTGAGGTCGTCGTTTTATTAATTGTAGATTTTTTGACGTGACAACGTCTTATAATTCGATGGAGCCGGCTGCACGCATGAAAAAACATGACTCATCCGGCGTTACCTCGCTCTGAGGCGTATTTTCTTATGACGCTGTCACGTTCAACTATCGTCAGTAAACCGACTTTACAGACAACCGATTTTTTCTTCTGATAATTGCGCATAATATTTTCTTTGTTGTTTGTGTTTTACAATAAGACGTAAATGTCATGCTTATCTTTTGTAAATAAGCAATTTTCTTTTAAAAGTGCTTCTTGGAGTATTTATTGTATTAGGAATTGCAATACGTATTTTATAGGTGCTATAAATTGGAAACGTGGTTTAACGTTTTCGTACGGGCTACGGGTGACTTTTATGAGATTCATCGCTCAAAATTTTATATGGCTATCAAAGAATTGGACTTTTCAGACGCTCCGGTACCTAATTTACCTTTTTCAAAGCAAATATTTATGATTTTTCGTTCGTTAATAATTGTATCCTTGTTATAAAACAGGTCTTTATACAGGAGGTAAATTTGTTAAAGGTTTAGCACAGAATAGTACTATCATAGTTAGCATACTCATTGTTTTATATTACTTAAAATATTTACGGTTGTGTTGAAACTGCTCATTTTTAAACCGCTCTTTATTAAAATTACTTGATTTCAATTTTCGAAAACAACATTTAAAATTGTAATAGGTTATCATCTAGTTCTAGTTTAAAGTGATCACTTTTAGGAAAATGATTATTTTTTAAATACTACATGACTACTAAAAAAATCTCGAAGGTAAAACCAATATTGCGAATAAACTGTGTAAAATCGATTTATGTCAACGCAAATAATTAATAAATAAATAATAAATATTTACTAACAATCACGCCACGTTAACTGGTCCTGTGATAAGTTCATAAAGAACTTGTGTTACAGGTACCAGATGACGGAAATACACATATTTAATATACATCCATAACCCTGGAAAAGACATTTATATTTATCATACAAATATCTTCCCTTGGCGGGATTCGAACCCGCGACCCCCTTGTGTAGTGACCATGTCACTTACCACTACACCAGACGGCCGTTAAATAGACTTTTTGCTATCAAAAAATATATATGTATTGATTTTCCTAGACAACGTTGCTTTTGTAGACTTACAATAGACGGATAGCGATGAATAAACCGAACGATAAGTTCGTGATTGATAACTGAACAAACAAAACTAATAGTGCTTTTTTTTTTTTTTTTTTTTTTTTTTTTCGGACTTCCGCCCTCCCCTGGGGTTGAAGGGCGGGGTATGTCGGAGTCGAACTGACTAAAACCTCCTGTCGCTCAACAACCCGCGTCCGAACCTCGCATGAGACAGAACCCATGAAAAGGCAAAGGGGGGAAAGTGAAGCGTTTACTGCGGAGCACATCTCTCCCATCACCCTCCCCCTCGGGACGCCGGACTGGCGGTCGTCGGCGCCACGACCACCAGCCCTCTCGGTCGGTAGGCTATCCGGAGCCCGCCTAGAAACTAATAGTGCTTAATAGCACAATAATGAGTACTCAAGCAAACAGTTACATTTTCAGAATCGATGGATCAATTTCTGATTGACATTATATTGATCGTAACATTGTTGAAATGAATCTTCCTTGAAAATGGAGAGTAATTATAATTTGCGTAATCACTGGTGGTAGGACCTCTTGTGAGTCCGCACGGGTAGGTACCACCACCCTGCCTATTTCTGCCGTGAAGCAGTAATGCGTTTCGATTTGAAGGGTGGGGCAGCCGTTGTGACTATACTGAGACTTTAAACTCATATCTCAAGATGGGTGGCGGTATTTACGTTGTAGATTTCTATGGTCAGTAACCACTTAACACCTAGATAGGCTTAACACCGTCCACAAATATAAGCAATAAAAAAAAAAAAATTTAGTTGCAAAAGGCCCCAAGAACAGCCAATCAATTCAATTTGATTGAAATTAATTAATAAAATTGTTTAAACATAACAAGTACACGAACGATTATTCTAGACACGTCGGCGAGGTGTATTTTTAAAAAGCCTTTTACGGCGGCCGATATTGGGGTTGCCGTAAGCGCTCCACCTTCCGAAACTTTCCCGTTCGTGTACCTTTTGATATTCAATATACCGCGGGTCCTGAGCAATCCTTTGATGAGATGTTTTATGCAAAAAACGTTGGGCGACGTTACTGGGGCGAGAATAACCGTTCAAAAGTGAACACATTAGTATTCCCAATCTCGTCCGCAACCACGGCCTCCCTCCAGTTTCGGGGAGAAAAAATCAATGTTTATTCCCATTGGACGCGATTTGAATGCTAATTACAGGTATAACTAATTGCTTTGTGTTTGTGTGAAGGTGCAATCGTTTTATAAATTGCTCTCGAGAGTCGCACGACGAATCCGGATTGAAATTTCCCCCCGTCAGAGCTATTTTTGTAATGGAATAATTAATGGATTTTTAATTTCAATTAGAAGTTTATTCGTTCGAGATAAAACGGGCATTCCAGTTTAGTAGTATTTTTAGGTAAAACGATATTGCTTGGAGCTAAAACCACGAGATTATCGGGCTGTATGCAGTAGATGTTCGAAGCTAAATCAAAATACACGGAGCGCCGGTTTAAGTTTGTCCAGAGCAGTGGAGAGTAAGGCATTTGAAACTATAAATTACTTCGTGAATTCCGTTCTGGCATATCGGATCGCAGCCCCACAATAAATATTGTTCATTTTCGTCTTGTGGGCAATGAAGCGTCGAGATATGCTAAGCTACCGTGTTTGACCGCCACAAATAGCCGCATACATATCGACATGACTTAACCGCGTTCTCATATAAGCTCTGCATTGAGCGTACATTACCTCCTAGCGGAAGAACTACCTTAACATATCATCCTACTACCGCATTTCATGTTTATGGCAAAACTTGGACTTCATGCACTTAAGCAAATGACTTTCCGATACTTATAACATCGATATTCGGCGCGCACCGCTACATTTTTGGTGAGGTGCGTTGTAAATTATTGCCGACATTATTCTTCGTATCAGAATAAAAGTTAACAGTTCGTCTTTTCGCATTAAAAGTGTATAATTTCCAAAAATATTCGAAATTGAGTTAATATGCGGAATCATTTAGTATCACCAGTATTTTTCTCATAAATACTGTCAAAAGAGCGTAGTTTAGTTTTAGTTTTCTTTTTTAATGTATACCTATATTTTGATTACCATTAACAATATTAATATATAATTTTATCTTACTTTAAAAGACAGATAATGTAACTGGTAAAAAATAAAAATTAAATGTTGCAAAGATGATTAATATTAAAAATATCAAATGTTAAACTTTTAAAACACTCTCTTGTAAAATTAGTAAGTTTTGAGATTAAACAATTTTAATGCGAGAAGACGAGTTATGTTTTTAAATAAACTTAAACGGACATTATGATTTTTGTTTCGTTTAAATCGATTCAGCCACAGTACAAATTAATGTTAAAAGCAAACACGAAATCCAACTATGTATTATAATTATTGATAATTTGATACATCAGTACATGGCTAGCTGCATCTTCAAGTATTAATTTGCATAAATGTTATTAACTACATATTAATTAAGCATTAAGTCTATAGCTTTATGATTGGCATGGAGCGTTCAGAAAACTAAATTTGAAAACATCAAAGGGCAGCGTTTTGCGACTTTGACTTTATATAATTACAGCATCAAATTGGTACGCTGAATCCGGACCGGTTCGGAGGCTGAGCCTTCTGTGAATTTTAAATCATTTTTAATAGTACTGGCTGCATGTGGTACTCTCAAATCAAAGTTGATCCTTTGCCTGAAATTCGATTCCACACAGCATCCTCGTCATTAAATATCGTTTAATACTGTTATGACGGTAAGAGTAACGCCATCTATCGTCGACCAGCCGAACGAATATCGAAGGATCTAGTAACATCTAGAACGCTCGGAAGTACAACGTCATCTATTGTCAGATAGCGGAAACACACATCGAAGGTACTCGACTTGTGAGGAATGTACTCGATAATTATAGGGATGTGGTATCGGCTATAAAAGCATTGGAAATATGGCACGCAGTCAGTTAGTAATCGGAACTACTCGAAGCGAAACAGAGAACGGATCACCTGAAGCGAAGCGGAAGAAGTGAAGTGCCAATTTTAAGGTGTTCTATGTGTTCTTACGTTATACTTTGGTGGAACATTTATTTATGCCGAACTCCAGCGCGTAACAAAACATTTGTAAAACACAAACATTCGTTATACTCAATTCTTTTATGTTTTAGAACAAACGTCACGTAATTACATTTCGAGATCATTGTTAACACGGGCCGTGCTCGTGCGATACATAACATTAATATGTTTGTTTGTTTTGAAGGCGCTCTTAACGCTAAAGAGTCGCGGCGTCGACGACTAACTCGGTGAATTTAATTAACTTCGTTAACTTCTAAATGCTCTTAAAGTCTTTGTTACCTCTGTTCCCTTTCATTGACAAACACGATCTCTGGGCGTGCACACGACAGTCGCTGTCAAAGTTTTATCAGCCTCTGCGGAGTGTTCGTAACTTGTATAGCAACAGTGATTTGGGCGCGATAAAACAAATGGAATGAGGCAAAGCAAGGGTGCGCATTGCGGGAGTATCATCATACGCTCATTTCTCATTGTCAACTAACACTTTGAGCACCGCCACAACTTTCTGCCGTTGCAGTTTAATGCATATTATAATGCGGTAAGCACTTAAAATGGAGTAAGAGGGAGGCAATGTTACCATAGTAGACGCCGGGGCACGCCGCACTCTTTATTGAAAGAGTAAACTGTCCTTTTTCGCGGGCCGCCTCGAGCTCTTTGTGACAGAATTTCGTGCAACTTATTCTGTACTCGAGTTTGAATAATAGTGAACTATGTTTTCGGGCAGTTTAACCACAGTAATTTCGAATAAGTTTTACCATTGACCGTACTTTCTGGTACAAGTGTTGCGTTTAAACATTTTTTGTTGAGTTACGCTTTAAATTGTCCAATTAAACTCGGATGTTGGTTCTTTGGAAAAACTTTTTCCACGACCTAAGAGCGTTCGAACAAAGTTATATTGCGTAGATTAAGTTAAAGTAATAATTAAGGTACGTGAATATGTTATTGCGGAGGGTACGTCAAAGGTAACGTTTAAACAATTTAATATTCCACACGTGAATTTCAAACGGCAGCTCAAACGTAGATTCTCCTTTCGTAAAAGTTGTTCCGTAAACGAACACCCCCTTCGTTAGATATCTACGTGAGTTTAATCCACTAGACAGGGAGTTGCGTCAGGAACAATTTTCGCAGAAAATTGCAAAACAATGGCGAAAATCACCACTTGGAACCATTTATAGAGACGGCGGCGGCGGTCTATTCTGTATCTTGGCGGATGTCAGGGAATCTTTGCGGTTTCCATAGTCCACATTAAGATCAAAGCTGCGGAGTTGCTGTTTTAGAAATGCAATTCAATAGTTGCTTTTCATTTTAGTACATAAATTAGACTACGAGTTTATTATAGTTTTTAATAAGCCACCCGATCTGCGAATACTGTTATTGCCAATACGGATTTGCAAGCCTTTTGAGAGTCAGTAAAATTGACGTTAAAAACAACAACAGAAAAAAGCAACCTTCGGACGTTGTTTACGAGGAACAATGAAAATGTAATAGGTTTTTCGTGTTTTGAACTAAATCCTATTTTTCATAGTGCATGAGCCGTGCCGGGCGATGGTATGCAGGTCCTGCCCGTCATGGACTAGACGAATTATGGCCTTTGTGCCACTTTTGCTCGACTTTTTAATTTCCCAGGGGAAGGTATTTTTTTAATTCACGAGGCTTTTATGAAATTTTATGTCTCTGGTGTCCGTTTTACTGATTGTTTCGAGGGAGGCTCCGAGTTTCCGAATTTTTTTATTGTAACGAGTGCTTCATCAATGAATAATACAAATGACTTCTCAATTAGTAAAGATGGTGGTTTTTAATCGTAGAACTCACAACGCGACGACCCTAGACGGAATGATATGAACGTCCTTGTCTATCTTGTCCATTGATATCGAAATGACAATTACACTGGGATTATGATGATTTTGACCTTCAATCGACATCAAGTATCGTGTAGGTGGATGGTGTATTTACGCTGTTATATCTAAGATCGCCGGTACTACGAATCATCAAGTGCGTTGCAAGCTTATTCGTCTAATCATGAATGTAAAATAGGATCAATGTGATTAAGAATAGGATCTTCCTAGTATGGACAGATCATGGTAACTAGCAGAATGAATTTTTGTATCGTCTCGTTGGTCAAGTTGTTAGTGACTCTGACTAACTGTAGCTCAGGCCACGTCCAAAGATATTTGAGGATAAACGACTAAGGTAAGATCTTCCACCGAGTGGTTGAAATTGCTCGGTAAATTAACGTTAAAATGTTCGGTGTTTTCGAATTATAGTACTTATAACTATATATACGAGTATACAGGCTTCGGTCAAACATATTGTGTTTTGTAATAGCTATCGTCACAAATACATATTTGGGGACTAGATTCTCGTATTTGTTTTCATTAATACAGTATAAAATTCTCTGCAGCTTTGAATTATTTACCGAGAGACAATATTGAGAATATAATAAAGCGTGTTAGGTGTTGTATGACAGACGGTTGAGTGTGGTGAGGCGACGCGCGTCGTCCACAAAAATTCTACTTTTTTTATATACCGTGTTGGCATACGAGCATACGGCCCACGTGATGGTGAGTGGTTAGCGTCGCTCACGGTTGTCGTCAATGCCAGAGGCGGAGCCAAGCCGTTGCCAACGTTTTAATAATAACTAATTGCTGCACGCCGGTTTTAACTTATTGACGGAGGCACCAGTGACGCGCGCGCTTCTTCTGCTTAACCTCATTGATACACAGCCCAATATGATTGATTATTCTTTGAGTGAATTCACAACGCATCATCCAAATAGAAAATAGTGTTTAAAAGAAATTTTAAATCATAATTTTACATTTACATATCGAAAGCGTATAAATGAAAATAAAACGAAATTAACTTAACAAATACACAATATATATACGTAGATTCTCAGGAATTTGTGATTACACCTAAGTGCCGTCGTAGACGGTGATTCACTTGATAGCAGACTAGTTTATTAACAGACCTGTTTTTTAGTAGTAGTAAATTGAAAAAGTGGACTCGTAAATTTGCACTCCTATTTTTTACGATATACTGTAATAAAAGTATGTTTGTACAGCAATATGTTTAAAAATATATATAGTCATTATAGTTTTTTTATTCGTGAATCACGCAACTGTAATATTTACTATGCTTTTCTTAATGGAAAATTTTAATAATTTGAGTACAATTAAATTTTGTTTTGTATCATTTACATAAGAAACTTATTCATTTCATTGTTAAAATACTATGTTAATTAGCTTTATTTTTTCAATAGAGCTTAAAAAAAAATTTCATAACTTAAGGTTTTGACTGCACTCAATTAATATTAAAACACTTACTTGTTCCAGCATAATACACGGTGTAGTCCAACTGGTGTCCCATCATGTCGACCTTCACTCTGTCTACCACAAGTCTCGTGAAGAACAAGTCCCTTTTGTAATAAATCGGTTTTTCATGTTCATGGGAAACGGCACTGTCCATAAGGGGATGTGACCTGTTTGAAATTTATATAAATTTAAAATGATAGAAAGTAAATTACAAACGTATGTTAGTTTGATTAAGGTTTTTATTCGTTTAAATTGCGTTTACGCAGTTACAACTTTGTTTAGTTGTTGTTGGAGATTCAGTCTATATCTGATATAGTACTAGAAATGTACACAAGAGGTTATTTCAATAAATGTGCTTATTTAATTGATTTTAGGAGTCGTACAATCGCCAAAGTTTGAAAACTCAAGTGTAAGAAATAATCATTTAGCATGGCTGCCCTATTTCTCAAATCAAAATGCACGAATCCTATGAGGCCAAATAGGAAGGATGTTTTTTATATCAGGAGAGAAACTCGGCACGCCCAACGACCAGTAAACAGTGACGCGTGAGTTATCCCAACAAATGTTTTTGCTTCTCTTTGTTTTGTTAACAAGATCTTTCATAACAATATCACATCAGCGGTAAAGGTTTCCCATTAAGGAAGAGATGTCAAAGAACAAAAGCTAAAACACGTATTCACAACAATAACGTCGTGTACAGGGTCTGATAACGGGAGGCGACACAAACGTTACAATACCTGCCTCTTCACCTTCAACGTTGACAATAAAATACCTCATTCATTTAATTAAATCTCATATCTCTCGTTATGAATAAAAAATGTTATACTATTTTCAGCAGACTGGTTCAGGTGGAGTGTTAAAATCTCAACGTTTCCACATGAGGATCATGGAAAAGCGGGAAAAAAATATAATTGAACGCTCTCCGGGTGAGAGGCGTCGGATAATTAACAGGACGTGTCGCCAGATAAAAGTGCCTGTGGATTTCAATGAGCGCGGAATCCTGAAATCGCTGGAGACCTCGTCAGCTACAGAAGCGTGTTCCACGTTTTTTTTAAGTGACGATTTTCTACTTTGTTTACGTCCGGCGCGCCGGTTACAATAACGACAGACGCGGCTGTTTCGTTCTTTTTACGGATCCGAGGACTCGAGAGTTTTTGAAAATAAATTAATTCGGTGCTACCGTTTGCTGTTTTTTTTTTTTTTAATGAGAATGTAAGACAATAGGTTGTAAATTTCTGTCTGAGCATCGTTGTTGTTCAAATAAAGAAACGAGATGAGAAGGCTCTGTACTAATTTGTTTTAAGTATATTTGCCTTCAGTTTTTCAAGCTGTTAGAACAACGGGTAATGCAACATATTGTTGTTGTTGTAAAAATGAACATTGACATCAGAAAAATAAGAACGAAACTGATCTTTTGCAAAGTCCGTTATATTATTATATTTTGTTTTTAGATCAAATTTACGCTATCGTCAAAATTATAGCACATACATTTGATGTTAAGCTTTTACTGTCTCAACTTGTAATTAGGTCTGTAAAATTAACACAAGAACATGTGTTAGGTCATTTTTTTTATTGGGGTAGATAAACAAAGGGGCTGAACTGCAAGTATTGCCAGAACCCATAGGCAACATAGTCTATTGATATTACTCTGTGAAAAAGTGAGAATAAAGCGTCAAGTAATATAAATAAATATATATTTACAGTGACATAACAATCTCGAATTAGGATTTTCTTTTATATTATGTGTAACGTGAATACAATCACACTGTACTAGATTATACCTCAATCGCGCACACAAAATGTCTTTGGTAAAAATACGAATCCCGATTGAGAACTTGAATTCCAAGATCACAGTGGTCAGAAGAATCAGTAAGCAAAAGTACGAATTAATTATAGAACACCCTATATTTTTTAAATTGTAATGTATGTATAGAAATAGACAACACTGTGTACAGTAAAGCGATGTGAGCTGGCAATAATTATATTGACTAACGAAAAATTTTTAATAGACTGTTTTAAATATTATTCATTTGAAATGTAAATTTAATTAATTAAATTCTAATTTATTTATTTATTTATAACTTCATATACTAGAAAGTATAAAGTCTAAAGTCAGTCTACCTTAGGGGAGTGCAGAGAACCTTGGAAGGTGTATTGTGAAGGTGATATTACTTAAACATATGTGTATATATAACATACATAATATTTATAGATACAAATACTCGTACTTAAATAAATACATATACATAAATATATACATATACATATCATAAATATATACATATAAATACATATATAAACAAATATTATCTATTAGATGACTCTGCTAACTCTCTGAGAAACAGTTCTCGAACCTTCGTCTTAAACGCTTCATGTGGAGTGGCCGACCTTATTTTGAATAGTGAATTTAATATTCCAAATATCTTAATTCGTTATCAACTTTTAGGCTTACCGAATAAAATTAAGGACTGTGTCTGGCAAAGATGCCGTGTCATTCACACAAGTCCCCGGTCTAGGTTCCGGTACTTTGCTGGTGATGACCGGAAGCCAAGCTGAGCTGGAGGAAGCCTGCTCTTTGAATTTCCCTTCGAAAGCCTTCTGAATATCTCCGATAGTGAAGGTGCAAATCGCAGATCCCATGAGACCAGTCGAAGCTGTTGTGAAAACACCATAGAATTTGCTATCGTCGCCGGGAATTTTGTAAATGCTCTCTGTAACAAAAAAAAGTAAGTGGAATAACATTGTTTTTTTTTTTTGATAGTTAGAATAGCATAACTATTTCTTGAAACATCACAATTAAATGAACAAAAATGGACGCTTAAAATAATTTAAAAGTTACTTACAACAAACGATTTACTAGCAGTTGAGAATTAGTGAGAAATCAAAAAATCATAATAATAATAATAATGTTTTTATTTCAAGTAACCATGGCTCATATAAATTGTTAATAAGACTTAGACCTATGTTAGTAGTTATATTTACATCACAATGAATTACTGTGGTAACATCCCATGGGAGATGGCACCACAGCGACCCATGTATGTACAGTCCAGTCTGCTTGCGATCATGCTCAGGATACTGTTGGAGCATTAGTATTTTATTATTTTGATGCATAATAAAAATGTACTAAATAATATTGATCGACTGAACTTCGACTTCATTGTTAATTTATAATTTGTAATTATATTTCTATGCTTGTGCTAATATAATCTAATATGAAATTGATGTTGGGTATGTACTAGATTTACTAAATTTTTAATTCATTTACTTAGTTTTAATAATTAATAAAAATAAATTTCCTTCATTTTGTTTGTTTCATCTTTTCAAACAACCAAAACCACTGATATTTAAATCTAGTTATTATTTTTTTATTTTATCCTAAAAGTCTGCCCACCGCTTTGAAGCTTAGATATAATTGATAAGCAACCAATATGCGGTATATTGCTAGATAAGGTGTTCACATATCCAACATACATATATTTAAGTATGTAACAATAAATTTATGATGAAAATTTTTGAATGTTTTTCTGTTTTTTCCTTTCACTAGACGATTAAGCGATATCAAATCTTGTGTTGTGGCTGTTCCTATGTAACATCACTAATAACTGTCGTAACCCACTTTGAGACATGAGGTCGAAGTCTCGATTAGATTGGGCTTTACGTGTGATACCATTTAAACGGGTACTTACGTTGGTTTCTTGGCGAAAATAAGCAAAACAGTCACACCTACTCGTAGGGGCTTATATATAAAATGCCCAGTAAAATTCTTGATAGATGTTTAGCAATCAGCAACAAATAAATCAGCCGCTTTACGGACATGTAAATAACGCGAGCAAATAGCGAACACTTGAATACCTATTAGATTCTCATGAGTTATGCAATACAGGTAGTGAGGGTGCGTGAAAAACCGTGCATCGGTCCAATGGCTGACGTAAATATTGTATGAGAAAGTCTGGCACGAGAGAGCGGCTAGACTTCGGCTACACGAGTTCTGAAGCCGAATAGTACTCAGACACGTCGTGATGTGCTTGCAAAATAAATAAGCGTAGTTTATATTTGCAATGTTCATTTTGAATTTTATGTGATTCACAAAAAAACATGTTTAGCTGCTTTGTTGGTTAACAATAGTTATCCCTTATTTTCTACATGTACGTATCTATGGTATATCCACTATTATTATCTGATAAGTTTGAAAGTAGTCAAAATTACTAATTTCACGCAGTCATATCTAGTTGTTTAAGATCATTGAAAGATGTAAGAAACAACTTATCAAAAATTTCAATATATTTCTACAGACAGATTCAAATGGCTTAGATTGCTTAAGATCTCACGCACATATCAAAGAACGAATATTTTTCAATAATTCGAAAACTATAAAGTTATTCAGAAAATATAATATTTTAATCAATTTCATAATAGTGTCAGTAGACTTTTCCAGTCAGTAAACTATTGACAAATAGAACACAAAATTAATTAATGAAAATAACCATACCTCACGTTTTCATAGGTTCAACTTTTGTGAACTCTCAATATATCCATAGTGGATGCCTAGCGCGATTGCAATCCTTGATTCAAATCACAAATATATAAAAAGTAAATTCAAATGGTTTTGCATACCCAGTCTTAACAACTGGCTAACAACATTGTTGTTTTGAGACGAGAACCTAGGTTCGTTGATTTGTTGTACAGTTGATTTGTTGTTCGATGACATTAAAGGTGAAACAAAAAAAACTGTTCCTTTTTCTATATCGGAATTTATATTCTAATAGAATTAGAAATAAAGGGTGCTGCTTCCTTTCTTCGCTATTGGGAATTGCTACAATACACTCTGTGAATGGATATGTAGATAAATAACTTAGGTATGCGGATAGTATCAATTGGTAAACTTACGTATTTCATTAAAATAAAATGGAAATTCTCCGGGTATGCTGCAGTTTAGTCTGGCTTTCAAGTAAGTTGCCCAGTTTTGGCTCAAAATGTTCTTGCCTCCTGTGTCCCTTTTACAGACTCTGGCCACCCTCGAATACACAGCTTTGCCGCAATTAATGTACTCTACAGCCGTTTCGCGATAGAAAAATAGAACGTATTCACCAACATCAAACGATCCAACGAAGTTAGGCTCTGAAACAAAAATGGGTTTTAAGCAAAGTTGTCTAATAATTTTAAAATTTAGACATTAATAATATTAGCTCCCGCGACCTCATTATCTATTTATTTCAAACAATAAATGACATTTATTAAAGTGAATTATGCGTGAAAATTATAATAAAACCTTACCATATTACGTGATATATTTAATTATGTACATTGATGTTACCGAACCAACTTTACCGTTCCCACAATCATAGTTAATACGGTGGTATCAAATTGCTGTTATTTTATATGATGTGCAATAAATATTAAATGAAGCCGTGGGTGACTATTGTAATATAGAGAAGGTCGGATGCTCGCATTAATAAGTGCTTATTTGTTGGTGACATAATGAAATTGCCACGTGTTTGGGATTACAGAATACGCACGCACGACGCACGCCAGATATCTTAATTATCTAGTAAGTACCTATGCACAGATGAATAACGAAGCAATAAAGCATTGGAAATATTAAAATTTATACATCAATAAATTCAAGTCGGTTGTAATTAATAGTGCCGATAAGCTAATTTATGAGTATTACGTTGAATGCGGAATTATCGGATAGGAAATTTTCATTTGGTTTTTAAATTGCTAGAAAGAGATCAATTTGTAATATTTTTATGTGCTGGTTATTTTATTGAATGATCCTTCTGAGACAAATAACAAAATAGCATTTTTAAATATGCATCTGTTTAAAAGCTATACACATACGTAATATTAAATTTGAACAACTAATACATAAGTTAATATTAACATCAATTTCTAATTGGTAGGTTATTGGTATATAGGTGAGTTTAGTAGTCCTAATGAATTGACTATTAAACTAAATTAACCTGTTAGTGTGCCATTTATAACGATAGCAATAAAGAACATTATCCATGTATTTGCAGTTTTATTGAGACAGAACGATCTGGAAAATTGTACCGACTTTTTTGGATTTATAGTAATCCCGAAATTCGGGGTAAGTTTTTTTTTATTTTTTATTGCCTTTGTAGGCAGACGGGCATACGGCCCACCCGATGGTGAGTGGTTACCGTCGCCCATGGACTTCAGCAATGCCAGGGGCAGAGCCAAGCCGCTGCCTACCGAGCCAAGCCGCTGCCTACCGAACCAAGCCGCTGCCTACCGGCCAAGCCGCTGCCTACCGAGCCAAGCCGCTGCCTACCTGTAATAGCAGCTTAATCGTTTCAAAATTATTGCTTCAAAATTATACCAACGAGCTTTTTGAGCGGTAAGACTTCGGCTTGGTTGTATCTCTGGCAATTCTAATGTCCATAAACGACAGTTCCGGTCACCTAGATATTTAAAAAAAATTTTTTTTGCTTATAATAAGGTTAACGAGGAAACTACCCATCGGACGGAAAATGCATGGGAGACGCTACTGGCCGCAAAGTCATGAGTTGGACCTTATGTCTGCGTTAGAAGGCAGTATAAAGTAAAGTTAAATTTTTCTTATTCCCCTTGAAGCGTCAAATAGCATTAAGTAGTTTTTATTTTATTGTCCGTTCGCAGTGAATAACGGACCTCAAAATTAAAATCAGTTTAAGCCACGGAACATTGCATTGTTTGGATGTAATTTTGAACAAACATAGTATTAGGAAAACCTTTAAGCATTTTGTTCATTAGATCTATACAAAATATACTGTGTCAAATGGACAGACAGACGGCAGAGCGATCTCATTTCTAATATACGTATGTGTATAATATTTCTATACTAATATTATAAAGAGGAAAGATTTGTTTGTTTGTTTGTTTCGAATAGGCTCCGAAACTACTGGACCGATTTGAAAAATTCTTTTTCCATTAGAAGCCGACATTGTCCCTGATGAACATAGGCTACTTTTTAAAAAAAAAAAATATTTTTTTTTTTTGGTTTCATGTGTGTTTTAATGTTTCCGAAGCGAAGCGAGGGCGGGTCGCTAGTGTATAATAATTTTAATAAAGCAAGCGAAATGTATGAACTTTTTCTTTTCCCAAGTCAAAGAACGCATACCTATTGTTAAAAAAAAGTAGTATAAAATAAACTCTTCCTTTGAATTATATTTTAATTTCAACGATATATGAAAGTGAATTTCTGTAGGTTTGTAATTCTGTAATCCAATTAGGTCGACTACGGGTCATTCCCGTTTCGTTCGAAATCTAATTTGCCTTTGAAAAACCAAATAAATTTCGATTGTTTTTGTGGTTTATCCTAAACATACTTGTCTTAATTTCTCCAATAAAATTGTATTTCCTAACTTTTGATTTCGTTTATCTGATTCATTTCAATTTTATTTAATTGCACTAAGCAAGTTTTATTTTGATGTCTTCGGCTTACGCGATACGGATGTTTTTTATTTTTATTTATTGCCTAAGCAAGTCCTCTTGTGAGTCCGCGCGGGTGGGTACCACCGCCCTGCCTATTTCTGCCGTGAAGCAGTAATGCGTTTCGATTTGAAGGCTGGGGCAGCCGTTGTAACTATACTGAGATCTTAGAACTTATATCTTAAGGTGGGTGGCGCATTTACGTTGTAGATGTCCATGGGCTCCAGTAACTACTTAACACCAGGTGGGCTGTGAGCTCGTCCACCCATCTAAGCAATAAAATAAAACGTTAGAAATAATTTAATTACAGTAATAAACATGAGATTAAATCGTAAAAGTGGCTTAAATTATTATTTTTGCTTGTGTTATTTATTTAACAATATCAAAATACTAGTCAACAATTCTCGTCTATTTTCCCAAGCACGACTATTCTGCGAGAATTGAATCTATAAATGTACATTTGTACTAATGATTACGGGCCGAGCTTTTGGATGCTCACTGATTGTTCAATGCAATGAATGGATTAATAGTGATATCAATCACGTTACAATGAGCTTGATTACACGTATTGATGGGTCAGTGAAATCGTAATTACAAGACTATTATAGTGGCGTAATATGATTTTGTTGTGTGGGTGCATTTTAATAAAATTGGAGCAAAAGAGGGTTTCTAATCAATGCGTGTTTTTTTTTTATTGTTCAGATGGGCGGACAAGCTCACGGCCCACCTTGTGTTCAGTGTTTATTGGAGCCCATAGAAATCTACAACGTAAATTCCGCTACCCTCCTTGAGATATGAGTTCTAAGGTCTCAGTATAGTTACAACGGCTGCTTCACCCTTTAAACCGACACGCATTACTGCTTCACGGCAGAAATAGGCAGAGTGGTGGTACCTAACCGTGCGGACTTACAAGAGGTCCTACACAGCTATCGTACGTGATTTATACTTTGAAAAAAAATCTCTGAAGTTTCAACAACAACTTTTCCAAATTTCAAGTTCATAAGAAAAACATTGGGCAAACGCATACACTGGGGCTAAACCTACATATGTACATACTTAACGAACTACTTCATATTAATACAACTTCCCAGCAAATTTATTGCTCTTATAAGATTACAATTAGTTCGCTGGAAAATTGTGGAACTTTCTCGAAGTACATAAATAAGTAGTTGGTAAAGAATATTCTCGAAACTAAAACTAAACAAAACAGCTGACGAGACTTTATACTCACTGTCGAGCCACTTCGAGTCGTATTTCAGAGTTCTCTTGAAGGAAAACTCTTGTCGTCCCGTCGTCAAGTTATGCAAATCCGTTCTGAAGATCACCGTATCGGCTTTGGTGAATTCGGCGTTAGTTCCCGAGTACAGTGCGGGCAGGTTGCCAGGGTTGCCCTTCTCCACCCACAAAGCAGTAGAGTTGTCCGCTGGATCATACGGGCATTTTGCAACCCCCATCCCTATGCCCGGCACGTACTCGTAACGAGGCAGGTGCGTCAAGTTCGACTGCAACAAAACAAGACATTATCAAAATTTCTATATATAAAAACTAGCGGCCCGCTCCGGCTCCGCTCGGGTCTTTAACAAAAATTTCAACGATATTTGACCTTGTTTTATTTATTTAAATAAAAGAACACTTATTGCGGTATGACTAAAATAGTTAGACATATGCTGTCGCGACACTTTTTGTAAATAATAATGTCTTCTACAAAGTCGTAGTACATTATTTTATTCTATCATCAATAGTTTTCGCAGGGCACGCGATGTAAAGAATATTTTAGGTATTTTTTTTATACCTTGGGTTATATTATTGGGGTTTTAGTAAGGATCCCTAACTTTTTTCAAAAAGATTAGAGCCTATGTCACTCGGGAATAGTGTAGCTTCCAAACAGTGAAAGGATTTTTCAAATCGGTTCAGTAGTTTCGGAGCCTATTCAATACAAGCAAACAAACAAATCATTCCTCTTTATAATAGTAGTATAAAAGTAGATGAATTGCTGTTCGTTAGTCTCGCTAAAACTTGAGAACGGCTGAACCGATTTGGCTAACTTTGGTCTTGAATTATTTGTGAAACTCCAGAGAAGGTTTAAAAGGTAGATAAATATGAAAGTGCTCTGAATTAAATAAAAATAACAATTTTGTTTTTCCTTTGATGTGTTTAAGTTTATTTTATACAAAAGTTTAGAGCTTTTATTTATCGATTGAGGCACTGTGAAGTCTGCGGGGTCAGCTAGTACCTAAATAAATTTTGCTAAGTCAATTAGTCCATACAGTAGCCTAAAGCTACCTGCGTTCGTTTTAATCAAATAACCACAATATTTATGTAGCGTGTGGTTACAAGTTAAATTTCAGCTAATGCAATCTCTGCAGCGTTTTCATGGACATAATATTCGTAACAGCACGAAATTAATTTCCGAGGGGTGCATTAATATCGTATATGGGAATTTTAGACGCACAAAACTTTTCGATTTCAAGGGCCATTTATCAAAAGTTTTTTTTTTCGGTAAAGCATAAAACGCTACGACTGAATTTATGCATTTCAAAGTCAGTAACAGCAAACCGGCCACCCGGTCCAACGCCCCGCTACTCAAAAACACATCTGCTATTAATTTCTCAAAAAAATTTATGTTCGTTTCACATCGAACGCCATTTATTAACTGAAACTTATTATTTTGAGGCGGTACGAAATTTTTTTTCGACGTCGTTCGAAGAATCCGTCTATTAGTATAATGCGATGGGTGGCGGTAGCGATCTCGAAATTATCATAAAATTACTAAATGTAGCATAAATGTGGGGTGGGCAGCGTCGCTCGTTCTAGTGGATTGAGACTTTATGTAAATTTTAACGATGCCGCGACCATCGGTGGCACCTGTGACCGGAATCTCCCCTCGGAAACCCGCGGCACCTGTCGAAAACCTATGTCGTTTTTATTTCAATAAGCCGAGGATTAAATTAGGCATGCGAAGACGTGCCCGCATCTTACACCCTTGATCCGGCCACTTATTTTTCTAAGAATAAGTTAGAGCGACAAAATAATGTTGCTGATATTAAAAAATGTTAATACTATTTTGGTATTTTTTTATACGCTTACAGGAAATGTTGTCAATAAATTAATGAAAATCTGTTGTAGGTATAACGGAAAGCTGTTTCAATAAACACCTTTTAGTCTTTGATCCCTGTAGACCTTCGTCGGAGGAGTCTTAACGGAAATTGCTTTAAGAGCCATTAACAGTGAAATTTAAAATATTAAGTACTCATTATTAAGAAACGGTTAGATTTCGCCAGGTGTTTGTAAACAATCAAAATAAATAAGACAAAAACATTAACTCGATCAAAAGACTGCTGTATTTATGGAATATTTTGAATACATACTTTTAAATTATTACAATTGATGTTATTCGTGTGAAATATATGTATGTACATATAGCTTAATATAGAGGAATCTTTCCAAAAATTATAACAAACAAAGTTCTTACTTTTTACTGGTGGTAGGACCTCTTGTGAGTCCGCACGGGTAGGTACCACCACCCCGCCTANTCGATCAAAAGACTGCTGTATTTATGGAATATTTTGAATACATACTTTTAAATTATTACAATTGATGTTATTCGTGTGAAATATATGTATGTACATATAGCTTAATATAGAGGAATCTTTCCAAAAATTATAACAAACAAAGTTCTTACTTTTTACTGGTGGTAGGACCTCTTGTGAGTCCGCACGGGTAGGTACCACCACCCCGCCTATTTCTGCCGTGAAGCAGTAATGCGTTTCGGTTTGAAGGGTGGGGCAGCCGTTGTAACTATACTGAGACCTTAGAACTTATATCTCGAGGTGGGTGGCGCATTTACGTTGTAAATGTCTATGGGCTCCAGTAACCACTTAACACCAGGTGGGCTGTGAGCTCGTCCACCCATCTAAGCAATAAATAAATAAAAAAGTAAATTTTTAATGTTGTTTATTCTATTTAACAGCGTTGGTGTTACAATACATTATTTTTCCCGGGGCTCAGTTCCTAAGTCCAGAATAAACAAGTAAATGGAGTGAACGGAAGAACTCCGGGCCCTTCCCTTCGAATAAGAAAGTTTGTCTTCGGACCCGCAAGCGTCCCTCATTAGGCCTACGCTTTTGTTTGTTTGCCAAATTAGCATCTAGAAAGCTTTTCATTGACAGAATGAACGTCCGTCCGTTGACATAACGATGTGATTCAAAAGTTCTCTTGTTGTGAGATTTAAGCTTTCAAAGCGTGGTCGAATTTAACTTATTAATTTCAGAAGTTCTGTAAAGAGGCTTTCAGATATTTTCGATTTCAATTTCGTTGTTACGTTAGTATTAAAGCTACATGAAAATAATATACCTAATAGTATGTTATTATACTTTTATATTTAAATTGTTTTGAACTAAACACTAACTTACTAAGACTTTACAACTACTACTTGCTACTTACAACACTTACTAACTTATTTTATTTCACTATTAAATTATTTGTTCATTAATCATATAAGTAGAACTTCAATTTACAATTATATTTATAATTAAATTATATGATTAATTACCTATTTGATAAAAAAAATTGGGAATTAATAAGGAACAGATTTTTTTAAAATAGATTACGGGTAAAATATCCAGGGGATTAATATGTGGTGTGATAGATTTTATTACATATTAAACAGACACATTAATAGGAATCGTATTACAAAACGTAATCGTATTTTTTACAGGTGGTAGGACCTCTCGTGAGTCCGCGCGGGTGGGTACCACCACCCTGCCTATTTCTGCCGTGAAGCAGTAATGCGTTTCAGTTTGAAGGGTGGGGCAGCCGTTCTAACTTACTTGAGATCTTAAAACTTATATCTCAAGGTGGGTGGCGCATTTACATTGTGGATGTCTATGGGCTCCAGTAACCACTTAACACCAGGTGGGCTGTGAGCTCGTCCACCCATCTAAGCAATAAAAAAAAAAGTATAAAAGAGTGTATGTTTTACAATAGACTGACAGTTTGAATTTTCTGAACTTGCATACGTGTTGGACGTTTTTAAATTATCTAAGTCCAGATATTATCCAAGTTGTATGTTTTGAAATAAACCTTGAATTACATTTTGAGTTTACGATAATACAAAATGAAACAACCCAAAATTTTGTGAAAGTGAAATCGTTACTTTGGTATCGCTAAAGTTGATAACACGCTCTTCTAAACTTTACATTCGGTTGTAAAAACATGTTATGAGTACCGTGCACCTGCACACATGGGTCGTATGATGTACCACAATGGTTTCCCGATACATTGTGCATAGCTGTTTTACATACGTAATACGTACTGTTGAAGTTTCGAGACATTTCGAACTTACAAGTTCTGCACTCACTTCGAATATTTGATAAGAATATTCGTGATAGAGAACTTTAAGGCGAGTAGTACGTTTCGAAGTTAGCATTTGTACTTCACTCACGTTTAATAACTTATGCGATTAATAGATATATACGAATAATAATAAAATAATAAAAAATATTACTTATTTTTTATTTTTGCGTATATAGTGTACGCGTTCACAGCGCATCTATTATTAATTTATTACCGAAACAGATAAATATCATAACTTGAAGGCCAACTTTGAGATATGAGGTATAATTTTCACAATTTTATAACACGATTTTTTTAACGCCGTGGCATCCGTTTACGGATACGGGTCGAAAGGAATAACAGACCGGGTTATGTCGAATTGTATAACACTTACCCCAATCCTTAAAGTGGAACTCAAGGAAAACTCAAGAAAAAGTCAGGATGGAAACAAAAGGTTTGTTTGCTTGTAACTCCGAATGCAGCAAATCTTTATTAACAACTTCACATTGAATATAATTAACCTCGAAACAAGTTCGTACTACGCCTAATCAGTGTTATAAACAGTCATATGTATTTTAATGGAGTGTCAACAAACTAAACTGAACTTTCACAATGAATTCTTAGTTACAATGTAAGTAATAAGTTACGACGTATATTAGGAAACTTGTCTTTGTCACTATGTATCGCATAAGAGTAACTTTCAAACGCACAAGGGATCTCAAATTGTACAAGATAGTGGGGAGGTTCGTAAAGTTTTGACAACCACGTCACTATCAGTTAATAACCTGTGGGGATGATCTGAATTAGAAACTACGTAGATATTTACTTTGTATTCAAGTAGTTTAGGTGGCTGTGTGGTATGTGTATTACGGATACATAATTTGGAAACTATTGAGTTGATAATCAGTATTTCTAATCTTTATATATATATTTCTTCTGTGCGTGTGTTTGTCACTGAACTCCTCCTAAGCGACTGGACCGATTTGAATATATTTTTTTTGTATTCGTTTGGGTGGTACTCTGAATGGTTTAGATTCAAAAATTAGCCCGGCAAATGGCGCTGCAGTCGGTATCTAGGTTATTTATCTATACTACAACTAATCGGCTGGATCAAGTTGAATGAATTTTTGCAGGACAACGTCTGTCGGGTCCGCTAGTAAATTATACATTAAACAATGTGTATCGGTGGTAATGGCAATATATTATTATTGTATTAATGGCTAGTAGTCTGCATGGCTATTTCAAAATTTGGTTTTGTAGTGATAACCTTCGCGAATGGAAGAAATATACGAAAACTGCGCTACCAATAATTAAAAAAAAAGATGTGTGGTGTCGTGGGACACCGGATAAGAACGAAGTTCCTTATTATAAAAATATTAATTTAAAGTTATATTCGAGGTATAAAGAAAATAAAACTGGAGGTTTCGCAACAACCCACGGTCATTCGGTAACGTGCGAACTTATTGTGGTACACTTCATTCACGGTTGTTTGCATAAGAGTTAGTGTATTGCGCAAACGAACGCTCTGAGATCGTGGNAAAACTGGAGGTTTCGCAACAACCCACGGTCATTCGGTAACGTGCGAACTTATTGTGGTACACTTCATTCACGGTTGTTTGCATAAGAGTTAGTGTATTGCGCAAACGAACGCTCTGAGATCGTGGTCAATGAATGATAAAAAAATATGTTATTTTTTGTACGTTATTACAAAGTTAAGTCGTACACTGTGTGCATTACTAATAAAAATCTTACGTTACGGACGTTTTTTCCCAGTTAGGGTACCCCTCCGCATCGTCCCATAACAAGGAACTTCGTTCCAAAAAAAAAAAAATTGCAATTACCAATTTCCCGGGTATCATTGTTTCAATAGATGAAGAATACTCGTTCGGTGTTCCTTTTTGCTAAGTAGTCATTGATACACTTTTCAAGAAAAGCCAGACAAGATTCGAACTTATCATG
The DNA here is from genome assembly GCF_003987935.1 of Bombyx mandarina. Next base: position 553,397 of record NW_021011545.1, on the reverse strand, counting down.
TATGAACGCACACATAATACGAACCAAGTGAAAAACTTGTACCGTATGCAAGTTTAAAGTGACCTAGAATACCTCAGTATTCCTGCAGTGTAAACTTTACACGTTTATTTCTATTTAAAGCATACGAAATGAGCTCTGTGCATGCAAGTGATACGTCTCTCTTCAAACTTGCTTACTGTAGTTCGGTACATAACTTTATGAATGCTCCCAGTTTGTGCACGAGAAGAAATAGTCTAAGGTAAACTTTACATGCGCTGGTTTGTTTTACAGATTCTATTTACTAAAACATGCAGTTTGTGTTGCGAACGTTTAATATCAGTGATTTCGCGAGAACTGTGACTTTTGATATCAGATTTACAAATAGAGAGTTTCAACGTGAATCCTAGAATAAGCTTTGTGACTTCTGTCAGGGCTATAACAAAAAAAAATCATTGAAATATTCTTTCGTAGCATTGGTTTAAATTTCGAAATCTTAGTCTGGCCATAAATACTGTTACAATTAAAAATAAACAAAATATTACATTTGAACTTGGAATCGGTCATTATTATATGATTGCTCATTGAGTTTTCTCATTTTGGCACTAATACATTGTACAATATTTTGCGATATTAAAATGGAGTGGGGAGATAAAGAGAACCGAATCGCTGTGATTGCATTACACAAAGTAGGTATGGAGCCAAATGCAATTTTTAAAACTCTCCATACGCTTGGTATTAGTAAAATGTTTGTGTACCGGGCTATTAATAGGTACAATGAGACCTCCTCTGTTTGTGACAGAAAAAGATCTGGCCGTCCACGTAGTGCTCGTACGAAAAAGGTGGTCAAAGCAGTAAGGGAAAGAATTCGAAGAAATCCTGTCCGAAAGCAAAATATTTTATCTCAGGAGATGAAGATAGCACCTAGAACCATGTCGCGTATTTTAAAAAATGACTTCGGACTTGCAGCCTATAAGAGACGTACTGGTCATTTCTTAACTGATAATTTAAAAGAAAATAGGGTGGTAAAATCGAAACAACTACTGAAGCGGTACACAAAGGGAGGTCATAGAAATTTTTTGTTTACGGATGAGATTTTTTTTACAATGGAGCAACATTTTAACAAACAAAATGACCGTATTTATGCTCAAAGCTCTAAGAAAGCTTCCCAATTAGTCGACAGAGTGCAACGTGGTCACTAACCGACTTCAGTGATGGTTTGGTGGGGTATTAGCTATGAAGGAGTGACTGGGCCATACTTTTGTGAAAAAGGTATCAAAACATCGGCACAAGTGTATCAAGATACCATTCTTGAGAAGATAGTGAAGCCCCTTAACAACACCATGTTCAATAATCAAGAATGGTCCTTCCAGCAAGACTCGGCGCCAGGTCATAAAGCTCGGTCTACGCAGTCTTGGTTGGAAACGAATGTTTCGGACTTCATCAGAGCTGAAGACTGGCCATCGTCTAGTCCCGATCTTAAACCGCTGGATTATGATTTATGGTCAGTTTTAGAGAGTACGGCTTGCTTTAAACGCCATGATAATTTGGAGTCCCTAAAACAATCCGTACGATTGGCAGTGAAAATTTTTCCCATGGAAAGAGTGCATGCATTCTATTGATAACTGGCCTCAACGTTTAAATGACTGTATTGCAGCCAATGAAGACCACTTCGAATAAGCTTTTTATACTTTAAATTGTTTTATATTTATGTATTAAACTAACACACTGTAAAAGTAATAAATGTTATTTGCAATAGAATTTTTTTTCCTTTGTCTCGGTATTTATGGCAAGACTAGGTATACTTGATAGATTTTGTTCGAATGATAGTTTTATCTACGTTTTTTCCAGATCCTCGCTTATTTTCATATTTAGCGAAATAAATCGTAGTTTTTTGGTTCTTATCTCAGCTACAGAATATCTAGTATCCCTGCATTGGGTTCAAACATCCTGTTCATTACTTCCATTAAGAATTCCTAATTTTTAATTTCATTTAATTATACCTCAATCAAAGTAATTGGGACGTCTCTCTCTTAATGTCTCAAGACAGGCATTTTATAGACACCCATCAGTTCATAAAAAAACATTTCGAAATCGAGGCAGGTGCGTTTTCAGAATTCCATTTTTTAAAGTATGGACAATGAAAGTAGATAGCCATTGTATGCGATCGCAACTCTTTGCAATATTGGCTCCTAATTCAGAACGGAACAATCGTTGCACCTGTGCGCTGTAGTACAGCGGTTTGTGCTGAAATATTGCTACAGATTTCAAATATACAAATGGTTAGGATTTATAATTGACGACCGCGTTTGTACTAATGCTTGTTTTGTTTGAGCTGAATTGCAGGTGCCGGTGTAAGTTTGTGTATTACTATTCGTCATTCTACATAGCATCTGCCCACACAGCAATGATAATCATGAGTTCACGGCCAATTTTAACTTAAGTCCGTAGATATCGCAACGGTAATGCCGCACATCTTGAAATATGACGTGGTAGTCTAAATTTAAATGTAAACCGGACTAACTAAAATGTTAAAATGACGATCACGATCGCTCTGACATAAGTGATGCGATAAAGAAAGTATGCTTAAGGCTCAGTGCGCTTAGTGCGAGTTTTTTAACGTTCTCGATAGCGTAAAAGTTAAATCATATTTGTATGGATTTGGAACGTTTGCCTACGTTTGCCGCTAGGGGCGCTGTTCCAACTGCATACAAATTTGAGTTACTTTTACGCTATCGAGAACGTCAAAAAACTCACACTAAGCACACAGATGATCAAAGATAGAGAGTGTTCGATTATTATTATTTTCTTCGGCATCGGTTTAATTTCGCGTTTTTTACTGACATAAGATTGTTTCTGACGTTTCGAATACTCCACAGTTTTCTGTCTACTCCATAGTACTTCAGATCAGAAAATGGACACACTAGATTTATTGATAGTAATATTTGGTCATGTTAATTAATAAGTCCCTGAACATTTACTAATCTGCGTCAGGATTCATATTATCCTAACGTTAGGCGTTGAAGCGGCCACTTAACTCTCTTCTGCTCAAAGGTAAATAAATAACTGGTGGTAGGACCTCTTGTAAGTCCGCACGGGTAGGTTGCCACCACCGCCCTGCCTATTTCTGCCGTGGAGCAGTAATGCGTTACGGTTTGAAGGGTGGGGCAGCCGTTGTAACTATACTGAGATCTTAGAACTTATATCTCAAGGTGGGTGGCGCATTTACTTTGTAGATGTCCATGGGCTCCAGTAACTACTTAACATCATGTGGGCTGTGAGCTCGTCCAACCATCTAAGCAATAAAAAAAAATTAATAATAATAAAGGTATCTTTGTTGAAAATAATTCTATTGGAATTCGTATAATTTCCAAACACGAAAGTGATACTTTATCAGGTTAAAACTTTCGACCAACTTTATTTTATTGAACTTTACACCGTTCATCGAATTACCAAAGTTTAAAGGTCACCAGAAACACAACTGTCATACAAGTAATGATATTGAATTACGTTAAGCTAAATACGAAAATAATAAAGAAATTATTAGAACTAAAGGTCCCGCAGTAGTCGAAATTCGACTATAATTAATTGGAATTGTAAGCTTGTACACTATAATGATTGTATTTTATACTTCTATAATCACATATTTCGCCAAGGCTACTCTATAAATTTTTTTTACTAAAGACAAACAATATTTAGTCTGTTCTCAATTTGACCACAGACGTCAAGAACAAAAGTTTGACAATAAATAGTATGCATGCGTGTGTGCGTCAAATACACGGTATGTAGTGTGTGTAATGTTTTCTTTATTGATTTAATGTATCTTTTATGCATTATTTTAAAAAAATAATAGCATTGTGCACTTCTTCTCTATATTCTCTATAAGTGTGGAAAATTTCATACTCCTCCGTCCGCGCAATTTTCGTAAAGGGGATACAAAGTTTTTGCTTCACGTATTAATATATAGATAAAAAAAAGTGTTACCTATTCTTGAAGTAAAATTTTTAATATACGTCAAATACATCGCGCTTCAAGATACGGCTTTTAAAAAATTCACCGCTACTATCGCGAGCACAACTAAAATGCATTCAGTATGAAATTTTACGATACGAACATCGCCTCGTACAGCCGAGCGCAAAAATGGTTATGCGGCGTCCCTGTATGAGCGCTGTATTGCATAGATTATAAAGTGATTTTCCGAAGTGCATTTCGCAATACAAAGTGAGATAAATACGCGGCTGTTCACGGATCAACTATGTATGTTGTTTATTATGAAAATTAATCTTGTTGTGTCGAGAATGTTCAATGAAAATTTAACGGACGGCTTTTGAATTAGTTATAATCAGAGCGAACGTTTTATTTCAAAGGACTCATTTAAACTGAAGTCAACATACAAGAAAATAAAAATAAACGTGGCGGTACTAATTGATGGTATCCTTCAAAAGGTAAATAGCGAAAACTTAAGGACCCTGGAGGTAAATAAAACGGTTGACTTACGAAAGGAAATATTTGCCTAAAGGGATCAAAGTCAAACAACTTTTGAGATCAATGTGAACTTCCCGTTGACTACTTTCCAAGGTACGAATCTAAAAAAACATGTACAAAATCGCTTAAAAAAAATTCCACGGACGATGTTAATTTTGACATTATTAAATTTATGAATACACCAGCAATAAAGATTATCGTTTTAATTCGTTCTTTAATTTCGTTTAAGTGATCATGGCTATCCGATCCTTTAAACCGAAAAACATGATTGCTTCTGGGCAAAAATGGACAGGATTTTAAAACACGTACATGCTTATAATGCGTGCAAACGTGCGTAATTGATAGTGGTATATTTCAATTATTTATCAAGGTAATAAACAGAAGAAAAAAAGTATTTTTGGAAATGACGCTGTAGCTTGTGACAATCTGTCCCTTAAAGTGTGCTTTACAATAAGCAAGAGATAATTTGGTCTATTTTTCCCGCAATATTCCACCACCTACTACACTTTTTTACTGTCGATAGTTAGAAAAATTTCAAGGTTCTCCATAACCAAACATAGACAAAGCAACAAAAATGTTGCCAGAAGTCTCAATTGGATTGAGACCTTTTTTCAACCTTTCCCACCCTTTAAACTAGAAGGCATCAATCGTTCTTCGTGGCTTGCATTACCAGGATGGACGCATGACTATCTAGATTCACAATATGCTCTGTCGTAAGCAATGAGAAACAAAACATAAAATTACCGGAAAGTCTTATTTTAATAAATAAACCTTAAACTATATAATATAATCACATTATTTATTTATTTCATTTTTGTTTACAGTCTTATTTACTTTTTACTACGACCTCGTTAAAATAATGAAAGAAATGAGAAGGGAATGAAAAACAGGTGCCGTTTGTTACCTGTCCCCTCTGCAGTACTGCGATTTGTACTTAATAGGAGATTTAAAACGCATTCCATCTGTCTTGTTCGAATAAAAATGCTTATAGCCGCCTTTATCGATTGTCCTCGTTTAAATTTGGAATGCCGAATCGATTTTTCGTAGCGGTGCTTAATGAATTGGAAAACACCTACGAGTAATTTTGAATAATACTCCAGTACGCAATTTCACGGCTTCAGTGCTAAGCCTATTTGACTTTAAAATTCCACTTTCGTAAAGTTTCTAATTCGTTTATTATTAATCTATTCGAAGTAAATAATGAATAAATGATTTATTTTTATCTACAATATGTGTTCGTAGATACTATAAAAATTATATTCTTGTTTATTTATTTATTGCTTAGACGGGTGGGTGGACGAGCACACAATCCACCGCATGTTAAGTGGTTACCGGAGCCCATAGTCATCTACAACGTAAATGCCGCTACCTACGTTGAGATATGAGTTCTAAGGTCTCCGTTTTTACAGTACAATTGCTGCCCCACCCTTCAAACCGAAATGCATTACTGCTTCACGGCAGAAATAGGCAGGGTTGTGGTACCTACCCGTGCGGACTCACAAGACGTCCTACCACGTAAGATTCGCTGTAAATTTAAATTATCGCACGATTGTATCGTTAAGTATTAAAACAAGAACACTAATCTGATTAAAGGCATATTGTGAAGCCGTTTTATTTTATTTCTGCCCCGAAGCGTCCATGCATTCTGGGTTTGAGGGCGGAAAACGATTTTAATACAGCTGATATATCTAACTTATGTCTCAAAGAGACAGCAGCACTTAGACGATAGACTGGAAGTTAATTTACCCATACAAAGGAAAATTCACTTTATTGATGGCAAAGCTAAGGACGTTATTGTTAATAATATGTATTTGTATTAACGTAAGTTGATAATCATATTATCGGTACACTCTAGTGGTAGGCAGCGGCTTGGCTCTGCCCCTGGATTTGTTGTCATCCATTGGCGACGGTAACCACTCACCATCAGGTGGGCTTGTATCCTCATCTGCCTACAAAGGCAATAAAAAAATTGTTTAAAAATTAGTAACCTAAAAGAAATTGTAACGTTTATTATTATTTCGATAACAAAGCACTGGGGGACACCAATCATCTGCAGTACAAATAGAAACAAGCGCGTCATTTGTTTCCCATTGGCGTTCAATCGCGTGCGGCCATTTATAACGGAATAGATATAAATTGGCGGTTGCAGCAAATATGGATCGTTCGGTTAGTTCTGCACCGGCTCGATGCGCCCGCCGCATGTACTGTGGGTCCTATCAATTTTATACATGTGATTTCACTCAATTTTTGAAACTGACGGGCCTCAACCACCGGCCGCAGAGACGCATTACGCTAGAACCGAGGGAGAATATCACATGAATCATTCGCAAGAAGGATATGTATCGCCTGATTTCTGATTTAGGGTTTTGGTCAAATGACTTGGTGATTTAAAAACGATATATGTTTTGCACAATACACCGACACTTTTATTTCTATTGACGGATTGATCGAGTTCACGGCCAATTTTAACTTAAGTCCATAGATATCGCAACGGTAGTGCCGCCATACATCTTGAAATAAAACGTTGTAGTCTAAATTTGAATATAAGCGGGACTGACTAATTTCTTTTTCGAATTGTGACCGGTTCATTTCTGAATCTAATGCGTTAAGTGAAAATCTTCGTAAATTATTCTTTACTGAAACGTAGTAGCGATTTTTTTTTTTTTTTATATAAGCCGCCTTGAATGGAAGGGTATAAATAGTTAATTCATAAAATATATATTTCATTGATACGTCGTAATCTGTAACAAAAATACGCTTTTGTTTTTATATTCACCGATTCGATTTGACTGTACGAAATTTGCATTTTAGTTCAAATTATCAAAACGGTCTGCACGAACGCGATACGAAAGTTAATTAAACCGATTCAAAAAGGGAATTAAGATGGTTCAACAGTCAGCCACGTTAAAACACCGAACTATCTCTGTTTTGTCAGCGATCTGTGTAAGAGATGGGCCTGCGTGTAACAACACGGTCTCGTCCCCTCCGCGAAAGTATCAATGATATATTTTCAATTTTTGCCTTCCTATTAGTTTGAATTTCCCGAGTTATTGCGGGATTTATCTTTGCAGCCGACAATTTGGAGCGCTTGGAGAGGGGAGCACTCGCGTATTGCGTTTCACCAGAGAAACTGCTCTAATAATAGAACCTACATCGTAAACATTTTATTTGTCTTGTAGATAAACACAATACAACATTCACGTAGCTATAAACGTTTAATAAAGTAGGAGAAAACTTGATAGGGCCATAATTTTTATCTTCAGTAAATTCATCCTATGCATACTTTAAAGAGGGAATTTGAAAAAAAAATTGCGGTATATAAACTCTGTTAGGACCCCGATAAAACGTGTGAAGGGTCAAAACGACCGCCTATATATCATAAAATTACATGAAAGTCAAGAGAAGCAAGAGTGAGAGGTGTACGGGGTCGCGAAATTTATTGCGGTCTGTTTTAGATTTCCATTGCGTTAAAACCCATATTATTATTAAAGTTAAAAATTACTCCACAAAAACAGAGACAAATTTTTACAGACTAGATTTTCAACTAAAAATAGCTACTAGAAAGGCATTTGATCAACATCAAGTTCGTGAACCTTAAAATATAAATGCGCGTAATATGATTGATAAAGAAAAAGAAAAAAATTACAGACACAATTCTCAAGTAAAAATAGCCATTATAAAGGAATGTGATGAAAACGAAGTTCGTAAACCTGAAAATATATTTGCACGTAATGTGATTGATAAAGAAGAAGCGTCGAAGTCACTTGAAAATATTCTCGCGACGAGTGAAATCCCTGCTCGTCTGGCTGCGTCGTTTGGAGCCACTGTCCGTGAAATTCATAGCGGTTCCCGTTAGAAAACTACTGCTTTTATGAACCTATCTGAATGTAGATGCGTCTTTAACGACATCAGTCTCTTTACCTTATATTGAAAATTCTCATTTAATGGCGTTTATTGACGGGTTATCTCGTCAATTTTGCTTTATGATTTATCTGAATATACATAAGTATACTTGACAATGTTTTTTGTTCGAATTTAAGCCTAATGCTTATAAGTGTAGGACAAGAAGCTTAACTCTTAATAAGAAAACAGAAAACATTTTATCTTGACGTTGAACAATAAATCCGATTTACAAAAAAATATTTATCATAATGCCAACTAATGCTTTAGAAGAAAACGCAAAAAATAGAGAAGATTCTGATTTATTTCGTGGCAATAAAACTATGAGTCACATTTGTGACAAAACAATTCTGTTTGATAGGAATGTTCGAAACTGCAATTTCAATATTGGACGGCATTCTTGTCAATGATAATATTTCAACTATTAGGTTTCGACATTAAACATTCAATTTAGTTTTTAAATGTTTTTCGGTAGCACAATATAGTGGAACCTGTTGGAGATCTGTTGCACTGTTGGCTAGTCTCCAAGTCACATATAGGGATCAGTTGAAGTAGTCTTTAGATAATGGCCGGCTTTAGTCACATGTGCCTGGAGCGAAATAGCCTAGTTAGACGATGATAATATTTCCGTGAAAATTTTATTGGTATACTGCAGAATGAGATATCAACGATTTAACGTTTTTATAAGTAAACATTAAATTTTTAAATCTTTGAAAAATTAGCTAGGTGTCGTGCGTGTCAATCGGGTTCATCCAGTTTTTTGGTTTGAAGAGAGGAGGCCTCTGTTATAAATATGTCGACAAATGTCGACTTTATACCTCAATTCAATTTCCTTCACGTTACTCATACTACGAGTATATATCAGGTCTATAGATAGGTTTATCGGGGCGGTACATAAGAGTCACGATATAATTATGTAAATTTAGCTTTTACTGAAAATCGTCACTAACTGAATCTATATATATATAAATGAATTGCTGTTCGTTAGTCTCGCTAAAACTCGAGAACGGATGGACCGATTTGGCTAATTTTGATGTTGAATTATTCGTGGAAGTCCAGGGAAGGTTTAAAAGGTGAGAAAATATAAAAAAAGCTCGGAAATATATAAAAATAAATAATTTTGTTTTTCCTTTGATGTGTCCCCTTGATGTGTCTTTTATTTATCGATTGAGGCACTAAGAAGTCTGCCGGGTCAGATAGTATTTTAATAAAATTTACTACTACTTACATATAAGACCCAATCCTTAGGGCTGTGAGCATTGGTACCGCATACATACAGGCGTGATCCGTCGCCCATAGGTTGAATTACGCGGATGTGGTTTCGACAGTCGAAATGCTGAAAAAAATTAAAAGAATGAATCGAGATATTACAAAACAAATATAGAAAGTTTTTCTTCTCGGATTGGAAGTAATGATTAATTTTCAAGCTATGTAATTCTAAAAGTAAATATAATTCTTTCAATATGTTTTTACATCTAATCCCATAGGTCTCATATTTTCTAAGAAAATACGTATTTAACGTGTGTTGCCTAACAACTTCCATTATGAAAAAATAACATCACTACATAGTACAAAACAAAGTCGCTTTCTGTGTCCCTATATCTGTCTGTCCCTATGTATGCTTCAATCTTTAAAACTACGCAACGGATTTTGATGCGGCTTTTTTTAATTGATAGAGTGATTGAAGAGGAAGGTTTATATGTATAATAACACCATTAAATAGTGGAAAAATCAATAATAAATTACAGTTTCCGAAGCGAAGCGAGGGCGGGTCGCTAGATGTGTAATAAAATTAAATCCTAAAAACTTATAAATTGGCATCATCACGTCTGGACCCATAAATGCACTTGGGTATGATAATCCGGTATAGCATACAATTGACACTTCGATCTCATGTCACGGTATTCACTTTGTGGTATTTTTGGTTCCAAAATTGCCGCAGTACATAATATAGTCGTTTGTCAAAAGCAATGGTGACTTTGACCGCACTTCTTATAGTTAACGGCGGGACTTATATCTAATAATAATACACTATAATATGAAGAACAATTTGATAAGATCAAGTCCTTTTTTTCAATTTATTTTCAAAATGTGAAAGGTGTTTACGATAAAAGGATTAGTCGAGTATTTACAGCTAATCTATTGTTATTAAGCTGTCGTCAACACGATGTAAGAAAGATTAAGTTTCCAGTCAACAATGAAATACAGGAAAATGATTAATGAAAAATATAATTATTGTTTTGAATTTTGTTTACACGTTACACACAAATAGTACTACTTTTATCAGCCGCCTATGACCAAAAAAACTGTAAACTCTACGTCGAAAATATCATACAGCCATTTTTTTTTTGGAAATCGATCGATTTTGCTTCAAAATGTCCATAATAAAACGTAAGAAAAAATTAAGCAAATCTAATAAATATTACGTTTGGGGTTGTCGAACCACCTAGAGTGGTGCGGATTTTAAGATTATTAGACAATTGAACTCGGTGGTAGAGAAGAGTACGGCACTTCTAAGGATAGTAGTAGCTACCGTCGTTTTTATGGTAGATGTCAGTAGTGTCAGGGGCACAATAAAACCAATGCCTTTTTTTTATTGCCGTATGGACAGACGAGCATACGGCCCACCTGATGGTGAGTGGTAACCGTCGCTCATGGACGTCAGCAATGCCAGGGGCAGAGCCAAGCCGCTGCCTACCGTTTAATACTCTCCCCAAGCTTCGTTGCCTATCGCAAATGCCTCCAGCTAAAAATTATTGTAACCAAAGTTTATTGATCATAATCCTGCACGGACGTCTATCCCTATATCCCTATCCAACTTATTTCTACCGCAAAATATTCGCGCGTTTTGGTTCGAAGCATAAAATAGACGTGTGACTTTACTATTAAGAATTTCACTTTATGTCTTAAAGCTGGGTGGTTGCTTTCACTTTGTGAAGAGTGTGGGCTTCGCTAACTACTTAAAATTTATAGAACAGATGGTTCTAGCAAGCTCCCTCGCAAGGGTCAAACACTCCGCAGTGCAATAGAGCAGCCTCACCCTGGGGGAACCGCCTGCATGATCACGGTATCCCTACGCCAGGTAAGTATGATTTAGCAAGAGAAATACGAGAACGTCTATCAACTGTGTAACATCTCGTCACCGCGATTCAGGAATTGTTGAATTTACGTGCAGCGACATCGGTTGATAACAAACTGAATAAAAATAATTGTAAATCATCTTTTATAGTATGAGGTAGCGCCCTCTGTGAATTGATATTTTAACTTCACGTATAATGAGTTCTATCTCATTCTCTCGCCGGCTGAATCCTATACATTTAGGTGTTTGTGTCTCTATGGACTTATTTTTTCGTTTCGTTTCATTTCGTTTCATCGAGTTTTAAATCACAACGATTCCAAAGAAGTTTCACTTCAAAAATCCCAAAATATTCGTTGTGCGCTCATTGTTCTGCGCTGGAAATTTCGTTCACGAGTAGACAGATATAGGAGCACTCGAGGCAAAATTCATTGGAATAATAGTAATATGCGAAAGTACACTGATGTGTATGAGTGTTCGCATGCTGTGATTATGCAAATATGCGCTCGGCATAAATATTAAACGGGACATTAATATTCCGAATGACAGAAATATGCATTGCTCGTTTCACCGGGTACGGCACTGTTGGTCCGTTGCAGTTCATTAAGGTTTCATTTGAAAAATCGGATATATTAAACTATTCATTATCGTTTTGTGCATTTGATTGTGATTATAACACGAATTATAAAAAAAAAATATCAGAACAAATTATCTATTCATATTGAGGTTCTGACATTAGTAGTTATCAGTATAAAATCTATACTAATATATAAATCTACATTAGTTTTTACGGATGTTGCGTTATAACTACTGAACCATGCACCCGATTGACTTGCAACTTGATATCCATGTAGAAAATACATGTACTTAATGGATAGGCTAATATTTATATGAGTGTTGGACTCCCTAATAATAATGAGAATAAGTAATAGCGTTAATTTTAAATACCCAGAGAAGCGGGCGAGTACGGCTAGCAGTCTTATAAAAAAGTCTAGAAAGACTGAAATGCTTTTATAAGGCTGTATTCATAGAAGTAACACAGAAATGTCACTTCTATGTTATGTCTAACTATAGAATTATCAATGTTGCAGCCAACAGTCGTTGGACAGTAACGAGTGAAGTGTATTCGCGAACAGAAATAGACTTGTTCTTACTCAAAGAGAATAAATAAATGACCGATGGCCAATAGAGAAACTGATTAAGCAATGGATAATAAAATATGCTATTATTAAAACTCATTTCAAATGTAGCGCTTATATTTTATTGAGACAATTTTAGGTTTATCAGCAATTTATAACAATCACAAAAGCAGTTACGACCATAAAACAGCGTAAAGTGGTTTATTAGCTGATCTATTGTCCTTTGAGTGGAAAAAAATAGGCAGATAGTTTAAGAAATCTTGTAGCTCGTCCAAATGAGTATACAAATGGGCACGTGCGTACAAACAATTAACCGAGTGCTTTGTTTCCCAATAAAAACTTTTCTTCTTGTTTCTTTGGGCCGTGCCCGCTGAGGTAACTTCGCGAGATTGTTCTAAAGTAATTAACGGATTAATATACTCTTAATGCTCAGCCGTCGCACTGACGCGAACAGAAAACTGTTTTGCACTCAGAAACAATCAGAATTAAGCAGAACAATCGAGCTCACGTCTAAGTTTCTTTTAACGGCACTTAGCTGGCAGCTCTCGCATAACTTCGCTGGGAACTAATGCCTTCGATTGGACCATTTCGTTAATTATTCGCCACTTTGTACGTAAGTAGATTTACGGCCCGCTCTCGCATTTTTATGCCTTGAATACTTTTTTTCTTTTCACAATGGTTTTTATTACGGATTTTAAAACGTCGATTTGCATTCTTAATGCACCATGTTTTATTGCTTGTTGAGTAAAGAATCTTAGGGTAATGGAAATTAAGTTTCATGCATTACTTACTGATAAACTTAAATTAAATCATTAAAATATAGTAGGTCGATTTTCTCAAGTTCTAATTTTAAAAATCCGAGTAAGTCACGATTAGTTTAAGTGGAATTTCCTCAATAGCACTACCGAGAGTGAGGGACTTAAAACAACAAACCAACTGTCGGGCCGGTAGCCGACTTACGGAATTTGCCGATGGCATTTTTCCAGCCTTTTTCGTGTAACGACACCGTGTTTAGAGAAAAGAAAACTCGCCGACAGCGAGAAACTTTGATTATAGCTTTCATGAGTGGCCGTTCTACCCACGATCGAGGTGATAGACTTGGGTATATATCTTTTTTATAGCCCTCTTTGATACTAATAAAACAAATTTACTTTTTTCTATACGGGAAGAGTTGGAGTGGGTCGCATGTGGTCTGGAATGGTTCTTTCGGTGCTATTGCAAAACTTTGACCTTTTATTTGTAGGGTTTATACGGGTTGCTTGTTGGATACTGGCTTGCGGCGTAAACTTGTCGATTTACTGTTTCACTTACTACTCTCTGTTGCTAACACCTTTTCGAATCATGAGAGGTTTTACAGCTCGCTTGAAGACTTTATTCATTTCACATTAGGTATTCCGTTTTACATTTCGACTTTACGACTTTCTTATTAGATATAAACGCGCTTACTGAGTCGACAGATATATAAATGAATTCTGAAGCGACGTTTGTTACATCATAATGCAAAGTCAACGGTTTTATTACGCACATTCACATACGGAATGTTAAAAGAAAAACGACGCGTAATAAAATCCAGAAAATTGTATTGAGATATCAACGAAACAGAAAAATAAAGGGAATCGTTCGAGTGTAGGGTAACATTTCTCGTAGAGTGGAACATTATCGAATTAGCTGATGACGTATCGAGGCGACTCGTAATAATCGTCGTTTTCCGTCTCCGGGACCACCTCAGGCCGCCAAGAAATAAAACAAATATTGCTTTTACGTAGGGATTGTAAATCAAAATTAACTGCCTTAATATAGCGAGGCAAAGCGTGGCTGTAAGCCCTCCCGCTATGAAATATGCTCGCCGTCCGCCGCTCACATTTAAAAATGGGATTAACCCTTGATAGAAATAGTGGTAGTTTTATTTTAGCTCTGAGCAATTTTGAAATAAAATGAAAATTAAAAATTCAATTGCAGTCTATGTCTTTAAATACAGATATTAAATATTATAATTGTTTCCTTACCTCTGACTTTCCTTTGGATACGCATTGGGCCACGTTGCTAGGCTCTAAGTTAATTGAATCTCTCTGTAACAAGAAATAGGATTGCATTAATTTATTTATAATATAAAAGTTACCAATGTTCTATTGTAAAATAGCTGGACTCATAATAATAATAATAAATAAATAAATAAAAAAAATAATACATAAGGCCAACCAATCAAATTATGCTTACTAATAGAAATAATAGAAAAAAGTATGAAACTAAAATCTTGAAATTAGAAACAAACGGCCTTATACGCGTACCCATGACTTCGACTTTTAAACATTTTTATTTGGAATTGGTTTTAATGTTTTAAAAATATTTTTAGGATATTCTTATGGTTAGTTTTCTTTAACTTATTGAGTTTTAACTTATAGTCTTTTCGGCTTAGGGAGAACTAAAGCTACTGTTATTTATTCGTACAGACGAATTCAAATTGAAACAATTTTCTCAAAGTAGGTCTAGTCTCTAATGTCAAGATATTTATATTATTTACTAAATAAGAACTAAGTTAACTGCTTAGTTATTATTTTATAATTAACTTACTTCGCAATGCGACGCACTAATGTTATTCATATTCAGCCGATATAACCGATCCCTGTAACAAAAACTTTCGTTAGTAAAACATAAAGTTTCAAAACTGTTTAACTTAGCCTATTCGAATGGAAATTGTGAGTAGAATCGACTGCGGGCAAAACGAATACTTAACAAAGTTGAAGCTGCTATAACATTTATAGAAGAATCGTTTTATTGGTAGAAATTGTGGTGGGCTATTTCCCGAACAGAATTAGCTGGCTTCGTGACACACACGATTGACCTATATCACCTCTTTTTATTGAATCACCAGCGCGATTTGACCCTTTAGGATCTATCACAGCTTTGTGCTTCAGACATTCGAGAGATTGAAACTATCACGCACGGAAGATCTTAGGAAACTGGTTAATAGTCGGGTATAGGAGGTAAAACTGATACAACGCCGGTCGTACTCGTAAAATTCCCATTCGTTTTGGATCGGGCCAATTGGTTTTTGTTTCTCGATATTTTACGATTGATTTTGTTGAAAACTAAATCTTGTTATTGTGTATCGTATAAAATTGTAAAAATTAAGCTTAGTTTATTTTAGTGTATTCTACAATAGCTGTTATAGAGAAGCACTGGGTCAGAACGTAAATGGCGCTTGAAGACAGTGGCTTGGAACGGTAGGCAGTGGCTTTTAACGGTGGGAAACATCTTGACTCATCCCCTGGTATTGCTGACATCTATGAGCGACGTTAACCACTAACCATCCGTATTCTCGTCTGCCTCCAAGGCCATTAAAATGAAAGGCGGAGTGAAGGTCGAAGCTTCAATCGCATTGGAAAAACTATGATGTCTTCCTTTGAATCAGAGTTTCATTGCAGAAGAAACAGGCAGTGGATAGTGACGACTAAGTGTCGATTTGTAATTTGCTGGTAGGATACATATGCAAGCATTTGCTACTATGGAGGTTATTGAAAAGTAGGATACGCAGTACTATTTTGAGCCAGAACCAAGCCAGGATGTATGTATTGAAGTCGTCGTGGCCTAAAGGATAAGACGTCCGGTGCGTTCCTATATAGCGATGCAACGGTGTTCGAATCCCACAGGCGGGTACCAATTTTTCTAATGAAATACGTACATAACCATTGCTCACGCTTGACTTCCACGGTGAAGGAATAACATCGTGTAATAAAAATCAACCCCGAAATAATTATAATTTGCGTAATTACTGGTGGTAGGACCTCTTGTGAGTCCGCACGGGTGGGTACCACCGCCCGCCTGTTTCTGCCGTGAAGCAGTGATGCGTTTCGGTTTGAAGCCGTTGTAACTATACTTGAGACCTTAGAACTTATATCTCAAGGTGTGTGGCGTATTTGTGGTGGATGTCTATGGGTTCCAGTAACCACTTAACACCAGGTGGGCTGTGAGATCGTCAACACATCTAGGCAATAAAAAAAAAATGTAGTGGCTTGGTACTTATGCCGCTGGAAATACCAATCATACGGTAGTCACTTATCAAGTAGGCGGTAACTCTGTCTACTATTGTTAGCCACAAAAAGAGGGACGGTTATCATGCCGGGAAGAATTAGGTAAGAAAATAAGATGACGATAGTAAGTGACATTAAATGTGAGTTACATCCAGCCATTGTTTTTATATTAGGTACTCATTCAAAGGCCTAGTGATGGATGCACGATCAGTACCGGAAACAAACATATTTGGTATAGAAACTAAAGTATTAGTATATTTTGAAAATATACTGGGTCCCATCAAATCGAGACCATGCGATACAGTAGTACGACGACTAACCAATGATCATTTATCATCATCATTCTCCTGCCCTTTTCCCAATCATCTGGGGTCGGCGCAACATGTATTCTCATTCCATACTCCTCTATCATATACCATTTCTTCACTCAGTCCCCTCTTACACATATCGTCTTTCACGCAGTCCATCCATTTCTTCTTAGCTCTACCTTTACCTCTATATCCTTCTTGATCCTCATTGATCCTTTAGTTCACGTAATGACCAATGATCCTTTAGTCATGTAAAAATATGTTTTCAAATAAGTTATACTCACATAGCGCCAACATAGAGTGCATCCCTTTTCGAGTCAACAAAGAAGGTCCTGTAGTATAAGGCGCCACAGGAAAATTCCCGAACATGATCTGTAAAGAAGGAAATTGCCTTTAGATCGATTGGTTTTTGTACATTTAAATCTCAGTTCACTTGAAATTTGCTTAATCTTAATCGAGCTGTATCAAATATCACATATTTAAAGTTATATCACCGTATTTTTATAGCAATAACGAAAAATAAATTTCTGTAATATTGATCACATATTATTTATTATCTTCTTCCAAATCAGAACGCATGATCGATTTACAGAAGAATTGTGGTAGCCACCCGGACGAACAATAACATCTTGCTACCAGTAAATTCTGGTAGGCGATCTCAAATATTGTCTCAAATGATATCATTTGCTCATTCTTCGTTAAAATATTTTAGTTTTTGTTAGGTATGTAAGCATCGGCGGCTGCGTCCGCCGTCAATATAATAAAGTAGTGCGTAAACAACCGGCTTTGTCATTACACGCGTCCTCGGACACACTACTGGCGACGAGCTTTACGTATACCCACACGTGACGGAAAAAAAATGTTCGGGACGTCTTCTTTAAGTGTTTTGTCGAGTTTTGATCATCAAAATCAAGANGCTGACCAAGATCAAATTACTGCCACTATAAGCCCACAATCAGCAGAGCCCGTAACTCCCACCAGCTGCTCACCTTCCAGTGGAAGAAATAGCCCACAGTTTAGTACGCCACAGCCAATATCACCGACACTAGATAAGCCGGCTCCCGGCCGACCACGCCGGAATAAGCCACCCATTGATTTCAGGAAGTTCTTTTAGGATAAGGGGGATATTTGGGAGGGAGAAATTGTTAGGTATGTAAGCATCGGCGGCTGCGTCCGCCGTCAATATAATAAAGTAGTGCGTAAACAACCGGCTTTGTCATTACACGCGTCCTCGGACACACTAGTTTTCTTAAGCGATATTTTACGAAAAGGAAAAATACGCTGGGTCCGATAATTGGGCAGCCAGCCATTAATGCAATTTAAAAAAAAAAACTTGCATAGATGGGTGATCCGCCTGGTCTTAAGTGGTTACCGAAGCCCATAGACATCTACAACGTAAATGACGCCATCCACCTTGAGATATGAGTTCTAAGGTCTCAGTATAGTTACAACGGCTGCTTTACCCTTCAAACCAAAACGTATTACTGCTTCACGGCAGAAATAGGCAGGATGGTGGTATCTACCTGTGCGGGCTCACAAGATGTCCTACCACCAGTAGTTACGCAAATTATAATTTTTGCGGATGAACACTAAAAAAAGAAATACCTAGATTCCGAATTCGCAATCTTTATAAAAACACCATTAACATTCTTCAGAACACGACGTTCATAAAAGGCAAAGCTTAGTGAAGCGTCGAACTGCGACTGTTCACGTGGAATTCTTTTCATGCTGTTTAACTGTGAATATTTTTACAGTGAAGCAAACGTCAGTTGCGTCTATCAATTCTTGGAATACATTTTCAAGATGTCAGGCTTCACTGTCTACATGTAGGCTTGATCCGCAGACAAAAATGAAAATGTGCCACACATCTCATATTAATCGAAGTTCGTACGTTTTAGTTGAATATTTTAGTATTACATGCGAACAAAAAATGTTTGAGATCCACAAATGAAATTACAAATGAATTTACTTCTAAGGTTCCAAGTCTAAGTAAGTCGAAGAAGACAACATGTAAAAAAGTTTCCAGGATTCAATAAAACTATGAAACTAACTCTCAATAAACTATAGTAAATAATTCAATAAAACTATGTACATATACAAAGATATAAATTTGACACCAGAATATCTCGACACATATCACTGTCGAATAAGAATAACTTTTAAAACGAATAGTGCCATCGCATCGGACGTTGTCTACGAATAGAATATATTTGAATTCGCAAGACCAAAATGGAGTTTGAATAGGTAAAACGACATCAGAGGCAGAGAATAGGCAGGTGCCGCGTTGTCGAATCAGGTATTGCTTGCAGACGACGTCGCCTCTGGGGCGTTTGCAACCTTGTAACGCGAAATTTCTGATACTCACTTCAATGTTGTTTAATAATAAAAGTTCTCTTACTCATGACTTGTGGAGTGACACACTTATGCTATTTTTTTTAAGCTATTGCATAGATTTTATCGCGTGCTTTGAGCGCGGCGACCGAATCAAGAAATTCCGTAACGAAAACTACCTAACACCTCTCCGCCTACCATTGCGCTTGTGTAGTGTTTGTGAATAAGCGCGCGGCGTGACGTCGCACTGCATGCGCATCATGAAAATTCTGCCCATCTCTCTCTCTTGCGCGTTCTAGCTTATGAGTGTGAAGGGGACAGTTAATGTGTATAAATATAGCGTGGTCTTATTTTATTATTGTTTTAATATTAAATTATTATTGTCTAATTATAATTGCATAAGTTGATAAAAAATGCTAAGCAATAGCTTTACCGTGACAGTCCTCAAGTGCCACACGTGTTTTTTTATATGTATGATTTCAATATGGAATCTGTAACTTAATATAATCGTGTGATGTCAAAAAAACATCAACAAATGTTACCTGATATAAGTGACAGTATATAAACATGTTAGAAACAATGTTAGATCTGCATTGCATGCTATCGTACACGTAGCATCATATATTAATCCATAACCCGAGAGATCCTTAGAATACAAATATTAGAAAAAATAAGCAAGACACATAACAGTAAAGATGGTATTAACAGCGACTGAGCCCTGAATACACATTGAGGAATTACTTTAATAGGACAAGACACTGGGTGACGCGTGAACATGCTATTCCAAGATGTATGTAATTTTCGAGAAATTTACTTATTAAAATTGAATGTGCTTTCCTATACTTATTTACTCTATTATTTGTTTTTTTTTTTAATTACTATATTTTGTGTTAAACTCTAGCTATAAATATAAAAATGAATTGCTGTTCGTTAGTCTCGCTAAACCTCGAGAACGGCTGGACCGATTTGGCTAATTTAGGTCCTGAATTATTTGTGGGAGTCCAGAGAAGGTTTAAAAGGTAGATAAATGTGAAAACGCTCGGAATTAAATAAAAATAACAAATTTGTTTTTCCTTTAATGTGTCCCCCGTCGGACGGATTCCTTTTATTTGTTTTATGTTTTTTTTTAATACAAAAGTTTAGGTCTTTTATTTATCGATTGAGGCACTACGAAGTCTGCCGGGTCAGCTAGTAAGAAATAAGAAATTGCTTGAAGCAAAAATAGTTTCCTTGGATATTTTTCAGGTACTTTAGAAGTGCATAATTTATGCACTCAACGCTCCTCACGTCAGAACCGCACATTCAGTACCGATGCATTTTTGATCTTCTGTGTACAGCTTTAGCCGCTTAGAGTTACGAAAAAGGAAAACTATTGCCTAAAATCGTCTTTCTATTTGCATCAGTTTTAAGAATGGGATTGGGTTGTAAGTTTGCAAGTAAAAGTGGTGTTCTGAAATATTTCATTCGGTAAACTTGACCGGATATAAAAGCAACATGAAAAATATACCCGAAGTAAGTGGTCAAAAATATAATTGCCAGTAAAATTGCGACTGCTTGACGTAAGTAGTGAGCGAAACCATAATTAGTAAGGGCCGAGCCGTATCAAGATCTAAATTAGCCAGCACGCGACTCGTTATAGTGGTAACACGACAAAATAACTGTATCTGATTGTAATATTCTCTTGTTCCTTGATTATACTTTATTTTATTGAACACTAAATTTTCTGTCAATTTATTTATTCGTTTAAAATGTCAAGCCATTATTGTCTTCTGTTGCGTGAACAGAGTATCAGCAAGAATACTATGAAAACATTTCCAACTTTTCTACGTTGAAATTATATTCATTTTCCGATTTGTTTTATTGCTGCGGCACGAGATTAGAGTTGACTAGTTTCTGTATTTTCGTTTGCTATTTTTTGTGGTGAGCTCGACTTTCCATTAATTGTTTTATCGCATGAGTTACGATGAACTAGGCTGGCTATAGGTGAGTGTAAAGGCCAGTCCCTCACAGCGGGAGTTTTCGGAGGAAACTTATTATTACATTAGGGTAGCGTTCGTTAAGGAGATGCTATCGATAAAAATTTGGTCAAGGATGCTTTCTGTTTTGTGTTTGTGTAGGAAAGTAACTTATGTTTGTGTTGTTAACCTACAATACTCTGATTTTATTGCGCCATTAAACACAATTTTTCATCAGTAAATAAAATAAATCTGAACATTTAAAAAATAAAGTAAAATTCACGTGTGTGTTTTCGTTAAATCGTGACAATACGTAATACGATAGAACTGGGAACGGTAAGCGAGTACACGGTCGTTTCGTTTGATGGATTACATAGCGATTACTGTGGCAGGAAATCCGCGTGTTTTTCATTTGGCAATTGTACCGATATCAAAACATCGTTATACACAGCGCCGATTAGATTAACGGCACACAATTGGCTTACATGAAAACTTTGCTTCATTACTTTTATGTTGTGCGTATTCCGTGGATTGTATTAATTCGGAACGCGGTCAGTGTTTGTTTCGTGACATTATCGCTCCTTGTCTTTACAACGAGAATTAAATATTAAATATTTTATATGTAAATTTGTGATGTTTAAAAAAGTAATATAAATGCGCAAGTCACGCAAACTTTATAATCAAAGTAATTAACACAATTTAGTTTTATGTCCAAATTATCATCGAGACTGTACAATTATTGAGAATTATTGTATTTATTTATTACTGTTGATAGTTTGAGCAGCTGAACAGTTAAGGAATTTGACCGAACACCGAAGTCCGTAGATATCACAACGTGAATGCTGCCATCACATACATGAGAGGATATCTCAATCGCAGAATAGTTGCAGTTAATAGCAGAAAATAGGCAGGGTGATGACACCTTTCCGTGCGCCTCACTAAAGGTAGGTTCAAATATATACAAGGGCCTTGACATTTTTGGAAACACACATCCAGAACTAGAACAGTATACGCACACCCTGTATATGTTTAACAAAAACTCTGATTTCATATCAAACCACATGACACAATAGTCTGCTTAAAATAGTATTAAAAGTTTATCGTGATTATAACGAAACACAACCAAAACAGTGAATTGTCATTATTTCCAGTTCACTTCACTGCATCTTCAGATACACTCAACTGCCGCAGTCGAGTAAATTAACTAGCTTATAATATTGCAGTCACGAAGTCTGTGTATACTACTTTACCGTTGGACTGAGTTAAGAGAGTTAATCGTGACACGTATTTAGCTTCAGACAACTTACGTACTTACCAAGTTATCTGAGATTCGATTGTATGAATTGTTCCAATAAGTCACCTGACGATCAGAGTTGATTATTTCAGATGTTATACTACATTTCAAACCTATTTTACTGTCAATTCTTTATTTTGTAGAGGTTATTAAATTTTTTGAAAGAAATTTCAATTTAGTTTAGAAACTTTAAAGTTGATATCATGGTATATCTGCTATATATTTATATAATGACGGACAGATCTACTGTAGTAAATACGGCATCTATACATGGATCCACAAAATATCCATTAGTAGTTTACGAACTAGAGATCGACACAAGCAATTCTTTTTCCCGAATTACAAGACGTTCACGAATTTTCACGAGAATTTGCTAACACTAGAACTAGCAAGAGCAGTGCTTCGCAGACCTATCTACCACCAGATCGAATTCTGGACCCACTGAGAAGTTTCGGCGAGAAATTCCGTGGGCTGTGTCTATGGGTTAGTTCCACAGATCATAGTGTTTCTATGATATGTGGTTAGTTCGTTCGCCGAACTCTTCCATCCAAAACCGATCATTTCGGATACTCCCGATCCACTAACGGTGCTTTTAGGTACCTCAAGCACCGGTCATCGTTCTCTCGACGAATTGGACAAAGACGGTGACCGGTGCTTGAGGGGACTAAAAGCACAATGTGAATACATTGAAAACTACTGCCCTACGATGGATGATGCTGTGAGACATTAAACACGATAGGATTATCTCAAATAAATAAATAAAGCCTTTCATGAGTGCTGTGCAGTTTCTGAATAATTCATGGTAGGGCATATTATTAGAGTAACATCGACTTCCCGGCCGAAACGCAACAGTTATGACTTACGGCTTGAAGAATAGGATGGCCGTTAGATGTACTATAATACATACTACGATTTGGGCTTACCTCATGTAATCATGTTGTGAAATTTATAAGCTCCAACTAACCATTTAACACAAGGTGAGTAGTGAGCTGATTCAGTCATCAAAGCAATAAAGAAAAAAAAGCCGAAGACCGTCTGTAACTTTATTCTTTATTATTTGCGTGAGTTAATAATATATTGATAAGTATCGTTGCTATAAATGACTAAGCTCGACTAACGTTGGTACCTATGATGAAATTTCATTTAACAGAGAGATTCCGAGAATTCAATTTCATAAAAGGCACCAGCAAACGATTTACTCGAAGCTTTTTAAAATCCTAAATACGTTATAAAAGTTAAAATGCACTTAAAATATTAATAACAGTTATAAAGGCAAGGCTAGATGGTTCGAGGGGGTCAATGACACTCAGTGCCGGCTAAAAGTGTGTCATAAATTTAATAATATCTCATATGTCCTTATGAGCTTTAATAAAGTATTAATGGAGAGAAGCCATTTTAACATGACCTCTTCGTTTTACTTTTTTAATTATATACCTTTTTTTAATAAGTATACCTTATTTTACCTCACGTCATTGCTGCCACTTAATTTGAGACGTTCAAGTAATTGTAACAACAACTACATCATCTTACATGGCAGAAACAGATGGTACATTCCCTTATAGGTTTCTCATCACAAACCCTACCACCGTTAGGCTTTTGGGCTGACTTTATTGCCTTTGAAACCAACACACGACCTTATGGTAAGTAGTTACTCTCGTTCGTAGACCTGCAAGGTACTGTCTGTCGCGGAGCTAGGATGGCGGTAGAAGAGGTAGAGCTATTCGTGAGCCATAACTTATGTCTCAAGGTGAAGGGGCGTTTACGTTTTACTGGTGGTAAGGGCGCACAGGTACTACCACCACTACCCCGCCTATTTTTGCCGTGAAACAGTAAAGAGTTTCTTTTTGAAGGGTGTGCAGCCGTTGCACTATAAAACGGTGACTTAGGATTCATTTCTTAAAAAGGGTGGCAGCATTTACGTTTTTGTAGTCTATGGGCACCGGTACCACTTAACACCAGTTGGATGTGAGCTCGTCTAGTATCGTAGTACTGTTGATAGTTAACACAGCGAAAAATCTAACATTTTGTGGACAGTATTTAGTTGTAATATTTAAAAATGATAATTCAACTCTATTCAACAGTTTAATGTCGCATTTTTTTGGTATCATTTTATTATTTCCGATGATCCGAATACTGATCAGTTTTGGTGGTCTTAGATGAATAGAAAACGCAAGATCGCATTAGTCCAGAACTGCAATGATCGAAGAAAATAATTTGAAACGACTCTTAGAACAGGAGAAGAGAGTTTAACAACTTTGTCACAGTTCAAATACGATAGTACGAAAAAAATGGACTACTAATTAAAAGTTTGAATAGAATAGTTCCTGTTTCAAAAATTAACGACCACGAAAAGTGCATCTTTTAGAAAATTAATGTTCAATCCATAATTTTAGAATTACACATAATAGTACCTCAGTTACTCAAGTTACTCCGCGGCTGACAGATTACCGAAATTCCAACTCCCGGTGCTTATTAACCTCTCTTCGCTTGATTAACTTGTCCTCACGCGTGTGGCAGACGCCATTTACGCAATCCTTTACTAATGCCCTTGGGATTTACACTCCCTAAATAACATTCTAAGTAATTCAAATGGTAATCGAAAATTCAAGGAATCAAATCCTTTGTTTCCCAAAAAAAAAAAGTGCTGCTTGGATCGACTAACAATATGAAATATTGTGTTTAATAGTTTTTCCAACAAAATACACTTTTGAAGATGTTTTGAATAGGAACCAGACTTAGAGTCGTTAGATTCATAAAAAACTCATACTGTCATTGTAATCCTTTTACCATTCGTCTTCCAAGACACGAAAAGGCTCTCTCGATGGCGCGGACTAATTCCGAATGCACCTTCAATCGTAAAAGCAGTCGTAAAGAAGCGGATCTCCCCTCGTACCGATGCACAAGAATCAGGGGGGAAAATAGTTGATTTCTTATTGGCTTCCGCCCAGGCTCAGATTGAAAATTCGCCATAAAGACATTGGGACACGCCTGGCAGGATTAAAGGGGGAAACTAATAAAGAAAACTTTTGCGACACCGCATTTTTACCAAACGCGTTCCTAAAACTCCTTAGCCTTTATTAGGTTCGCGATTGGAAAATCGCTTTGCGGTACTAAAACGCTTTTTCTTAAAACTACCATAAACTGAATGAGACTAGTTTGTTTTATAGGTTTGCAGACTTCATTAACTTTTTCAATCTCAGAAAATTTAATAAGCCTGCTAAATTATTTTATTAAAATAAAAACGGAGCTTTATCCTACACTACCGTATCAAATTTAAATGTATTTCATATTACCGTGTGCATCATACAATACATGCACTTTAATAGATACTAGAGGTCCCGCAGTAGTCGAAATTCGACTATAATTAATTGGAATTGTAAGTTTGTACACTATTATGATTGTATTTTATACTTCTACTAGCTGACCCGGCAGACTTCGTAGTGCCTCAATCGATAAATAAAAGACCTAAACTTTTATATAGAATAAACTTAAAACAAACAAAAGGAATCCGTCCGACGGGGGACACGTCAAAGGGAAAACAAAATTGTTATTTTTATTTAATTCCGAGAATTTTCATATTNACAACAAACAAAAGGAATCCGTCCGACGGGGGACACGTCAAAGGGAAAACAAAATTGTTATTTTTATTTAATTCCGAGAATTTTCATATTTTTATACCTTTTAAACCTTCTCTGGACTTCCACAAATAATTCAAGACCAAAATTAGCCAAATCGGTCAAGCCGTTTTCATGTTATGTCGTGACAACGGAAAACGGGTTTCAATTTTTTATATATAGATAATCACAAATTTCGCCAAAACTACACTATAAAAAATATTAACAAAGACATACAATATTTAATCTCAATTTGACAACAGACGTCAAGAATAAAAGTTTGACAATAAATAGAATGCATGCGTGTGTGCGTCAAATACTTGGTATGTAGTGTGTGTAATGTTTTCTTTATTGATTTAATGTATTTTTTATGCATTATTTAAAAAAAATATTAGCATTGTGCACTTCTTCTCTATATTCTCTATAAGTGTGGAAAATTTCATACTCATCCGTCCGCGCAATTTTCGTAAAAAGGGATACAAAGTTTTTGCTTCACGTATTAATATATAGATGATGGCTAGAGAGCTATAACAGTAGAGACTTAGAGAGTGACAGAAATGTGAAAACCCGAGGCGACGTTGTGGATAAAAATAGTGACAGGACTGATGAGCTATTAAAGGCAGGCACTGAAATAGACACGTTCTAGAAAGATTACAAGGCTGTCGTATACTTTTGAAAAGGAGATATGACGTTGTGTATTTAATTTACGTAAATTGTTTCGTTGTGAAAACATGATGTATCTAAGCTTACGACACTACGACTTGCGTGTTCACATCTCGCGTTGTATTGATTGCTTGTATTTAATTTATTATAATTATAATTTTTGTAAACATATTTTAATATCACATAGAGTTAGTCAAAAACGATGATCAAGAAACATATTTAAAAATGGAATTTTATGTACGTACAGTCAGTTCCCACTAGCTTGACTCATTATTAATCGAAATATTACGGTGTGTAGAATTTTCCTAGTTACATTACTCCTTACCTTTTTCGTGTAAGCATTTCGTGTATCACATTCCCCCCGCGAAAGCATGGTACGACTCGCAACTTTCGCCTTTGCCTTATTTCCCTCTAATGCCACATTTGTGTCTTAATAACGGATGGTATCGCGTTTCGTTCCATTGTTTGATCCTCAATCTCTCGAGATTGCAGATTTCTACTGCTACCCTAATGGCCCATGCTCGGGAAATGGAATATTTGAAACACTACATCGAGGGCTTCAATTCCACTGCGCATTATTTAAAACAATCATTGAATTATAGGAGCTCTCGAGGTATTGGATTTTTAATACTGCACAACTCGGGATTGAATCGAAAAAGTAATATCGCATTATGAAGTCAAATGAGATATTTATTTTCACTGCACTCCACGGAGATTGCTTGTTTAAAGCAAACGTGAATGGAACGACTGAAAATTAAACGAATTTTTAAATTTATACTGAGGAATACATACAATGAATAAAAAAAAATATGAACAGAGTACGAGGAACCCAGGAATTTCGCAAGAATATGTATATTCCATTCCTCATCTTGGCAGTTCGTCGCAACGTCAGACCGCTTATTGACATCACCGGTGTTCTCTATAGACATTTCCGATATTACCGTTTGTTTGTCTTGCACCTGTCATATTGCCTATCTTCCCCGCAATTTGATACTAACCATTTTTTCTTATTGCTTCTTTCTGGGAAGATAGGAACATGGTTTACGCAGACCACGATTGATTTTGCTTTGTCATTTTCATTTAAACTTATTATATTCGTATATTATAATAAAATTGACCTCATAAAATCTGTGACTAACTCCAACATAAATGATTGCTCTCACTCTGCGAAACATCATGCCACATGGCGTCGCATCGCGAGAGCATCGGTATCGCAGGATCAGACTGATGCATGACCACGACCACTCTGTCAAGAGTGTACGAATAGGAAGATATTAAAATAATTTATAAACTTTGGACAGTTTAATAACATTATAAATGAGATAGAAGCTCTAGTTGTTATGTTTCCATGCTTGAACCATTAACTTGATCTTGACAATTGCTGTTAACAATTTGACACAACTTGTTACTGGAATGTAGGCTATCTTTCATCCAACAGTTACGAGTTTCAACCCATGTGATATATAGTGTAGTCCATGCAGATGAAGCTGCACTAGGATCTATTATAGCTAATAAAATAAAAACATTTGGAACACGAAACTCACAACTAAAACGAAAAGATTTTGCGTCAAGCTGTTCTACTTCATAACGTTAAAGTCGTCATTCATCCATGATAAACAAAACCGAGGGTTACCCCAATGGTGAAGTTTTATCGGAAAATAAACATTTTAATGTGAGCCGACAGCCCATATGAAGGTTTCAGGTAAATCTCTGCACCTTTTCCAAGCGGTAGACACGGGCGCGTAAGAAATGTTCGGGTCCATACACCGCGCGGAATCCTATTGCAATTTATGCTCATTGAACTGGAAAAAGTATATGGGGAGGCTAAGGCCGGTGTCGATTCTTTTATTGCCACCCGAAATCAATAACAAGCGTGACGCGGCAACTGTTCTCGACAGCATTTCGTGTAATAAAACTCATATCGACATTAGTTTAACTAGCCACAGTCAAGGATTTAATGAGGAAAAATTGTAGGGCGTTCTGAAGTTAAATTCAATCGATGCCACGTCTCTATATGAACAATAATTATTCTGAATACATTATCGAGGCATCAACCGAGTTCGACGCCGTGCAATAAGTCACCATCTCCTCTTGGGAGTATCCGCAATCAGCTGCCACTGCTGCAGGGGCGTAATTGAAAATTGAAATTTGTTTAGGACTGCTCCTGACTTCTAATTTAATTTCGGCGAGGTCGGTGCTGAATCGAGAAGCAATAACAATAAATAGAGGTGAATCGTTGTGGTCGATCCCTAAACGACAAGCGACGCTAGACATCACGTCCGAACACAAGGACGTTCACATTATCATGGATTAATTTCCTAAAGAGCATCGGCCCATCTCGGAAGAAAGCGACACATTATTTCTTGGATATTTTTCGCAGACTCATTCCTTCAATTGGCTATCTTAGTAGCCATTCCATGAAATCAATTGCTGTCCGTTTCCCTTCGTCCACGTTGTTTAATCGTCTTTACGATATGTGCCTTAGTAACTTTTTTCCTTTATTGGGCTTTAGCAAATGTAATGTAATTTTGTATAAATGTTTAGTATTAGATATACAGTATATTTAATGTAATGCTGTAGTAAATGTTTTGTAGGTTTGTTTTAGTAGAAACGATGTTTTAACAAGCCAAACTGTTATACAGGATTTTCAAAGTTTTATATATTTTCTATTTTCGTACATTTCTCTTACACTCTTTTGGAAATTGTACATAGATAAACGTAACCCAAAGTTTTATTTATTATGAGGATACCGAACAAATTACCGAGATTCTTTTGACCTTATTGAATTGGATAATTTATTTGTTTTTTCTTTGACCTTTCTGGTTTTAAGCATTCACCATTGCCTCAGAATTTACAGCAATGAAAAAGGTTTAAATAATCAAATACACCATTTCTTTTGGAATTAAAATAAAATCAAATATGTTTCACTCAAGTGGTGCTTATTAATTCCGGTCCTTATAACCGATCCGGAATACAATGTCATCAATGCGAAGAATCGATATGAAACTCGAGACCTTTTCATATATGTATATTTGTACTTCACATAAACTTGATGTACAATTATGATGGCTCGAACAAAAGAATAGATCTCCATTATCGAACACTGGTCAAAGATACTTTCGTACTATTGCTATATGGAGCACAACTTAACGCCCGCGTACGAATAAAAGTAGAAATAAGTAGAAAGGCTTATAGCACGCGATTCTACCAGCAATTAACAAAAATTGAACATACCTAAACAATAAACTACTTAACGTATAATTAATTTTACTGCACCGTCGTAATTCTTAAATTTTAAGAGAACTACCAATCATTTTCAATTAAAATGGCTATGAAATTACACATGTATTTAACTGACTCGATCATAATTATTGCGTAGCCACTTGACTACGGAACTTTTTTTTTGTGTGAAACCTTAGATTCGAATTCTATTTTTTTCTTTTTTTTATTGCCTAGATGGATGGACGAGCTCACAGCCCACCTGGTGCTAAGTGGTTATATGGAGCCCATAGACATCTACAACGTAAATGCGCCACCCACCTTGAGATATAAATTCTAAGATCTCAGTATAGTTACAACGGCTAACCTACCCTTCAGACCGAAACGCATTACTGCTTCACGGCAGAAATAGGCAGGGCAGCGGTACCTACCCGCGCGGACTCACAAGAGGTCCTACCACCAGTAAGAAACGATAAAACGATACATGATGTTTCTTGATATAAATTATGTAATCTTTAATATTCTTCCTTTCCCTTGGAACTCATACTTCTTCACGGCGGTTTCTCGGGAGCGTATAAGTTGGGATATAATGCATTCTAGACGTGGTGAAGCAATAAACTGCATACCCGCTACGAAATTTATGTTTCTCCACCAAAATTACTAGCGCTAGGTACTGTTAAACAACCATTCGGTCTTGCCAAGTTGATGAAGTGGCGAACTTATTTAAGCAAATCATAAATCTACATATTATTATATCATTGAACAACATGACATTGGTTGTCGTGACTGTTACATTATTCATAAATTAGTAAAGTTTATTTTAAAAACTATTATATAAAAAGATGTATATTTAAAATCTTTATTTAACAATGTATTTATGTATGTCAGAGAATATTTTGTACATAATTATCTTACGAAATTATCTTGGGTCATATTGTTCATGCGAATCAATGGGAATGGATATGTGAGAACACGGACACCCTATATTGGAAATATCGAAGAAATTTAGCCTATACAACAAACAGACACCATTATTAGCTAGGGGCTTCTTAGTTCCCTTGCCCCCTAGCTATCACTCACCTATTCGTATCAGTGGTTCAGGGGGGCTCGAGCCCCCACGCGACTAATCACAGAGGATGTGGTACAGACGCGCTATGCATATTTATTAACAACGAATTCTCACTGTTCGATACGGAACGAACGTGGATGTTTTTCATTTGCTCCGTTATTTATTTAGCTGAAGGTATACGTAGGAGAGGGCTTAATGTTTGATGAGTTCAGATTCACCTCCTTAATTTCTGCGCGTCTGTTCCAATCCAGCGGTAAGTTCGATCACGTCCCACGGTTGTTTTTCACTCGAGCTAAGTGAATTAAATTCTTATCGTCTGATTGACTTGAATCGTTTGGTCTATTCGTTTCCGTAAATAGTGCCTTATTTGAGAGAGTAGAATATGAATGTTTGCTTGTAAGTTATGATTCGCGTAAACTTTTCCGTGATTAGTGCATTGAATGATTACTGGCGAAAACAAAGAGCTTGCACAGCAGTGATACGGGAAAACTGGCTGCATACGCATTAACCCAGCCCAATTCTGCCGTGAAGCAGTAATGCGTTTCGGTTTGAAGGGTGGGGCAGCCGTTGTAGCTATACTTGAGACCTTAGAACTTATATCTCAAGTTGGGTGGCGCATTTACGTTGTGGATATCTATGGGCTCCAGTAACCTCTTAACACCAGGCGGGCTGTGATCTCGTCCAACCATCTAAGCAATAAATAAATAAAATAACGCATGACCATTATGCAATTTAAAAAATACGTTTGCTAGTGAATTAACTATAGTCGTACACAAATACATATGCTTTGAATATAGCATTCGAAGTCAGAAGTGTAAATAAATATTTTCAGTCCTGTGTGCGAATTAAATTCCTGACGAATGCTAATGTTTAACCGGGGAATTCTTGTACGGTTTAATGGGGGAGGTCGCGTTAATTAAATGGGTTCGGGTTCATTTTCATAAAATTATTTGATCTTGGGCCAACGAGGCCAATTTAGCGGAATTCGTTGGGCAAAAACCAGACTTAAATTATAATTTTCCTCAAAGAAGATTTCGTTTTAGTTGTATTATTCTTTGAGCTTGTTTCAAAGCACGGATTTATCGCTGTGTGCTTTCACTATTCGCTCTAGCGTTTCAGTGAATTAAAGTGTGCCATAATGTTGCTCTGAAACTAATATAATGACATCACTTTTCTGAAATCGTCGTGGCCTAAATGATAAGATACCCGGTGCATTCATATTGAGCGATGCAACTGTGTCGGTGTTCGAATCCCATAGTCAGTTACCATTTTTCTAATGAAATATGTACTTAAGTAATGTTCACGAATAGCTTCCACGGTCAAGCAATAACACGAATAAAAATCAAACCCGCAAAATTTTAATTTGCGTAATCAGTGGTGGTGCGTCTTGTGAGTCTACACGAGTAGGTACATCCTGCCTATTTTTCTGCCGTGAAGCAGTAATGCGTTTCAGTTTGAAGCGTGGGGCAACCGTTGTACAGTAAAAACTGAGACCTTAGAACTCATGTCTCAAGATAGGTGGCGGTATTAACGTTGTTGGTGTCTACGGGTACCGGTAACCACTTAACACGAGGTGGGCCGTGAGTTCGTCCGCCCGCCTTAGTAATAAAACACATTTTGGGTTTTATTTGGCGGTTAAAAACATATAAAAGACAGCGGTAGGCAGCGGCTTGGCTCTGCCCCTGGCATTGCTGAAGTCCATGAGCGACGGTAACCACTCACCATCAGGTGGGCCGTATGCTCGTCTGCCTACAAGGGTAATAAAAAAAAAATGCCCGCTGAGTTCGTTTCGCCAATTCTCCTAAGGACTATGGCTCTACTCGGAACGGGTATCAGAGTTTGTTTTTATTTTCAGTAAATATCTCAAGTCATAATATTTAAAGTTAATTATTTTGAAGTTACTTACAAAAATAACAAATTTTATTTAATTTAAAAACTAGCGATAGTTCTATGTGTTGGAATACACAAATATTAAGCTTGAAAGATGCGTTGAACGCGTTACTACACGCCTTAACCAAATGTTGAAGATTTATAATATTGGACTGCATAAGACAGCTTGCATAATTTAATTATTCACTCACACCCTTGATTAAAATTTTGCAATAACGCATTAGTAAGACGCCTTAGGGCGCAGGCCAAGGAAATTAAACGGTCCATAATAATTTTGCAACACCATGCCAGTACCATGATTAAAATCTTACAATTAATTAGGAAAAGTTTGTTTCGGTAAGGGATCGGAGGTTGTCTATTATTAATGGCTGCTTGAGATAATCGAAAAACATTATTAAACTTATATCACGACTGCTTCATTATGGATAACGTAAGGTAATGAAATTATATACCCACACTTGACAGCAAACTATTTGGATATATAGTGACTATTTGATCTATAAGTATATATTAATACGTGAAGCAAAACCTTTGTACCCCTTTTTACAAAAATTGCGCGGACGGAGGAGTATGAAATTTCCCACACTTATAGAGAATATAGAGAAGGAGTGCAGATTGCTAATATTTTTTAAAAATTATGCATAATAATACATTAAATCAATAAAAAGAACATTACACACACTACCATGTATTTGACACACACACCCACACACACATATATATACTATGCGTTTATTGTCAAACTTTTATTTTTGCTTAGAATCTGTGGTCAAATTGAGAATAGGTTAAAAAGGTATTATTTGCTTATGCTAGGCAGCGGCTTGGCTCTGCCCCTGGCATTGCTGACGTCCATGAGCGACGGTGACCACTTACCGTCAGGTGAGTCGTATGCTCGTCTGCCTACAAAGGTAATAAAAAAATGTCTGTAGTGTAGTCTTGGCGAAATCTGTGGTTATAGAAGTATGTAGAAGTGTTTATATAGAAGTATATAGTCTTCGACACTAGAACCATATTAATGCTCAAACTTATAATTACAGTTAATTATAGTCGAACTTCGACTACTGCGGGGCCACCAGTAGTTTTAAATGTCTGCATCGAGGCTCAGAATCATAACACGACTTTCCATGCAAGGATATTGATCTGTGCTATCTAAAGTTTCTAATAATGGCTTAACTGCAAGTGACTGGTGAAGCTTTAGATTGTTTATCTAAGGAAAAAGAGGATAAATCTATTTTGCCCTATAATCGAACATTTACTATTGTTTACATAGTTTCAATTTTATCTTTACTAATCTATTTTTATTTAAAAAAACTTGCCCATTTTTTGTTATGAATTTCATCTTTAATCTATGGTAACACGCACCAGACGGTTTTAACGGATGTGTGGGTGTGTGTGTGTGTGTGTCTAACTTAAAAACATTTACACCGACGAAACAACTCAGACACGAGGGGCGGGTTCATTTACGACCAATTCTAATTCCGTAGAGCAACTGTTAAAATTGAAGGTATTTTAGCACTAACTCTAAAAGTTGGAATGAGCACATCGCAGACTTTCGTTTCGGCTCACCGTACCGTGGCTGAAATGGTTGGGGCCTTCATTCATTTGTGGAAAACTTCGCCGCCGATAATTACCGAAGTGTGAACGGGGTGCCAATTCTATGATCCACTGTGTAGTCTTGTCTAGGAAGGCTCAATTAAACAATTATCAATCCAACCGCGTATCGCCTTTAATCAATGATTCACTATAATTGATTTCTCTGTGAATTCACTGTGACGATTTATTTGAATGGAGCTCCAAATTTGCTGTGTGATTTGTATTTTTTAAAAGTTAAAACTAAATATTCATATCCCCAAAACGGTATTGTATAGCTTATTGTCTTTGATGAACACAAGCTTACGGTCTACGTTTTGCTCTTAGCTGCTATTGAAGCCTACACAAAACACATTAAAATGGATTTATAAATAACAGATATTTAAAATAGGAAATAACTGCCTAAACTATAAGTCGAAACACAGAACTATTTAAAACATATGAAGACGTTTAAAATAAACTGAAAGATAAACAATCGGAAAAGAGAATTGTCGTAGCTTTCCTTACAGAACCCGGAACGTTTTCTATCTATCTGAATTATAAATACGTGCCCCGTCGCGTAACACTGTCACTCGTGTGATTTTGAGACAATCTGATTTCGTGTTTTCCCCGTTTTGGCCTTTGAATGTTTTATAAGATCCCTCCTGTGGGCTCTCTATTGCGTCTTATGGTGTTGTAGTCGCCGACCTTCCTTAGATATAATAGGTTAGACTTAATGTAGCTGTCAACTGTTTTCAGAAGAAAAAAATGTATAAGCCCTATTTCCACAATAAATAATAAATAATAAATAAATATTTACTAACAATCACGTCACGTCTAGCACTGGTCCCGTGCTAAGTTCGTAAAGAACTTGTGTTACAGGTACCAGATAACGGAAATAAATGTAAGATTTATTATTATACATATACATATATTTAATGTACATTCATAACCCTGGAAAAGACATTTTATATTTATCATACAAATATATGCCCTTGGCGCGATTCAAACCCGCGACCACATTGTGTAGTGACGATGTCACTTACCACTACACCAGACGGCCGTTGAACAATACAATATAAATAAGATGAATTAAAGTTCATTAAAGTGTTATAGTAGGCATTCTTCATAATTCATATTTAAGAAAATCTCACGGTGCATTTGAGTGCAAATTTCCGTTCCAACGGGACTTTGATCACTCCGAAATCGAATACGTACGATTGGCCTATAACATTTCCCATGAGTCGCGGACATTTATTGGCGTGGAGCAAGCGCGGATAAAACAATAAAGAATGGTTAACGGCATTTTAATGTGAACAAGAACGGCGTTGGACAATAGCCGGCGATTGGGGTCCGACTGGACGTCGGTCAGTGTGAACTAACCACGGGACTCTGTAGTGATGACGTAATGTTTGTCGATAACATCGTCCATGAGTTGTTGATTGAATTATCGATTTTTAAAATATCACATTCGCCAATCGAAATTTGAAAGGTATAAGCTCTTCTATTGGGAATTATGTTGACTTTTATTTATTATTGTGTTTCCTTATTGAGATTTTATAACTAAACTTACATCTGTTAATTTTATTTTTGCTAAAAACAACTCATAATTACTTTTAAATATCTTCAGTGTCTGAAAATGTATGTCAGTTTGGAATCTAATAATTTTATAGTATTTTAAAATATTTGGCAGAATTTACTTTAGAAAGAAATTCTTGGGTATTTATTTATAGCTGAAATTACAAAAAATGTCATACATACAAGTAATTATTATCGATAAAATCAATGACTCTGTCTCAGCACTATGTGACTGTAGGTAAGTAATAAACGTACCCGCATAAAGCTTTGAATTGCTGACCACGGCATCGAACCTATGCGCCCTTTGTCTGTGTCCGACCACAAATTGTTTAAGAAATAAAATATAATCTAATTTACCGCCTTACTACGTTTATAGGAAATGTTTTACGAGAGTCGCTGACTCGAGTGTATTGTTTGCTTTCTATACTTTGGGTTTTATTTGTTTCCCCTTGATATGAAAAAGGTTGTAAATTTCCATGGCACAAAACGTAATTTCGATAATTTTACGAGGAACACATACTTGAGGTAAGTCGTAGGTAATTTTATAGATCGTAAAACCTGATTGAGGACCGAATTTCGCTAATCGTTCGATTTTTATAACAAAACATTTTTATAACAATTTATAATAACACCTATTTTATATTGGTGAAAATAATTTCTGGGTCGCGTACAGTGTATTAACAAATGAAAGAGGGTTTGATTTTTATGAGAATATTTTATTTATACATTCATTGTGGAAGCCACTCATTTTTAAGAGTATTTTATTCAAAAAATTGGCCAGCGCGCTTTGAATATCAACATAGTCGCATCGATCGATACGAATACGACGAACATCTTAACCTTTAGAGCACAACGGTTTTATTTTGACTTAAGGTCTCGTCTAGCTATATTTACTAATTTTTTATTTGCTCTAGATAATCTTGCGTTAAATAAATATGTAGCTTACTCCAAATAAAAATACTATTATATCAATAGTCCGAATATATCGAGACTCGCATCCCCTGATTAATGTCCACTACGGTCGCATCGCAGTGCACCACTTACACGACAGTGAAATTAAGAACATATTCACTATAATGCAGTTACCGTGACTGTTGGAGTTGGGGTGCTCACACTCCAACTAACACAAAAATGGCCTAAAGCAAGCTGCAAAATGTCCCCGAAAATGCATTAGACGCATTAGAAACACCATTAGGGTCGTGGCCGATGACAATTAGGGTGGATCCACGATCTTAAGGGGAATTAACAGGGCATATCCAGTTTGCATTGGTTTAAGTATCATTGTATTGTGATTTTCATGAAAGATTTCTAATCCGAAAACGCGTTTGAATCTACATATCACGCGATAAACAATTAACAGATTTAATTTTAATACCTAATTTCCACGAATATGTTTTCGTGAAATTAAAAAAGGTATTCTACGATAATACAGACATGTAAAACACAAGGATTGTAAAAGCGATAAAAAAGATATCACCCTACAAAAGACGCTAAGAAATGCCGAAAATTCCTCTAAGCGCGACACCGCCGAAGACTTTTACAATATGCATAACTTGTTGAGAGAGTAATCAAAAGGCGATATAAAGCGAAGAGGAAGACACGGCGAAAGGCTAAAAATGTAAACCCTCTCTTAGATTTCCTCAAGACACGACCCGCGACCCTCGGGCGAAACTTGCCGTAAGATGGGAAAAATTACTTGGGACCAAGAAACTTTTTTCGATTTGAATTATGATTCGTTATTTCATGGTTCGGTCTTAAAATAAATGTTAAATATTAGACTGGTTTTATTTTTAATCGCGATACGAATATTAATGAACAAAATGGACATTTTCTAGTTTACTCAAACTTTGTCATTTGAAAATTAAATTTATCTCCGAGTTTTTGAAGATTTTTAAAGATGGATAAATTCATGTATTCGTAACACGAATTTTCATGGATAATTTTAATAATTGTTCAATAGTCACGAACTTTCAGTATTACTTAACTCGAAAAGGGTTAAATAATTAGATTAGGCAAAAGGCTTTGACTTTCAGCTTCGACAAAACTTTGTTGACATAACTTTTGTGAACTTTCGAAGTCGATGAAATCTGCAACAATGCTTCGGAACCAATGTTTAATTCAAATAAATTCAGAATTATTCATCGACAACGTTGTAATAATTCTATAGTAGAAACACAGCACTAGTGTGAAATAGCACAAAGAAAATTCTCCCTTAGGCACGAGTTCTCAGTCTCACGAAGAAAATATGTAAACTTTTAAATTGTATTTGCATTTCATACAAGCTAGGAAATATTGACTTCGTGCCAGTAGACCGCCACAAAGACTCGTGTTATATCCATAGGGGTAATTTCAGTAGGGCTGCTGAGGTACGTGGAAGTCGTGCTGGCGTCTAAAAATGAGGTAAATTCTATATCTTGTTCGAAAATGTTAGCAAAATTCATTGTTTGTTCATGCATTGCACTTTCATGTTTTCTTATTTTTTATTGCTTAGGTGGGTGAACGAGCTTACAGCCTACCTGATGTTAAGTGGTTACTGAAGCCCATAGACATCAACGACGTACATGCGCCACCCACCTTGAGATATCAGTAGGCAGGGTGGTGGTACCTATCCGCGCGGACTCACAAGAGGTTCTACCACCAGTAATTACGCAAATTATAATTTTTTGCGGGTTTGATTTTTATTACACGATGTTATTTCACCATGGAAGTCAATCGCGAACATTTGTTGAGTACATATTTCATTAGAAAAATTGGTACCCGCCTGGGATTCGAACACTGGTGCATCGCTCGACACATATGCACCGGACGTCTTTATTCTTTAGGCCACGACGACTTCAGTCGATATAAGGTTAATAATGGAAAAATTACGTTATTATTTTTGTCCTAGTACTATTAAAATACATGCCGCGTAATACGATCATATTTAATGAGACTTTAATTATTTAGCGTTAGTCATAACGATACATCGGTTTTTTTTGTTTTGTTTTTTTCCTACCTAAGCTGAGAGCCTTGAGAGGCTATTTCAGCGTAACCTTAACTAGTAGGTGAGCTCACGGGGCTCAAGCTCAAACCTGACGACGTTGCTAACACGAACCCTAGCAAGAGTCGTGCTTCGCAGAATCTACCACCGGATCGGAAACGCGACCTACTGAGAAGATCCAGCGAGAAACTCAGTGGGCTGTGTCTGAGGGTTAATTTACTCGTCGAGCACTTCGTCGCAAGCGACGGGTTCGACGAGAACGATGACCGGATACTTCTGAAGATTCCACTACATATATTAGTTTTCATAAACGAAGTAATGTAACCTAGTAATAGTAACGACTATACGAGTATACGACTTCAAAGATGATCGGATTAGACAAAGCGCGCTGTCAACTAGGATTAGTTATTTGACATCTATTAATGATAAGCACATTCATTAAATACATGTAAATATGCTTCTATGTTCTTTGTACATGATTTTACATGTTTTGTAATGGTATAATAATAATTACTAGAGGTCCCGCAGTAGTCGAAATCCGACTATAATTAATTGGAATCGTAAGTTTGTACACTATTATGATTGTATTTTATACTTCTATAATCACAAATTTCGCCAAGACTACACTATAAAAAATGTAACAAAGACAAACAATATTTAATCTATTCTCAATTTGACAACAGACGTCAAAAACAAAAGTTTGACAATAAATAGTATGCATGCGTGTGTGCGTCAAACACATGGTATGTAGTGTGTGTGATGTTTTCTTTATTGATTTAATGTATCTTTTATGAATAATTAAAAAAAAAATAGCATTGTGCACTTCTTCTCTATATTCTCTATAAGTGTGGAAAATTTCATACTCCTCCGTCCGCGCAATTTTCGTAAAAAGGGATATA
Organism: Bombyx mandarina; assembly: GCF_003987935.1. The sequence goes on along the minus strand of NW_021011545.1, from coordinate 513,421 downwards.
AAGTTTTTGCTTCATGTATTAATATATAGATTATCCTATATGAAAATGCCTCTAGCTTTCAATTGTCCTATAAAGTCACAATTTTATATTCTGTGACGATGTAAACATTAGTAAATAGATAAACTAGTTTAATAAGCTGATCTTACATACAACACTAATGCAAATACTTCAACGCTTTAAGCACGTTACCAGTTTGGATATCTTCATTCCATTATTATTTCCATAACGCTTTGCGTCTCGCCTGCCCTAATCGAATTTGCACACAAAATGAGAAAGCGCTCTTTGTGTTACGTGGAACTTTATCCTAATTTTGGTCGTTATTAAAATAATAATTTATTAACACCAGAATTTATTTATGTGTCGTAATTTATCTGCATTTTTTTTTTGTTTCACATAAATCTAAAGTTTACTAATTCCCCATAACTCTTAGTTAATTTCTATTGTAAGTACAAGTGGTGAGGCATCTTATAAGTTCGCACAGTTTGGTGCCACTGGAGTGGTGGTTATTTCTTTGATTAATATTTTTATTGCTTAGATGGGTGGATGAGCTCACGGCCCATCTGATATTAAGTGGACGTAAACGCCGCCACCTACCTTGAGATATGAGTTCTAAGTTACAGTTTTATAGTATGACAGCTGCCCCACACCCTTCAAACCGAAACGCATTATTGCATTACGGCTTTACTTTATCCGTGAGTACTCAGTCTTAAGTCTTTAGGTAGCCGCTTTTGCATTATGGAGTCAATGGACTTCAGAAACCCTTTAACATTTGATAGGCTACGAGCTTGCTTCTTAATCTGAACAAAAAAATATCGATATTTTCTCACTGTATTAATCTGGATTCGCTGTTAAGATACAGAAATAAAAAAATTCTATTAAATTTAAAATTCCCCCTTTTTAAATTTACTGATCTGGATTCGTTTTATTAATCTGGATTCGCGGTTAAGATACAGAAATAAAAAAAAAAAAAAAATTCTATTCAATTTTATATTCCCCCTTTTTAAATTTACTGACCGTCATAAATTTTATTCTTGACTTTTACGAAATGGTCAATTTCGTATTTTAAAAGTTTTATGACTATTAATCGCTTCAAACATACCTGTCGTGCCCTTTCGTTTTGCCCTTTCGATGACCATAAACTTCAAGACAGAATGAACGACTTAGGAGTGACCCTAATGCTCTGAGTTCTTAGTCCGTTCGCCCCCGTTGTCCACGACCACCCCTGTCAAAGGCCAGCCAGGAGCCCCCGGGGAAATTATTGTCGGGATTTAAAGGGCATTGAAAATACAAAAAAAAACAGTGTACTTATAATAGAAGTTTGCACTCGAAATAAGTTTTATCTGGTATCGTTCACGTGACTACCATTGACAGTTACTTTATATATATGTTTATTATCACGGAGAGTACATCGTTAAAATCTATAAATAGTAATAACTAGAAATTATTTGAGGGCTCGAGAGATTTTCCCCTTTAATCATGATTTGGTCTGTAAGTATTCTGTAGGAAGTCGGTCTGGACATTGTTGTTCGGAGCCAATGCTTTTCTATGTAAGATTTCTTGACATTATTGTTATTATGAATCTCTTTGCCGAAAAAAAGAAACTTTCATAACTTAAATACCTTGAATTTACTTTGTTTGTTTTTTGGCCACGGCTGAGTTGTGCCCCTTGCTTTTATGTATAATCCAAGTTCGACCATTGGTGTTCATTAATCTGTGTACACCTGTTGATTGTCTCGTACATGATTTTTTTAGCTTCTGAATACATTTTTTAGATCGGGAGCATTACGAGAATATGTGAGCCATTGAAAAGTTAACATAAATTCTGTCTTCGCTGAATGTATTGTCAACAGTGGCAGTATTATGAATAGTGATCAAATCCTTAAAATTTATAATAGTTTATGAAAATATGGAATATTTATATATGTACATACATTTCAATCATTTAGTCACTTTACAATTGTAAATGTATCTGTTATATGTATGTAGTATTTAGTTTTACTGTAATCAATAACCAATAAGCAATTTCCACAGGGATAAGGATCTCTTTAAGCATTTCCAGGCAAATTGAACTCTAAATTTGAGCGTCGCTGTTTACATTTTTACCTTAAAAAGAAAATACAGCTGCATGCACTCGGTTTGAGATAATTCGATTCACCCTGCATCGCGAAAGTGTTTTTGTACAGCTTAATACTTCTTCGTGGGGAATATTATTTATACAGACAAGTTTGTCAATCACGATCAAACGAAACACCCTCTCTCTCTTGAACTTAAAATTAGAATCGACACGCGAAAAGAAGAAAGGAAAGTTTTCTTAAATCATTGTCACTACCAATAAAATAAGCGAAATTAAATAAACAGTCCCACCGAGATAAAAAGTCTAGACGGAGTAAGACCGCACTTTTGATGGTGTCGTATTTTTTAAAAGTTAGGGGAAAGTTGACGCTTAGACGAATTTAACCTTCCATTCTATTAATTATTCAGGGCGGGCCTTCGCTTCAAGGTGCGCTTGCAGGAGGGTTAGGTAATTTGTTTTAGAAAAGTGTGGAGGAAAGAATTTAAGGGAAGTTGCATCAAGTTCCGCCGTCCGACAATCGCCGCGCGGGCGGAAAGTTTAATAAAATTGTTTTGGAATGCAGCGCGAAACGAGATAAGTTCCGCCTAGTGATGAACCATCTTCGTGAACTCCGATTTAGAACGTTTCAAATAGGATTTTCTTCGGTTGTAGTGAGCTTTATTAATTTTATTTTATTTATCTTTATCTTTTATGTAAAATTTACATTGATGGACTTAATGCCTAAGGCATTCTCTATCAGTCAACCAAAGGTAGTGCAAAGTAAATAGTGGTAGGTGCAATGAAATTTATATTAAGTTACGAATACATACACAAGACATAATTAGACATAATTAAAAAAATATTTTTACGTTTAAATCTCGGGCTGCTCATTATTGTCATTATATTATTTCCAAAGTTTCGGATGAATTACTTTAAACAGTAAAAGTACTTAATTTTAATGATTTCAAAATGTTTACTTGTTTTTTCTTTAAATTGATTTTACTTTCTTTAAATCATCTAGAATGCTCTAAACTCTAAAAAGATTTCGCAAAAAATTAATAAAATGTTATTTGTAACAAAAAAAAAAACATTCTGGCGTTCGAAAATTAAACAAAAAAAAAATAGTTTCAGTTAACAAAACAAACCCAAATAATGTGTTGCATGAAGACTACTCAATATGGATACAAAAGAATATTTGTACAAACTCATTTGTAGATAGACGACGGGGAGGCTTACGGTCCCGCCCGGAATACTTTAACTTTTCAATTGTAACTTTTGATGGGTTTTCGAACGTAATAATAATCGCTATATTTCGACGATGGGGTGCCCGAATCAATGGATACTGTACAAAAGAATGCCAATTTTTATGCAGAAAATTGAGTTACGTTCCGAGTGTATTACACACCTTAGCCCCAAGCTGCACGTTTTATTTGATGTGAATAAATTCGATACAACTTTTGTAAGACATAAAGAACGATTTTATTTTCATACGTTTAGTTCATGTTGCGTTGTGTGTGTGTAAAACATGTTTTATAAATCTGAAGGAGTGACGTGAAACGAGGTTAATTATAATCGAACGGAATATTTTTTACATAACGCTACTGTTCTTATTTTTAAAACCATTCATCATCATCATCTTAGGCCTTACAGCCCGGGGTGGGCCTTAGCCTGGTCCAGTATGTCTCTCCAGACTGCTCTGTTCAGGGCTTTCTCCTTCCAGTTCCTGACACCGATATTTTTGAGGTCGCGCTCCACGCCATCCAACCATACGAGTTTGGGTCTGCCACGACTTCTGCGGCCCTTTGGTTTGCCATATAGCAGTTGTCTTATTTATTTATTTTTATTCTTTCTTATCTGATTTATCTGTCTTATTTTTATTTGAAGTGAAACTTCCTTATCGGCGTTGGAAAAAAATTTACCGTCACATTTTTCGGTTACGCGTCACTTTTTTCCGTTACGCGCCATCTGTTTTGTATTCATGTCTATGATAATAAAATCCTTTTGTTTAAACTTTATCTAATTTAACTTTTTTGTATTCATGTCTATGATAATAAAATCCTTTTGTTTAAACTTTATCTAATTTAACTTTTTTGTATTCATGTCTATGATAATAAAATCCTTTTGTTTAAACTTTATCTAATTTAACTTTATTTAACCAATTTCTAGAAAGTTGCATGTAGATCATTTTTCGAAAAATAAGGCCATAAACAAGTTTCACTTCTTACGTGTGTACACTAGTACACGCACACATTTTTTTAAAATCATTGCTAGCCTTAAATTGCACATTATTTAAAGGAGGAACTTGGATATGATAGAATTTTCGTAGCGCTTACTGGCCGTAGAGCCTGTTGTAGGCTCGCGTACGTAGCTAGCACCACTCATTATGCTCGAATAATACATTTGAGACTTCGACCTCATGCCTCAAGGGTGGCGTAATTCAAACTATGATATCTGTAGTCCCTGCCATTCAACAACAGATCGGGAACTCGTTTATACATATATCTACACGAGACTGGTCGATTTTACCAGTAGTTGCTGCTACGTTACCTTAAGCTCTTACGAGTCAGTATTCAAAATCATGAGAATTATAATTAATACGTTAGCACAAAGATAAACTGTTTTGACATTGAAATTGAGGGCTTACGAAAGTCTTGAAAAACACTAACATGTTTTTGTTTTCTAATGTTTAAGATCAGTAACATACAATGAAGCTAAATCTATTCTAAACACAGTTTTATTGTTTTATCTCTAGAATAATTTAGAAAAAAAAAAATGCGTAATAATAAATTTGAAGGAAAATCCATTACCATATATTTAAATACCTAGACAAGGTAATATTCAATTCTCGAGCTCATACATTTCATGGTAAATAAAACTCATGAATCAAGAGTACATATGGAAAAGCGAAAGAAGGTTCGTTCAAAAAATCTACTTGGAAGGCGAGACGCGAGTCGAATTTCCTGTCTGATATGAATCTTCCCTACTCGTTTTAAGGTGATGTATTTTCCTATTTCTACCCTCAAACGTGATAGATTTGTTTATGTCCTACATGGCGACAATTAATGGGTAGCGAAGCGACTGCGTGCGATTTTTCAATCGCTATATACTAGGTAATGAAAAAAAAACCGTTGCATTTATTAGATACATGTTTTTTAATTTTCATTAAACGTCTAAGATCACTAACAATATAATGCCAATTTTTTCGCAGTTTAATTTTGTTATTTCATTCGTAGATTTTAGATATCGGTGACCCCATAAATGTATAAAGTACTTGAAATGGCGGAAATTGTTAACTAAATATATTAAAGGCGAGATTCAATCTTTAAAGTAACTTTAATGATTACTGCAAACCGCAGAAACCGACTAGATGAAATTAAATGCAGACTTTCATTAAATCTGCATTTTGAATGTTTTGCAATATTTATTGTTATTTGTTTTTCGATTTTTGTTGATACAGAAAACCCATAACATAATTTTAACAGCAAACAAATGATTGGGGTTATTGTTTGCTAATCTTGCAAAGATAAAGAGAGAAATGGAAAACGACTTCTCCTAGTGTTTTTGGTGCATAATAACCATACAGTCCAGCTGACGAAAAGTAATCACCACAGACAAACATAGAACATACCAAGAATGTAGTTGGGATACAACCGTAGAAAAACCGTAAAAATCAAACATCTTTAGCCAAAGATCGTATAGCATCGCGCATTGGACAAATCAATGCGGCTGTTCTTCTTTAGACGTCACCCACTTACTTTGTAGGGACCCTTGCTTAAATTGATTTTCAATTTGTTTGAAATGTGGTCCGTGGTGCAGCCGGCAATAAGAAAGCGACATAGCGGAAAATTTAAATCAACGCTTTTCCGAACGAGATCCGAAAATTTCAAATCGATTAGTTGTATTATAAGTTCGATTTACTTTCAGGTAACGCATAATTTTTATTAGAATGTTTGAACAATACTGTTCTCAATAATTTTTTTAACTCGGAGCACATAGATAATGTGAATACTGCCGCATATATGGTGACGTTAGATAATCATTATCCTAACACAATGACTGAGGCTTAGTTAAAATTTTATTTAAGCGAATAAATCAAACGGAAACAAATCAGAAATACATTTACGGCTATTGCAGTACTAAATATATCTAAGAACAAATTTATGTTAGATAATTGACTGAGTGGATTGAGTTAAAATTAAGGTCATTAATCAATGAACTTAATGCAACCTATGTTAGTGGATTGGTGTGATTCGGAGAACGACATGGATTTGTTACTGGTGGTAGGACCTCTTGAGAGTCTGCGCGGGTAGGTACCACCACCCCGCCTATTTCTGCCGTGAAGCAGTAATGCGTTTCGGCTTGAAGGGCGGGGCAGCCGTTGTAACTATACTGAGACCTTAGAACTGATATTTCTCAAGGTGGGTGGCGCATTTACGTTGTAGATGTCTATGGGCTCTAGTAACCACTAAACACCAGGTGGGCTGTGAGCTCGTCCATCCATCTACGCAATAAAAAAAAAACCGATAAACTAAATTTAGGTATAACTTATAGGTAGTCAAATTTATCCTATTGACCTCATTCAGGCACCACGTGTCGTATTATTTTCTTCAGTCTTTGCGAATTGTAAGCATAGTTAAAGCTATTTTTACGATTTAATTTCGCGTATGTTACAATCATTATATTATTTTAGTAATTAACAATACTTTACAGTTTTCATATTGAAGGATGACTAAGATGTTACTCGTTGACATTTGAATATTGTGTCAACTAGGTACATACTGCCTATTTTTTTATAAAAATATTTTTTTATAGTAATTTTTTCTATATAATGTATTTCAAGTAACTTTTTGAATGATTATATTAGATATTTACTATACGCTAAGATAACAATATAAATTAGAATGTCGTTTCTAAAACAAAAGCAAAACGCTAAACATTTTGAGATGGAAGCTTCTCAAATATTAATCACTGATCTCCCCCACGAGACAATCATAAATTTCTATTAACTTCTTGAGATGTTACTCTCATTTTATTGTCAAGTGATAGGGATTAATTTTACTGACTTATAACTGTGATATATTTGAGTGTCCCTTTCAGAAGGGAGCATTTAAATGAAAGAAGAATAATTTTATATCAAAGAGTGTGTAAGATATAGTCGTAAAAATATTTTTTCATTGAATACATTAGACTGAAAGATAGGCGTGCTAAATATAACACAGGCCTCTGAAGCTGCGATACTTTAAGACAAATATTTTTTGGTATGGAAACCAGCGACATTTTGTAGCGGATGCCCCTAAGCTTATATCTTGTTAAAGTTAAGGAATTTCATTATTGTATAACTAAGCACAGAAAACAAAAAAATAATAAATCATAAAAGTCTTTATTTGTTATAGACAAATTGATTAAATTTTATCAATTTATCGTTTCTGAAAATTTACAAAATCCTTTAATAAAGATAAAATAGAGGATAGTTAATATGTTACTGCCATCTACAGGAGCAATGAGAAACTATTCGAAGCGAAACCATCTAGTGGCCGACGCCCGTAAACATTTTTGTTGAGTGCTTGAGTTGTTTATCTATAACTAATTTATGTATATTATCTATAATATATATAATATTCTCAAACAGGTCTGTCCGGCGTGACTAAACATGAATAGTCGTTCGGGACCTGGTCGTCTCATTTACCACCTACCATTGGAATATAATAATATCGACGCTTGAAAGGCAAACGTGACTAAGCGACAATAACTGCTTTATACATAAATGATAGGCAATAACCATATTCGATGCGCAAAAAATATATATTTCTAGGTCTTTTAAAATCATTTCAATCCTACAGCTAGATTCGTTAAAATATAATTTTTTTCAGGTATTTCAACTTTAAATTAGTCTACTGTAAAGTTCACGCATTGTCGCTAAGTCACGTTTGCGTTTCAAGCGTCGATATGTAATTCATTCGTAGAACCTGGAACACACACGCAAACACAGGCTCACAGTCCACATTTAGCGCTTACTGAAGTAGGTTTATTTACACTTGAATACAAGAAGATATAAATATTTTTTGGGAAAAAAACCACAGTAGGTACATAGTGGGCCGCTGCGTATCAATAAAAGCGAAGTGCGTATACATTTCTTTCAGAAATAACACATCTGAATTATATACCTATATTAGACCTATCTGAATTATATTTTTATATGAAACCACGTAGCTAGCTGATCATCGTATTATTGTCTAATTAATCCCTAGAAACGCGCATTGTAAGCCAAAATAATATTAACAATAAATGACGCAAAGCAGTTCTTTATTCTGTTGAAAAGCTAAAATTGATTAATTCGAAATGATATTTGATGTTCTGTTTAATGGAAATAGGGGGATTTCTGACAAATTACGAGCGAGGGTCAAGGGTGAATGTCTTCAGCTATTATTGTCGTACCAAAATAATGTATTTGCTTCTTTTATTTTGAACCATCATGATAGTTAATTTCAAAGCCCTTGATTTGCTGTCAAAAAACAATTCGTTACTGGAATAAGCAAACATACCGACTTGAATGCAAATGCCCGCTTAGAAATAACTTATTAAAGTTAAAAAATACTCTTTAAATGAGAACGCAGTATTGTCTCGTGGTAGATTGGACTCATATAGAAGCACGTGCATTTGTCCGTTTTGACATATTCTCGCTAACTACTGCTAAAGATAGTGTGTTTTTTATTCAAATATACACCGGCCGTATTTGTATATTTCTAAATATATTCTTTTCTCAACCGATAAATACACAGCGGTTAGATTCTTTCCTGAATATACATATTTTTCATAAGTCTGTTTCGGTTTACGTTGAGATTCCATCAGGACATAGAAATTTAATAATTTAGTGGTGATCACAACAGATCCATGTTGTTCCAGAAGTTTCGCTATCAGCTTCAGATATTTTGTTTTATCATGAATGCGATATTGTTTTACAAATGTCACATTTAGCATGAATTATTACTCTGTATTCATTTCTTCTCTACGTGAAGTTAAAGGTTTTATTGTTCCCTTTGCCCACAACTCTGTTGGCCTGTAATTTAAAAATTTATTTCAAACGCTTGTATCATCGCTGTCTTTGTCATCTCTCCGAACAACTTTCTGAGTATCTTATTATAAACTGAAACTGAAAAGATCCTTACCTTGTCCTGATTTGCGCTTTAAAGATTTTTACTTCAAGTAATGCAGCTCTCCGGAAACAATTTTAATTGGATATTTATACTTCATCACACACACACATTCGTAGATGGTTACTTCCAAAGACAGCTAGCAAAATTGACATTAATATTATTACGTCCAGTCGATTAGCGAAAATGCGAAGTGTTTAGTGAAATTTTCCCTAACACCCTCTCATATCATTTACAGCCATTAAATCTGACAGTTTGCAGATGCACCGTTATTATGTTTCCTTAAAAATTATCATCGCAATATCCTATTTCGTGTAATCACCCAGTAGTCATGGTGACTTTTGTAATGTAGGTTGGAAGAGGTGCTATCAAAAGACGTCGTTACACCGTCTCGCGTATATTACGTCATTATTTGCGCAACACGCTCTCGCTTACAACTCTGACAATCTGAGATGTTGCTAATGGAAAGAACACGAGGGTTTTGATAAATTCGAGCTCGTTTTTCCCCTTGCGAGCTTAAAAAGCTCGGATTTCCAGTGTCGCGTATGATGGCACACGAAACAGGGATTGAGTGGAAATGAGCCGTTCTGATAAGAAGTCCTTTGTTGACTGACTTGCTATTAAACATTTCGCGGTAAAATCAAATAACACACTGTAGATTTAAATGAAAGTCTCGTCCAAATATAATACGCAGCTTTTTTTTTCATCTATTCTATTTTTACATAACGCAATAGATCCTCAATGTATTCTTACAACATAGATAGTTTTACAAATTGTGAAATAGAATTGGTTTGTTTACCTAATGGCGTTTGGTGTGGACCATCCGTTGCAACATTTGGTGCAAGAGTCCCCTGTATTCCTCGGGGCATATCCTCCCCACTCATTATCCCCTATAGTTATTACTGTCATTTTTCAACTCGTTATTTACTCGGAGCGGGACTGATAGCGTGACACTTGCTCGGAAAGACCGATTCAAGATCAGGGGTGTAGGATTTTCGAGGATTTCCTTTGGCTTATAAGAAAATTGAAATCGTCCTTTAAAGAACCTTCCATTTTCTCCCCTGTGTTTATTCAGCGGGCTTTAGTTTTTTATGATTTAAAACGAGGTCATTATTAATGTGAATGAAGGTACCATTAAGAAGCGATTTGTGTTTTATTTTTAAATATAGTGCACTTGTTTTCTTATTAAACTAACATTTTATCAATATTAGATCACTCCATAAGTTCTTGTTTTAGCAAGTTTCCTGTTGTGATTTTTTTTTTTGTCATTTATGAACGTACGTGATCACATTAAAAGAATGAAATTCAAAGTAAATGAATTTTATAAATATATCTATTTAATGTCATAAAAATTATCTTTCCTCTTGAAAATATCGCGATGAGAATGAAGTTAACCTTTTTTTTGTCCAAGTACAAAAAAATCTCGACATTCCAAAAAAAATTTATACAATTCGTGGAATTTGCAATCCATCGATTTCATATTATTATTAAGTTTCGATTTATAAGTGCCCTTTGTTAATTTCTTCGTAATTTGTCGTGAAACTTTAATTGGACCAATTGTTCAATATGATTGGACAAAATAATAAATTTACAGTGAAGTCAACAATTCAAACAGAAAGCAATAAAACAACTGTTAAAGGTGTTAATGAAAGAAATTTAATGAAATTAAACCAGAACGGTAAGTTTAATTACAAATCGTTTTCGCTTAAAATCAATGACAAATTTTCAACAAAGGTTAGATTTCAGTACACATTAATTATCCTTAAAAGCCTATCAACTTTACCGGTGACATCGCTTTGTTCGACATCAATTTTCTTTCTCGATGATCAACGATAAAATGAACTCAAACTCCGACCAGTTTCCAAAGTTTCATTAATAAAAGATGCAAGCTTTAGATTTTATATTTTATTTGACGTACTGAAACATTCACGATGCGCACAGTTTACAAATCGAAAACCCTGGATGATTTCCATTATTACAGCAAATTCGAATACAGAATACGTGAGACTGCAGTTAAAACTAATAAATTCATGATTTCGTGACAGCAACCGCTGGAAAATTGTACGGGTCTAGACATCGGGGTATCAATAACTAACGAATACTAGGTAACAACGCCTTATTAACTCACCCTAAAGCAATATCATAGGGTGAACATTTATAAAAGGTCATTCATAATAGATCAGTGGCCACATAGGATTACTTTTCTAAATAATTTACTAGTTCTTTTGTGGAGTTTCGAATGATTGACACCAGAGCATTCCCATGTGAATAAGGCGCAGAGCGTTCGGAAAATTAAAGTATTATACCAAATGGCGATTACATGAAATTCGATAACGTATATAATTGGAAAGCAATAAATAAAATTAAAATATCACCGCGTTTATTTATGATAGTGAATATTTACATGACAGCTGGCTTAGCCACTGAAATCAGTATTGTTTATACAGCTATTAATTATCTAGAATCCTTACGTGCCTATCGATTGGTTAGCTTGTACATATATTAATTATGTAACGTTTGTTCCACCTGCGACTTGCAAGTCTAACAGTTAACTAGTTACGTAACGCAGTGGCTCTAAATTGAACACCTGAACGGCTTTCTACGGCTCAACTCGGAAAGCGACCCAACAACCCTCGATATATTAATCAACATTTAATTCCATATCGTCCGCCAGTGAGTGTAGACGGCGCTTGTATGATCGTCCAGGGACTTCTACGAAATGAACCCACTCCGCATTAGTTCGTCCAAAACTCGACCGCCGTTGCAAAATATGCAAATGAAGAGACAACGCAGTTGACGAATTTTAATGGATATTTAACTGTTAATTATAAAGTTTTAACTTTACTAAATTCGGCGGAAACGGTCTGTTTACGTAAATGAATGCTACAAGAGATTCACTGCATTAGTCCCATTTTGTTATTTGAAAATTTATGTGACACTGGTTAAGCAGCGACACGTTTCTCAATGGAATGCTTTATGAAATATAAAAAAATTTATCGAAATTAATAGAAAAATTCTCAAACTACTTTTCAGTGATTTTTGTTTAGCTTTGACTTTGTTTTTATATGAGTGGTCGTTAAATTCACGTTGTAATGTGCTCTTAAACAGCCATTTAACATGTAATTTAACATTCTATGGATTGAAACAGAAACGAAAGATGACAAATAAAAAAAAAATAGCTTATTAAAATTAACTATTCTTATTGAAGATGATATTACTGTAACAGAACTCGCATTCAATAATTACTCGTATTTTTTATCATTTTTATATGAATGAAAACAATACAAATGTAGTAAAAACAAAATATAATTCAATAAAGAAATGACTAAATTTTATAATAGAATTCCATGTTTTTGAAAATACATTCATTTGAGTTTTATTATTTATAATTGTCAGCCATACATCAATTACGTTACAAATGGCCAGTATTTTAAAATGGCAACCTCATAGGTAAAGACCAATTATATATTTATAAATAGGTACTATAATATATTTATTACAATGTAAGCGAGTATGTTTCATTTCCCTCTAATAATAACCTAATAATAACCGTATTTTTTTGGGAAGTAAATGAAAATTAAACTAGAGATATAATTATAGGGATGGCCGAAAATTTTAATAGGATTAACTATAATTTTTTTATATAGAGAGAGGAGCTTAGCGAAGACAGCCAGAGGACAGACTTCGAAGATTTAAATTTATGAGATATGTAAATAGACCGCGCTGTGTTGAAAAATTGCTTTAGCACAATTTGGGTTAATTGAATTTTTGTTCGTTAAGCTCAATGTGAAGCACACCTCCGCTTAATTACTGGCGAGGGTTTGTTAATTTATAACGTCCGACGGACTTAGAGCTTCGACTCCGGAGAGCCGGATAACATCGAAACTCCCTTAAGATTAATTTGGAGAGTACCTACTCCTGAACTTTAACTCGTTTGCCTCTGACCGAATTCCCAGTCGGCCGCCCTTGAAAGTTCAAAATTAAATTTAACAAAATAAAATTAATTCAATTCAGTCTATCGGTTCAAAATTTTGTATCAAATTCGGTTGGCTTAAATATATTAAGAAATTGAAGGGATAATAGCGATTTATTACATGAGATGAAAATTAAATTTCAATTTCGTTAACTGAACATTCAGTAGTGATGTTCGTAGGACTATTAAATGATTTGCTACAGATAAATGTATCAGCTATGTTTTCAACTGAACTAGCTTTGTTTGAATCGCCTATCTTACGCGATTTAATTAGGGACCATAAGCATCAGTCATACATTTAGTATTTTTAAAAATCCTTTCATTAGTAATTTCAATCAAATACAAAAGTTAAAAATGAGACGCCATTTTGAGAGTCTTAGAAGCCCTACGAACTTTTGGGAACGTATTTAGGGGATAGACGAAGCCTTGCAAATGCGAACAAATACCCAATACAGAGTACGTGTCTCAGAAAGAATTAACACGTGTCGAACACATTGTGTAGATTAATCATGTAATTTAAACCCCGCTGATTTAATTACGCTTGGGTATTATTTTCAAGGAATTTAACGTGCAGCAAGGTATTGCTTTTTAGATTTATCATATCCTATATGTGTTGTATAAACTTTGCACTTTTTTCGTTTAATAAATGTGTTTGTAGATTAAATTCTATAATATGTGTTAGCGCATTGCTAATTGATTGTTGAAATAAAAATGTAATGTTTTACCTCTAAAGAAACTTTACTTCGAAATTCAGAAGTCCTAGAAATGTGGCATCAGCTCCGCGATGGGTTACGAACATGATTGTCAATCCAAGGAATGCTCTCGAGTGTCACAGTAGCGGTAAGAGGGAAATTAAAAATTGAAAAACTCGCCGCCATGATGGCAGTGGCGTTAATGGCTGTACATAATAAATAAAGCGGGCCGCTCGTAGGCTTATGTGCGAGTCGAGTGGAGGGTGTGGCCGGGTCCCGCGAATAGGCTCTCCGAGCGACATCTGAGACGACCGAGCCCTTTGGAGTGCGGATCACTCGACTCGACCTGTTTCATATTGCCCTACCCGCTGAGAAGAGTTGCTGCTCTTTGATTACGAGAAAAAGCCGTTTCGACGCAACACTCGCAGAAAACCCTCATGTCATAAAAAGCTTCTAGAATGTCAAAAGTCAACGGGCAGAAACCGAGAAATGTGGGTCAGTGTTTGAAACACAAACGCCAGAACCGAGGGCTCCAAAATACTCGGGTCACGGTCACGGCTTTAATTTTTTTTAAACAATTCTAACGCTATAGACACTAATTTATAATAGATAACATAAAAAAATATATGCATATTAGTTTTATTTTAGGCATCCAGATTTTTAAGACATGAATAAATGCTTAGTAAAAATAAGCATTTAATCTCATTCCTATTTCTTACATTAAACAATTTGATTTTTTTTTATCCATACTTGATGAGATTTTGTGTGTAGCATTATTACAATGATGACCGTGAAAGTACTAAAAATAATATTTAATAAAGAGAGTTAATAAACTTTGCACGATCGAGTTCATAAACTATTTAAATTTGACAGCAATAAAAACTTGGTTAGTGATTGCTTTGATTAACAAGCTCCCGTTAAAACAATCATCTAACCCCTTTTACGCGGCCATCTTGTTTATTCTTGTATCGGCCGTCAGGATGACGTCTGACAGGCCGCCATTTTGAAAAAAACTTGAGTGCGGCTTCCTTCCGCATCGGTGCGCCATCATGAGAACTATCGCGGCGACTCCCCCCTCGTTTTACATACATCGGATTCATTGTTTTAGTAGCACCCCGTACATAGTACGCAATAAACTTTCGTTGTTATCCGACACTCGGATCGAATTCGTCTGGCAGTACAGTCAAAGCGAGAGAAAAACCCTAAATACGGGCCAGCTCTTTGATGTTGTTTTACGTTGCCGAACTTTATACCTACTCACTAACTTTGATTTACAGAATAAGGAGTATTTATGAGTTACAAGACTTGTTAAGAGCCACCCGAAAGACGTGCTCTCAAAGTTTATGACTTTTTGATAATTATGAGTTTCTGAACTCTTTATGCAAAAGTAGCTTTTAAGAAATAGAAAAGTTTATTTATTTATTGTCCAATCTTATTTAAGCTGTGAACGTAATAAATACCACAATAAAGGCTACAGAGTCAAAGGCTAAAAAACATGGCGAGGCATAATTTACTGAAGTATGTTTTTTGTACAGTGTTACAAGCCTTTAGAAGCGATTTTGTGAACGCCATCATCACTTCCACTTAGTGCCTTCACCCTCACTCTACAGGAATCCCTCGCGTTTTAATTGTTGCCTCTGAAAGGTGGGAGGATCTAAGCTCTCAACTCTTTTGTATTTGAAGCGTAAATAGGATGTGTTTAGAACATTTTTATGTACCCTACTATAATATATGTAATCGGCAACCATTTTGGTTGTAGTTAAATGAAAACATGTACATATTCTATTTATATAAAAAGGTAGATGAACTCATCATGATCTAGTGTTCGCTGTTCCCGGTTACAAATTAATTACAAAGTAAAATCGCTGCCAACCTTGAGTTATGCGATCAAAATGTAAGGTCACGTGGAATTAAAGTCATAATTCCATTTAAATCCTTAAAATCAAATCTTAGAATTAAAAGAATTATCTTAGAATTAGATAATAGATCTTAGAATTTCTTAGCTAAAAAATTTAGTATAACAAAGGCACTAAGTCCTGGGCTATCGAACGTCGAAATTGTAAACTTCCAAATCTTTTTTTCTTAATGTAATTCAGATGTTTTTCATTTTAACTAATACGAACTTTTTCATTCTAAGAGAATCTTAATAATAAATAAAGGTAAAGAAATTTCATGATAGTTTATAAGTGGACATCTTTTATAGAAAAGGTATTATAATAATAATTTTGTATTTTGCACTAAACTGAATGGTTTTTGCTATATGGGGGGGGGGGAGGGGGGATGTGGAACTAGTTGAAATATTTTGCGTATTTAAAATGTCAATTTTTGCTGTTCGATCATTGAGAAACAAAGTTTAAATTTTAATTAATAGTTAGAAATACATATTATTATTCTTTCCATTAAAAATCTATATTTTTGACCAAAAAAAAAAGATCCTTCTCGTTGTCCAAAAACAAATCAGTTTTCAATTAATCCAAGCCTCGCTCGGTATCTCAAATAAATAGGGTCTAGAAAATCGTAATTACGCTTTCTGAATACACAACTCTGTGTAGCAAAACAAGCCTCCGGGTACAAAAACATAGGGTAGCATTGCGGAAGCACTCAAAATCAGAACAAGATTTAGTGACAAAATACAATGTTTATTAAATGGGCATTTATTCTATCCACTGCTTATGAACATCAACATTTGGTTTATGAGAAGAGAAATGATTTTTTTTTATTTTTTTATTGCCCTTGTAGGCAGACGAGCACATGGCCCACCTGATGGTGAGTGATTACCGTCGCCCATGAACTTCAGCAATGCCAGGGGCAGAGCTAAGTTGCTGCCTACCGCTTAATACTCTCCACAAGCCTCGCCTGAAGAAGTACATGTCATAGTGCTCGGGAAACACCGCGGAGGGGAGCTCATTCCATAGCCGGATGGTACGTGACAAAAAAGACCTCTGGAAACGCACTATAAACGTGTTTTCGAGTGTTTTAATTTACTAGAGGTCCCGCAGTAGTCGAAATTCGACTATAATTAATGGGAATTGTAAGTTTGTACACTATTATGATTGTATTTTATACTTCTATAATCACAAATTTCGCCAAAACTACACTATAAAAAATATTAACAAAGACAAACAATATTTAATTTCAGTGTATTTAATCTATTCTCAATTTGACAACAGACGTCAAGAACAAAAGTTTGACAATAAATAGTATGCATGCGTGTGTGCGTCAAATACATGGTATGTAGTGTGTAATGTTTTCTTTATTGATTTAATGTATATTTTATGCATTATTTTAAAGAATATTAGCATTGTGCACTTCTTCTCTATATTCTCTATAAGTGTGGAAAATTTCATACTCCTCCGTCCGCGCAATTCTCGTAAAAAGGGATACAAAGTTTTTGCTTCACGTATTAATATATTAATTTATTAAAAAACTTCAAATGAACAGATTACTGTTCCATTACCTTTTTTTAATTTCCTGTATTCATTTTTTTCACTGCATCTTAATAATATTTTCATTTTATAATTTAATAGTCAACAGACAGCTTATGAGGGCCCTATTTACCAGCGGAGTACCCTAGGACAACAACAACAATTTAATAGTAAACTTCTCAAACGAACAAATTGTAAGTTGTATATCGTCACAAATATTGTTAAACAATCATTTTCTATTGATTTATTATACAATAATCATCATATCTCTATTTCATAAATTATCAACATAAAGAGATATCTAATCTATATATTAATACGTGAAGCAAAAACTTTGTATTCCTTTTTACGAAAATTCCGTGGACGGAGGAGTATGAAATTTTCCACACTTATAGAGAATACAGAGGAGAAGTGCACAAATCTAATATTTTTTTTAAATAATGCATAAAAGATACATTAAATCAATAAAGAAAACATTACACACACTACATACCATGTATTTGACGCACACACGCATGCATACTATTTATTGTCAAACTTTTGTTCTTGGCGTCTGTTGTCAAATTGAGAATAGATTAAATATTGTTTGCCTTTGTTAATATTTTTTATAGTGTAGCCTTGGCGAAATTTGTGATTATAGAAGTATAAAATACAATCATAATAGTGTNCATGGAAACCCCCCACAAAAAAGGCACTTCTAGTGAGTGCTGATAGCTGTCAACAGTACGGGCACTCATTCCGCAGCTGTCAGTCGTGCTTCTGATGTCTCAAGTTTGGGCGATCACGCCACGGCCCTCTGTGCTCGTGACCGGAAAACCGCCATCGAACCGCTTAGTTTAGAACTACCGAGGTTGCCCCCAAATTGAAACGCCGCGTTGCTCGACAACACCGCCTTCACGCTCCCGGCCCTGAAGCTTCAGCACACTCTGTGCTAAGTCTGCCTTCGTGCCGGCAGCATGCCCAGCTTTACGGCTTGGGCTAAGCCGTTGCCATACACGAATAACGCTGCGACACCCCTGTAACTCGCCCCTCCTCCGCGATTCGTCCTTCCCCCGCCACTTGTCGTCCGATTGCGTCCGACAATCTCGCACTAGCGATCGACATTTTCCAGTCGATCAACTTTGAGCGAGTTAGCGCTTCGAGCGATTCCAACCGCACCGCCTCCCCTGCACAACGCTGACGTATACGCGTCATCAAATACGCACGTCCTCCACTCTCTATGCCGGTAATCAGTGGCGTACATAGATAGAATAAAACTCCTATCCGTAACGATAGGATTTTTTAACGCTTACGGTCTCGCAAATCAACGTGATCAGGATTGTGATTTTTAGTGTGACCATCGTATTGAGATTTTCTTAGTACAGGTGACCCTCCTTAAACCCACGCGTCGCGACCCTAAAATTGCAAACCATACATGGTTAAGAATGACAGACTTACCGCTCGCGGTGATGGTACCCTCTGCGCTCGCTCACATCGAAGCATCAGTGTGCCGAATCTCACTGACGGGATACTCGCCGNACGTGTGTATGAAAGCTCTTGTAGTGAATTTTAATTTAGGATTATACGTGAAATTAAAATATCAATTCACAGAGGGCGCTACCTTACAATTATTTACTAATGACAAAATTTTACATATACTTAAGACGTTTAGGATAATTGTATTTTAATTTTGGAAGGTTTCACTTCTACCACGTGTGAATTGCACACATGTAATTTTTTGTTTGATTGTGGTTCGGAAGTTCAAAATGACTCTTAACTCAATGACACCATTGTTAGTACCTCCTTGTTTGTGAAATTGCTTATATAATAATAATTTAAGAAGATATAGTGAAAGTACCTATGTCATGTTAAAAAATAGTTTTTTTAGAATCGTAAAAAAAGAAATATGTCTGCATTTTCATGAAAAGCTTTTTATTTCCAATTTCGTACGAGCACCGCAATTATTTGCTTTTAAGTGTGTGAAAATATATTACTGTCTTACATATCGTGCACACTATTGTGTGACTAAAGCTGCCTTTGTTATCCGGAAGGGTTCTCTCTCATCCGGTTATCGTGCAAAATACGCAAGGTAGCGGAACGAGGGAGGGAGAGCTCATCCCTCTCTACAACTATCCGTTGCCGCTGAGCTTTAGGCCGAAGAAGGGCTCTTGCCGCGTGGTGGTGGTGTCGTGAGTCTGGTTGTAGTGTTGACCGCGGGAACCCCTTACTCTGCCTGTGTTCTGACCCTGGCCGGAGATCGCCCAATGATTTCCATAGTTAGTGAAGCAATGACAGTGCCCATTAATAGCGTTACTGCACCCGCCGATGCTAAAATGAAACACGCCAAATTCGTTTGATGTTTTTGCGTAAGCTCCCTACCATTAACGATTGAGTTTTCAGTTCATGACTTAAAGAAAAACCGATATTAGTGAATGTGCTCATGAACCAGTTGTTGTTGAGTGATTATTCCTGAAATCCACAAACGTTACAGTGTGAATACCATAGATTATACACTTAATATATTCGAGAATATGGTGAATACTGTCACCAACCTTGTGACATGAGGCTGACATTTCAATCGTTGTAACGGTTGTTTTTATTGCTAAGACGGATGGACTAGCTCACAGCCCACTTGGTGTTAACTGGTTACTGTAGCTCATAGACATCTACGACGTAAATGCCGCCACCCACCTTGAGATATGAGATTTTTTATTACCCTTGTAGGCAGACGAGCACACGGCTCACCTGATGGTGTGTGGTTACGGTCGCCCATGGACTTCAGCAATACCAGGGGCAGAGCCAAGCCGCTGCCTAGCGAAGTTCTCAGGTCTCAGTTTTTACAGTACAACGGTGTCCCACCCTTCAAACCGAAATGCATTACTGCTTCATGCCAGAAATAGGCAGGATGGTGGTACGTACCCGTGCGGACTCACAAGTGGCCCTACCACCAGCCCGATCCACTAACGGTGCTTTTAGGTACCCCAAGCGCCGGTCATCGTTCTCTTCGAACCCGTCGCTTGCGACGAAGGGTTCGGCGAGTAAATTAACCCACAGACAAAGCCCACTGAGTTTCTCGCCGGATCTTCTCGGTGGGTCGCGTTTCCGATCGAATCCCGTTCGAATCCCGCAGGCGGGCACTAATTTTTCTAATGAAACTCGTACTTAATAATGTTCACGATTGACTTCCACGGTGAAGGAATACCATGGTATAATAAAATCAAACCCGCAAAATAATAAAGAGAGAACTAGCAATGGGCACTGAAGGAAGAAAATTTGGTTGAAATTGTAGTTTATTGTCGAAAATACATATGGACCATTTTATATAATACTAGCGACCCGCCCTCGCTTCGCTTCGGAAACTAATTTATTATGATTTTCCACTATTTAATGGATGTTATTATACATATAAACCTTCCTCTTCATCTATTAAAAAAAACCGCATGAAAATCCGTTGCGTACTTTTAAAGATTTAAGCATACATAGGGATATAGGGACAGAGAAAGCGACTTTGTTTTATACTATGTAGTGACAAAGATTATAAATTAAAAAAAAAAAAAAAATATTTCACTTTGTAGATTAATCATCCCACAAACTATGATGACAATCAATCTCATATAAATATAGCACATATTTTTAATTTACAACAAAATAACTAAATAATAATAATAATAATAACTGGTTCTTTTTTAATGAGAGTAGATATAAAACCTATCGCATGACCAGTTACAAAAAGAAAACATATAAGCAAAAGTCAAAAATAAAAAAAGAAGACTATCGCCGACCGCACCGCACGCGTTGGACACGCACACGCCGCTTGTTTTTTCGCCTAAATATTTTTTGGACACTTATTAATTTTCTATTATACGAACTCTTCTTACTCACGATCATATTCGTCGTTGCGCGAGTGGTATACCAGTTTTATGGACAAATAAGTTAGAAGAGTGCTGTGTCAAGTCGTCAGGCCAGCCGCCGCCATTACGCGTCGTCCAGCAGTGACGTTGAATTCTGCAGCCTGGAAGAAGCTAGCGACGGGTTGGCAGGTACGTCTACTCCTCATAGCCTAGCCTCGGCCTGCCCCTCTTTTTGTGCATCTTTAGCGATACTCGCCCCCGCAAAGACTTCCTTCAAAAATATTGAACCAGCGCACCGCCGTGGTGAAAATTTGTAGAGTTTTTGCCACTATTATTGGTCCTTCGTCCCATTATTACATTTTAATCACCGCTGATCACCGCTTATTACGCGAATAAACACGCTTTATTATATATGTATGTAAGCTTGTAAACTGCATGTTGTGTACGTGGCCATAGAGTAAGATGATATATAAGAATGACATTGGCACTGACACACTCAGATAGAGAATTTGATCTTAACCGTGAAGTGATTTATGAAATATTGGAAGTAAAAAACCTTTAATTGTCGATTTTTCTATTTTTAGGTGAATAGATTCACAATGTTTAAATGTTTTNCGAAATTCGACTATAATTAATTGGAATTGTAAGTTTGTACACTATTATGATTGTATTTTATACTTCTATAATCACAAATTTCGCCAAGACTACACTATAAAAAATATTAACAAAGACAAACAATGTTTAATCTCAATTTGACAACAGACGTCAAGAACAAAAGTTTGACAATAAATAGTATGCATGCGTGTGTGCGTCAAATACATGGTATGTAGTGTGTAATGTTTTCTTTATTGATTTAATGTATATTTTATGCATTATTTTAAAGAATATTAGCATTGTGCACTTCTTCTCTATATTCTCTATAAGTGTGGAAAATTTCATACTGCTCCGTCCGCGCAATTTTCGTAAAAAGGGATACAAAGTTTTTGCTTCACGTATTATAATATATTAATTTATTAAAAAACTTCAAATGAACAGATTACTATTACATTACCTTTTTTTAATTTCCTGTATTCATTTTTTTCACTGCATCTTAATAATATTTTCATTTTATAATTTAATAGTCAACAGACAGCTTATGAGGGCCCTATTTACCAGCGGAGTACCCTAGGACAACAACAACAATTTTATAGTAAGCTTCTCAGACGAACAAATTATAAGGTGCATATCATCGCAAATATTGTTGAACATTCATTTTCTATTGATTTACTATACAATAATCATCATATCTCTATTTCATAAATTATCAACATAAAGAGATATCTAATTTTTATTAGACATCAATAGTCTTGTGTTAATGAATAATTAGATTTTGAGATGCAATGTTTTCTTTTCGTGGCGCAAACGATCGTGTGCAATCAAAAGTCAAATGAACGCAAGCTCATTTTGCTAACGATAGTTGAAGAGAGCCCATTGTAATTAAGACCTATATCAGTTTAATTAAACATTCATAGAATTATCTGTTTTAGGTATTTAGTTTAGTTTTGCTAGTCTTGGAGATAAATATAGTTACTTTTACTGGTTAAGATTGTGTTTTTATTGTCACTAACTTGAACATTGAGTCGTCTGTGATCAGGAAAATCGTAAAATATTCAAAATGCCGGATATACGCCGGATATAATATCCATTATAAACTGACAAACACCAGACTAAAACGTAAAGGTAGTTTTAATTTTTATTCGTTTTATCATTGTTTTTGTTGTTTTTTAATTTTAGATAATAGTTTCTCTAGGTCCTTTATTATTTAATTACGCAATACATTTTTGTTTTTGTAGTTTAAAGCAGCCAAGTCAAATAGGCAAGCCTAGACTGTTGTAGTAAAGGTGTCGATTTTAATACAGTCAGTGGATTTGCATTTTTAAAATATAAGGTTTTGTGAAATTTTGCGTATAGATGCATCTTTAATTAAATGAAAGAGCATTCTCGAAAAATCAAAATGATATTTGAAACAAAACAAAAAACTTTGCTACAATAAAACGTAATAAAGGATTCAATACTTTATTATTACATTTTTATGTAGTATGGAAACTTAAACCACTATCTTATTAAATTGTATTTAAATAAATGAATAAAATGAATATCAATTCTAAATTTGAAAATATTAGAAATGTTTTAGAACATAGCAATAAATTTAAGACCACCATTATTTTCATTCAGTACAATCTAAAGAGAGGTTATATCTACCGAGGAAATGTCCAAGCTAAGTACCTAATTGTTGATAACGCGGGTACAATAGATATAAATCAAAAGTCAGAAAAGAGTGCACTCGACCAACAGTTTTCCTTCGATCTCTGCTAGAAGTCGAATAAGGAAAATTGTTTCCAGCCAAATAAAGAATACAGTAAAACAAAGGACAGAGATGCTGTAATAAGCCAATAATACTTTCGAAATTGTTAAATAAAATTGTTACATTGTTAACTATCTGTCGTAAATTTAAACCATGTCGAAATCTACATAGTTAACGAATATAATGTTAATGTGGTTCAAATTCTATAATTTTTCTATTTCACATTTGTTTATCAAATGTAAACTATTATCTTATTAAAAAAAAAAAACTTAATCTATTTCTAGATATGAAAACGGTTGAATTCTCTAGAAAATAAATCATTATTTAAATTTAGAACAAATTAAAGAGAAGCCATCATCTACCAAATGACAAGTAGCTTTTTAACTATACATTTTCGCAGTAGACACTAAGCATTAGGTAAATTAAAACTGTAAAACTAAAAACTAAGATACTAACATAATAGATATGTACTAATACAATTATTGTTGGTACATCGTGGTGATGTCTACCGCAATGCAATTGTGCATTTTTAATTGAAAGGTATTAATTATAGCGTCATTAAACCTTAGAATTTATGATCATAAGAATTCATGTTATGGTATCTATCTATACGCTCCAAGGTTATGTAATAATAGTTCTATAGCTAAATTTCCAAATCTATTTTGATCTTATATTATGTTCTAAAATAGAAAATTTAAAATAAATGTTACAATAATTTACGAGTAATGTCATTAATTTTTTTTTTTACCTTCGCTACTCTATTTCAGGATATTTCTAGAAAATATTTTGATAATACTAATAATTCAATGAAAGCCATTAGTTTTAATTTGTTCGTACATAAATCAGAAACAAATGCTGTATTCATGTATTTTACGATCGAAGAAAATTACACTAATTTTCTAAAATTAAGCACGGGTCAATGTAGAACTAAAAGTGAAGTGGTTCTAAGTAGGTCAGATCTAACGTGTAAATACTTTACCTTTCTTACTTTTTCGATCGACACCTTTCGTGGCTAATCAAAGCTTGAGTATAACACAAATAAGGTGTAGAAGCACAATCACGTTCGTACAATATAGTTTTATTTGTTGGGTTCTTTCGAGGAAAACATACAGCGGATGTCAATACAGAAAGAAAACACATGCACAAAGCAGGGGACTACTTCGAAGATGATCGTGTTGTTATTTTTGTTAATGTTCTCTTCATTCTGTGATACTCTGCTAACTAAACCACTGATATTCTGATCGAAGAGGTATCTTTTTCAAATGCAAATAATTTATTATGCTTTAATGGTAAGCATCAAACAATCGTCCGCGCCGGAAATTTTCAAGTTCAGATTAAAATCGCACTACCTTGCACAATAATATGGCTCCTACATATATATACTACAGATATAACAAGTTGCTACTTATTTTGTATTTACTTGCATATTTTTAGTATTTATTTGTATTTAATAGTATGTAAGTCTATCTTATATTGTATTTATTTTTCACATGTGTATATAAGTATATATTTTTATCTAAGTTTATTAAGATATAGCACCGTCCATTTTGCTTATTCCTCTCCCTGCAAAGATGCCTGGAAGAGATCGCTTTCAGCGATAAGGCCGCAAATTTATGTCACCGTCTATTATTTGTTTTATATGCTTACTCTGTACATGTGGTGTTAAATAAAGAGTTATATTATTATTAAACAGTACGAATTAGGTAAAGGAACAAAAACGAGGTAAAAGATAGATATGCAATATATACGGGAAGTTGGTAACAACTGCAGACAAAAAGACCGACGACCGCTGCACCCGCCAAACTTTCAGTTCAAAGTTAACTCTCCTAACCATAAATAAACCTTTGGTTTAGTCGGGATCCACGCCGATTGCAAATGCGGTACGGCGGTGTAAGTGCAAAGTCGCATAAATTACAATTTCGAATGGGTAACGAAGAGAAAAACAATCGGAAAGTAGTGCTTAGCAGCTTGACAAATCGCCGGTCTGCAATGACAGTTTCTAGAAACGGAATTTAGGTAAGGTTCGTGCGACCACGAGCCTTGTCGTCTGCGGTGGGAGAACCGCAAACGTTAATGCGTTTGCCTGTGACAAACTGCTCTTGAATCGGTATTCGCTGGCAATTTGTCATTCTCTCCATAAGCAGCATTCCTTTGTTCCGCGAAATCTTGTAAGTTGATTAGGAAACTAGAGAAATGTTCAGCAAATGGCAATTTGAGATTTTAAACTGGTATACTAACCCTTTTTTTTTATTGCCCTTTTAGGCAGACAAGCATACGGCTCACCTGACGGTGAGTGGTTTTCCGTCGCCCACGGACTTCAGCAATGCCAGGGGCAAAGCCAAGCCGCTGCCTACAGCTCTGTTTCTATGAGTCTGTTTGTCATGTATGTTTTTTTGTTGAGTACTTAACGGTAGGCTGCAGCTTAAATTTTCTCCTGGAATTGCTGACGTCCATGGGCGACGGTGACCACTCAACATCACGTGAGGAGGATGCTCGTCTGTCTACAAGGGCAATATAAAAAATCCCAAAAACATTTTGTACATGTAATGTTTTGTAATGTTTGTAAATACAAAATCACAGGCTTACACTTTTTTGCGATACGAAGTTCTGTAACCTACGAATATCTATACTAACTAGAGGTCCCGCAGTAGTCGAAATTCGACTATAATTAATTGGAATTGTTAGTTTGTACACTATTATGATTGTATTTTATACTTCTATAATCACAAATTTCGCCAAGACTACACTATAAAAAATATTAACAAAGACAAACCATATTCTATTCTCAATTTGACAACAGACGTCAAAAACAAAAGTTTGACAATAAATAGTATGCATGCGTGTGTGTGTCAAATACATGGTAGTGTGTGTAATGTTTTCTTTATTGATTTAATGTATCTTTTATGCATTATTTTTAAAAAATATTGGCATTGTGCACTTCTTCTCTATACTCTCTATAAGTGTGGAAAATTTCATACTCCTCCGTCCGCGCGATTTTCGTAAAAAGGGATACAAAGTATTTGCTTCACGTATTAATATATAGATATATAAATCTAGAGTGGTTTTTACGGATGTTCCGTTATAATTACTGAACCGCGCATCTGATTGACTTGAAACTTGGTATCCATGTAGAAAATACATGTACTTAATGGAAAGGCTAATATTTATATGAGTGTTGGACTCCTACGCCAGTTGCGGGGGCGTTAATGATGAGAATCTTTGTGGGGGTGACAAATAATAATATTAATTTTAAATGCCCAGTGAAGCGGACGGGTACAGCTAGTTTTGTTATAAATTTAGATCGATCTGAAGACTACTACTATCATAGCTTATGATCGAAAATCGCAACTAAATAAATTTTAATTATATGCTAAATAACAAACTACTGTACTTGTGTTGTTAGTAATATTGCATTAAATTTATCCGTTTCCAGCGTGGCTGTTAGTTCGTCGTTATCTACCAGAGGCTGCGACCCCCGTAGTTACGAGGCGGCCTAGTCGTTCATCTCGTTAAGGGGCAGTTCATTTGCTTCACGCCTCATACCCACAAATAAATCAGCGGCCCCAACTCGTTCAGCTTCTCCGAACCACCATAAAACAACATCTTAGAAGTTAGTTACTGCGCCTTAAGAATTATTGACGATGTGGGAACATTAAGTATTATCCAAAGAGCAATTAACACTAGAACACATTAAAGAGACACTGTAGAATTCAAGTTGTATAGTTTTTCAAAGTTAGTTAGTTTTTCAAAGAAAGGAAATACATTTATTCAGTAAACTCAAATTAAAAAAGGTTTTTCAACACGCTTTCTGTATCTTGGTATTTCTATATGTAACGGAATTTTTAAACGTCACTTTCACGGACTTGAAGACTTCCGATTAATTTGAATATTGTAAAAACATCCTTGGACTGATGAGATTATAATAATTTTGATACTTCGCTCTACTATTTTGACCGATATCAACAGGATAAAAAAATGAAATCAATTATTAGTTCGGTTTGCTGTTTAGACTTTTTTAAATTTAAATTTGCAGTAATGGTTATTAAACTATTTTTTGGTATGCTATGACACTCAAATGCCGATGACTAAGTCAGTATGATGCGCCTATGCAGTAACATAATTTCAGTAAATTATAACATTATTTTGAATTAAGTTCATCTAGTACCTTAAAAGGAAAAGGAGGAGATAATCATTGCATGTTAAACATTTTAAATTCTAGTTAGCTCGGACCTTTATTTTTGTTATAGATGGGCTTAATTTACGGGCAAATTATTTGACATTTAATAAGTAGAGTTAAAGAAAAGTAGAGTTAAAACAAAAACGGAGTTTATAAGTGGTACAGCAGTTCTTTTTTTTTATTGGTTAGATGTGTGGACGAGCTCACAACCCACCTGGTGTTAAGTGGTTACTGGAGCCCATAGACATCTACAGCGTAAATGCGCCACACACCTTGAGATAAAAGTTCTAAGATCTCAGTATAGTTACAACGGCTGCCCCACCCTTCAAACCGAAACGCATTATTGCTTCACGGCAGAAATAGGGGCGGTGGTACCTACCCGTGCGGACTCACAAGAGGTCCTACCACCAGTAATTACGCAAATTATAATTTTGCGGGTTTTGATTTTTATTACACGATATTATTCCTTCACCGTAGAAGTCAATCGTGAACATTTTGTTAAGTACGTATTTCATTAGAAAAATTGGTACCCGCCTGCGGGATTCGAACACCGGTGCATCACTAGATACGAATGCACCGGACGTCTTATCCTTTAGGCCACGACGACGACTTTAAGCCACGACGACGACTTTAGGCCATGACGACGTCAGAGTCTTACATGACTTAAAATTAGACTACCGAGGTAGAAACCAAAAGATAATTCCACAAGAAACTACACACGGGTCAACAATAAAGAGATTTTTAACGATAAGTACGTCCCATTTTTAACGATAAGTATGTAGATTTGATTTACATAATAAATCGTAGTAGCTCACAGCCCAGTATCAACTATCTATTTATCTGAGCATATAAACATTACACTGAATATCATCACACTTTGAGACATCACGTTGAATCCTATACCCCGTGAGGTTCAGTGTTCACACGTATTGGACATATGATCTTACATTACTTTAGTCTTAGGACCGCAAAGGGTAATATAACGACTATCCGTTCCATCAAGCCGGAAATCATGAATGTTTGGCGGCAGATATAGACAGGGTGTTTGTGCCTACACATATGAATTCAAAATACACTCCACTACACGCCAGTAAGTGCTCGTTCACTAATAACTGGCTGGATAGTATTAAAATACAAAGACAAATATTACGAGTATTACGTAGCGCTAACAGTGTAAGTCGAGTTTGTTTGTGCAGATTTCAAAACAACCGTAGCGACCAGAGTGTGAGCTGTTTGTTTCGTACATCGTTTGACCAAAAGCTCACAACTTCTTTGTTGCTCTTTAGGATGATTACATACTGCTAATGGAATAACGGTCGTCAAATATATTCTCTAAGGATTTTATCAAAATACTATCTGTGTGTGACACGGAAAAACAATTATTGCTAAAAAAATTGAAACTTCTGCCTTATATCCCAATATGGAATTTGCTTTTTTGCCCACTTGTTTAACAGCAGCCTCCAGGAGCTATTTTGGCCTTAATTGGGGTCAGCTTGGAAGGATTCGCTAACATCTGCACTAGCAAGAGCAGTACTTTGATGAATCTATCATTGGATCGAAATTCAGTGGGTTATGTCTATGAGTTATGTTGATAAAACTGTAGCTGTATGTGTAAAACACTCATAGCTTGTAAAAAATTTAGAAAATTCGAAAATAAATATTCAATGCATAACTTTTAGCTATTTTAGAGGAAGGACTAGAAAATCAATATCAATAATACATATTTAATAAACGACTAAGGCTTTTGTTGAAGCTTGATTTAAATAATAAATTATATTGTATTAATCTAAATCTTTTGTATAATCTCAAAGTAAATGAAGTATAATTTGATATAGGCTAATTTTCGCAATCGTTTTTTTTTTGGATTGGAAAGAATCGCTCGAAGACTGTTCCACTTTGACCAGGACGGATAGTCGAACTCAAATTCTCAGCTTGAAGAATGCCATAAAATACGTCTATTAAGATTTAAAAAGGTTTCACCAACAAACTGTTTAACCTATAATCTATATAGGTAAAAACTAGAAATAAAACCGTTAGTTGAACCCGTGTGGAACAAGCTTTGCTTTTGTTTTGAAAGCAAACTCACTCTTCAGGATGTCGAATCTACACGGAGTTCACACTGTTGTAAGTTTCTAAAGGGAAAAATTTTGTGACTTGTCCGTAAAATTTGCCTAGCCAGATTTTTGTTACGACTAGAGAACTTGAAAATCAACCGAGACACAATGATTTTATGTAAATATATATTATCTAAATTCAGAACAGAAAGTATAACAGCTTTTTTTTTATTGCTTAGATGGGTGGACGAGCTCACAGCCCACCTGGTGTTAAGTGGTTACTGGAGCCCATAGACATCTACGACGTAAATGCGCCACCCACCTTGAGATATAAGTTCTAAGGTCTCAAGTATAGTTGCAACGGCCGGCCCCACCCTTCAAACCGAAACGCATTACAGCTTCACTGCAGAAATAGGCAGGGTGGTGGTACCTACCCGCGCGGACTCACAAGAGGTCCTACCACTAGAACAGAAAATATATCAGCTTTTTTTAGTTTAAAAATCCATTTACCATAACAAATCTTTATGCAAAACTTGGTTATTAAATTAAGGCGGCCAAAAAACTTCCAAGACAGCTCGGCAACATTTTAATTGATACATAATTTTTAAAAGTTCAGCTGACGGCGAGGCTTAACGTAAAGAAATTTACAATACAACGCCTGGATTACGGGCAATTAAAAGTTTCGTTCACCTAATAACGTCCATATATCACGACGAATTCACAACAAACATCTGTGTCCTATGGTGCGGGCGTAGCAGGCATTAGTACTTGCTTACTTAAATTTTGTACAGCTTGGTCTAGCTATTATTAGTTTACAGTTTGGTATTTAGTTATTCTTTATGAAAAATAAATTTTAATGTTCAATCAGTTTGCATTGATTCTGTTAAAATATCTCAATTATTAAGAATTATCATTGTTTGTAATTGAATATACTTCGATAAAAGGTACGGTGATAAAACGATTGTGTTTGGTCTTTAGGTTTACATTTGTCATACCTTTAAGCTAAGTGAAGTGATTCCCATTACATAAACCCCAAAAATATACGAATATTGAAATTGAATGTAGATGAATAAATCCCATTATTTTTATTCAGAAAATAAGTTTTATCATCTAGATATATAAATAAAAAATCACTTGCATAAACTATTTATAATCTTGTGAATTTGAAAAAAAAGTTTCATCAACAAATACCGAAGTCACTCGCATAAAAATGTTTTGTTTATCCTAATTGCTCAGAGTGGCTGCTTAGCGCAACTTTTGACAAGTCATTGTTTTCGACGTGCTTGCTTCGTAATACGAATATTTTCGGGTACAACCCCTCAAGAGAATTCGTGACTTTCACAATTGTGGCTGGTGGCAACAAGCTGACGGATACACTAGTATTTGTTATTGGCCAGTTTCATTACTGAATTCCGAAAACAGAACTATCAAGAGGGCACCGACATTGACAGTTTAATTTTGAAAATAAATGGAATGACCACATTATGTATTTGTCAAAACTGAATCGTCTTTGTTACAAGAGTTGAGCTAATATTAGCAAAGAAACAAGGAAATTGATTAAAACTTAACCCAAAATCAAACATTTGATTTTAAGACTCGGCAACTTCGTTCGATTTCTTCCAATTAACAACATTTTCTTGTTCAAAGCTGTTGTGGATACAAGGTCTCAGAAACAATCACTCAAACAAGCCGATCGTATTGAATATTAATCGCCATTTTCGCCGACGAATGAAAATAATCTGGAAAGCGAAACGACTGGTTGAGGGAATGAATTTGTAATGCAAACTCAGATATTCTATTCTCGCGCAACCGATAAATAAAGGCTATAGCGATATGAGTACAAAAGAAAGAATTTCTTGAGTGTTTTATTGTCCAATTTCAGCAAAAGGAAGTGTAGAAAATTGAAGTAAAATACTCCAGTTCCACTACAACGATTAAACGCTGAGCCAATAAGGCGTAGGTATCCTGCAATTTATTAGCCTTGCAAATTCGAAGCCAGCTTTCCCTTCTATGAAATATAGCTGTGGCCGCAACAACCTTCCCGGGGCCTACGATATAGTAAATTCATAGCGAGTATTACACCCCTATTTTAGCTCTAATTAAAAAGCCATCAAAGAGTTTTCAGCCATTAATCATGAAACTGTTAACCGTGAATGCCGACTTCCCTTAGAGTCCGAACAGCGGAAAAAGGAGGATTAGGATATTAACAAAATATCTAAAATATTCAGGGTTAGTGGACTGGTAAGCCGCTTGCAAAAATGCCGTATTTCTGCGTTGAGATTTTGTGGGTTTAACGCGAATGAATCTTAAGTTGCTTCCAAGGGTTTAAAGGATTGAGAACCCTTCTTTTTTGTATTACAATGAACACCAGATATATTTTTAAGCTTCTAATTGACTGTGGCTGTGTTACTTTTATTTTATTTCTCTTTAGCGAAATGAACAAAGTGATGTAGTTTTACTTACATTCGTTACTTTGAAAACAGGAGTAAAATTATGCTGTTCAGAATATTTTTTTTGGAGACATGAAACTGTTCTTACGTGGATTAGGTAACAGAGTTACAAATAAAGAAATAAATGGTGGTCATCTGGCTCCAAACTGATAAACACTACTCGTACATACCTAATATATATTCAGTCCGTGACTGTACCGCGTTTATTCTCAGCAGACTCTACTCCATGGTCTGTAAGCTGAGTCTGAGAGGTAACATTAATGAAAAAACAATCAACTTATTTTTGATGACCATAATAATTTGGGTTTTGAAAGGAAAGGGTACTAAAATGAAAAGATTTCTTTATTGATTTCTACATACTAAGTAACCCTATACAATTTAAATTGCAAAACGAAAGTAGCACTGTCTATCTGTTACGCGCAAACCACTGAAATGATTTGAAGAAATTTGATATGGAAATAGTTTGAACCCTAGGACCTCACTGCGGAAAACGGGTCTCCGCCTACGCGATATAAAGTGTAGTTCACATTGGCTAAGCTACGAGTGGAACGCTATTTATTATGTTTAGTTTTTTATATTATTCATAAAAAAAATATTATTTTCATTTCATAATGAACATGAAGAAACTTTTTTATATCCCCCTCGACTGGGGATAGAGGGCGGAGCATGTCAGAGTCGAACTGACTAAAACCTCAACAACCAACGTCCAAACCTCGCATGAGACAGAACTCATGAAGAGGCAAAGCGAGGAAAGTCAAACGTTTAGTGCGCAGCACATCTCTCCCATCACTCTCCCCGTCGGGACGCCGGACTGGCGGTCGTCGGCGCCACGACCACCAGCCCTCTCGGTCGGCAGGCTATCCGAAGCCTGCCTAGATGGCGCCGGTTAGAGTGAGCTATCCTACTGAATACCCCGCTGGACCAGAGCAGCTTGCACGTCGTTAGGTTTGACTCTAGAAAACTTTTGATAAAATGTTTTATATGTACTAAAACACATAATTCAAATGGAAGTGAAAGGTTTTCAATTACTGAATCAGGAGGTGAACTAGACGCGTGTTTTGGACACGGACTCAAATGACAAGTACCTACGTGCTGCAGAGCGTGCGACAATGAACATATGGGCCGAATCGAGAGCGCTTCTAGTACCACTCAATAACTGATTCCGAATCACCACCTATCGATTTTCATTACTTTCGACAACATCCGAAACAATGATCCCTTTGACATGTCACTTACCACCATAATCGGAATGGATTACGATTAAGTACGTGGAGATTGAAAGTGNTGACAAGTACCTACGTGCTGCAGAGCGTGCGACAATGAACATATGGGCCGAATCGAGAGCGCTTCTAGTACCACTCAATAACTGATTCCGAATCACCACCTATCGATTTTCATTACTTTCGACAACATCCGAAACAATGATCCCTTTGACATGTCACTTACCACCATAATCGGAATGGATTACGATTAAGTACGTGGAGATTGAAAGTGGATTTTTAAAATTGCACATCTTAAAAATTCTATGTGTTAATAATAAAGAAAATGACTGTTTTAAGCTCTATCGGATATCTATCTACACACTATAATTTAACGATTTATCGCCACCATTTTCACATTTAATGAGTTCCCGGTATTTCAGCGCCACGATCAAGGGTAGATTGAAGACTGCGGCTAGAATGTTAGAAGCAGACAAGCCTGAGTTTGTTTTTGGTGCTACCACTTCCCCTAATGCAGTAAAAAACCGTGAAATAATTCCGTGTGTAATATATGAAAAAGTAAACAACTTATACGTTCATGGAAAAAAAAAATGCTGTGTATTTATAGCCAAACTGCTTCACTCATGCATCAAACATATGGCAGGGTTATTATACGGCTTTTACAGACAAACATTATAAACAGGCAACAAAGCCAATCCAATAGTACGGTTCGCCGTTAGTAGCGTGATCCCAAGCCAATTTACGTTAGTTTGGGGGAACAAAGTAAAAAAAAAGAATAACAATAAAGTAATATAATTTAGGAGTTGAGGCCGACGTCGTTACGTATTTGTATCGTAGGGGCGATATTAATTTAATGAAGAAGCAGGATTCAATGCTATTATTCGATAGAGACATGACTTTGACAATTAAGCTAATCGAATAAGAACGGTTTCTGTTATATCACTTTGAAATATCGCTTCTATGGTTTGAAAACGTAAATGTAAAATAGAATTTATGACATTGGAAGCTAAAGTATACTATGAAAAAAAAACAACTTTTTTGACTGACTTTATAATAAAACTAGCCGTATTCGCCCGCTTTGCTGGGCATTTAAAATAAACATTATTATTTATTGTCATTATTATTAGGGAGTCCAACACTCATATAAATATTAGCCTATCCATTAAGTATATGTATTTTCTACATGAATACCAAGTTTCAAATCAATCGGATGCATGGTTCAGTAGTTATAACGGAACATCCGTAAAAACCACTGTAGATTTATATATTAGTATAGATTAAATATACTTTTTGATTTATTGGGTTTCATAAAACCACTTGATCCACATACTATTAATAGTAGTAGTAGTCCTAGGGCAGTCCGCTTAGACTTAACGCTTTCATAAGTTATCTCCACCCTGTCTTGTTCTTGCTTCTTAACATCGCTCCAGGTCAAGCTAGTAGTCCTCATTAGGCTTTCCACGGTGCGTCATCAAGTGTGTACAATAGCTTTCTAATATTAATTTATTCTTCTAAATCTGTGTGTGTTTACTGAAGCCCATAGACATCCTGAACATGAATTCAATCAATTCATTGAACTTTTAAAATTGCTGTCGTATCATTCAAGCCAGACCCATGACTGCTTCACGGTAGAAAGACAGAATGAAAGCAAATACCTTGATTTACTTTTCATTGGCATTGAGAATTGATTACCCTTGGGCAAGAAATGGATGAGGAGAGCCGATGACAGAGGCTCAGGATCATACATTGGGAGAGGTCTAAATGCAGAAGTGGAAAACCATGGGCTGATTATAACGATGGTGACATGATAGTATTCCTTCATAGTAGATGGCGAATGTTAGTGTGTTGAGTACGTATTTCTTTAGAATTTTGTTACCTGCCTACGGGATTTGAATACCGGTATAATCCGTATCTCCTGGTACAAGAAAACCGCGGGTCTCATCCTAATTGTTTCATTTGTGTTTTGTAACCGACGTCAAGAATCCGTCATGTTCTTGATCACAAAAATCAAATTTAAAACGAATACAAGGAGACCCAACTGAAACAACGCGAACCTTCGGGCAAAATACCTGATAAAGGCACTTGATAATTAATTTTCCAACAAACCCCCAAGTATTGTTACCTGATTTAACAAGAACGATGATTGGGGTACACTTGCCTGTTTTTGTTTAGTTTTAATAAGACGATTCTTGTGGGAATTCGATTTCGAAATTTCCTTACAGACTTCAAAAACATTTCCGTCTTGTTTTGTTAAATTACAAATTTCCTGGGAACCAAACGAATTTTCAATTGCAAAATTTATTTAACTAAACTTTTATAAGTTTCTATTTTCATAATTTCAATTTAGTGGGTTATTTACTTACTAATTACTTCATAACTCAAGTTATGCTTTGCGGTGACACATTTTCTAAATCAATACGCAGTTTTTATTTTTAAGCATTGTGATAGGCACTACACTTTCATCTTAGCCAAAAGGCTGAGAAGCGATTACAAAGTAGTAGTGGCCCAAAGGATAAAACGCCCAGTGGCCCTTAGGAGCGAAGCGAGTGTACCGGTGTTCGAATCGCGAAGATAGGTACCAATTTTTCTGAAAATAAAAAGGTACTTAACAAATAGGCTTGAACGACTTTCACCGTGTAAGAATAACATCGCGACAAAAAAAACCAACTCGCAAAAATAATAATTTACGTAATTACAGATAATAGGACATCTTATTATCCCAGACGGGTAGGTACCACCACCTTGCCTATTACTGCCGCATAGCAATAATGCGTTTTAGCTTGAAGGGCGGGGCAGCCGTTGTACTGTAGAAATTGACATTTAGAACTCATGCCTCAATAGAAAAAAATCTCATGGTAAATAACATCATCCGGGCAACGCCGGATATACTTTATATTAAATACGACAATATTTTCCCTGGTTTTTATTAACGGGCTTACAAATAGACTAGCTGGTAATATATAACCTATGGATTAAAAAGTGATACAAGTAATCCCGGAATATTCAACGCATTTCATTATGTTCATTATGTTATATTCATGACTATGTACGTTTATAGTATGTTAATAATTCGAAAAATTATTTGCCTCGCTTTAGCAAACACAGCATTTTTCGGAAAATACTTCCTATAACGGTCAGGTTTCGGCCGCTCAGTACTCTTTAAAGTAAACGACCCAAGGTCTAAATTCCTTTGTAGATGTCAAACGTCAATACGCCATAAACTTGAACGGAGTTACGATACAATTCCGAATACTAAAATCGTTAATCGTAAACTTTCCTTTTACAATGTAATTAGGGAAATTGGTGTCGTTAATTTATAGGGTCCCCTTTAATAGCGGCTGTATCGACGAATTTAAATCGGTAATCTGGTGGTTTGTTTTATGGTATCGATATCTAGCGATCTGTATCGATGATCGTAAACGCAAGGATAATTCAGCTCAAATCGATGTTTAATTCGAAATAAATGAAAGCGATACGGTTAACTGATTCCCTGTGGGTTTTGACGAAGTCACGTTATCGATTGATGTTTCTAGTTATTATTAAAACTGTCTCATTTATGAAAAAAAAATTATGCCCAAGACACAGTTATAATGTATTAGCGACCCGCCCTCGCTTCGCTTCGGAAACATTAAAACACACATGAAACCATAAAAATAAAATAATTTTTTTTTTTTAAAAAGTAGCCTATGTTCATCAGGGACAATGTCGGCTTCTAATGGAAAAAGAATTTTTCAAATCGGTCCAGTAGTTTCGGAGCCTATTCGAAACAAACAAACAAACAAATCTTTCCTCTTTATAATATTAGTATAGATTAGTATAGATATTCCAATATTAAAGCGAATTAATAAAAAAAACTTTACTCAATCCAATTTTTTGAGATCAATTGTTTAAGAGAGTTTTATGGTATAAAATCGTATGCAATTGCTGATGGGCGGTCAGTGACTACTATGTTACAGAGTCAGAGTTAGACTTCTAATTTATCTGTGCAAGATATTTAGTATTCGAGCACTGGCTGTGTTAGTTCTGGCCTTGTAGGTGTTTCACGTGCCCATAACGCACGAAAAAATTCCTAGCCAGCTTTGGGCAGTTGAATGTCTTCTAACTCTTTGAGAATCGATTTCATTGAACGCCCCCGGCCTCGGTGCGAAAATTAAATGGGTAGTAACGCAATGCATTTTTTCTTTCAATATTGTAAACTTTCTTAGCTTGACTAAGGAGCAGAAAGACCATTTCAAACTCAAATATTTTTTTGGAATATGATTATACTTATCCAACAAAAGGTTCACGTGAACTATTTTAATTTTATGATTTATGCATAATATGAAGTACCTATTAATCAAAGTATGTTTATATACCGATTTCGATTCAATTATAATTGCACTTCAAGAGAAAATTCGAGTCATCAAAAATCAAAATCATAGATACTCGACCCTGTTTCTTGAGTGTCGAGATTCCCGTTGACCGGTTCCTTAATCAACATGAATTTTGTTCTTAATCATCTAAAAAGACAATTTAATAATATTAGTGGACATGTTCATTGATCGACAA
This sequence comes from Bombyx mandarina, assembly GCF_003987935.1. The sequence goes on along the minus strand of NW_021011545.1, from coordinate 475,504 downwards.
TCATTGTGTTTACATCCAAATGAAGGAAGCTATTTTTTTTTTCTTTCTTACCCTTAATTTCTCTTACTATTCCTTGAATGTTTTGATTGGAAGTGTCAATAGGGGGTGAGAAATCCGACAGTGTTGAGTTACCGGATAAAACAAACTAAAGGCGTAATGGTTAAGTGCGAAAACAAAACGAACACAACCTCGGATCGAATTACCTTTGACGAAAGCGGATTGCATTCGTATAAAGGACCGAATGTATGTACCGTGTGATAACGGAGCTCCTTTGTCAAGTTTTTTGTCGGGAAATATGGGCTTACATGACAAAGAAATGAGCATTCTATTATACATTTTGCTACTATATTCATAATTTTTACGAAATGACTAATTCTGCTAACAAGACTTCGTCGTGAATGAGTATTTCAACTCTCAATAGTGTTTGTTCATAAGTCGTTAGACAACACGACTTGCTTGCCACTTTGACACATTAGGACGCTATCTCAAATGTTTTTACAACTGTTCCACCACAGTATCTAGGTCTAGATACGAATGAATACATCATTTATTCTTTGATTTTTTAATAATGAATATAGATTTTACCATTGACCCTTATGTTAAGCTCGTGGTTCACCGGAGTAAGAGCCGCCTTCTACTTCAATATATGAGGTCGAAGCTTCAAATTTCATTAAAACAACGCTCTCTTGACGTGCTTGTACTAAGCCACTAACAGTGATAACAGTATTATTATTACAATTGCTTTATTTACACCATGATACGTATGAATTTTTCGTGGCCATTTATAATTGTGAGGCACATTAGATGTACATACATATGCATATATGTGATTAACAATACAATTATATTCATACCGCAATTAAATTGGATAAAAAATGGAATCGGAAAAATGACTCCAACTCGTGAAAAAAAAAGAAACCTTAGAAACATTATGGCAGAACCAAACCTTAATTAAGACTAGGCACCTTTGCAGAGGAAACTAATTAAACTTATTCCATTATTCGCGCAAACGAAATTTTAAACAGAACGTCGTGAAGAGCTTTCTACAAGACAAATTTATTATAAAGCTAAAACCTTTATCTAGGGTGCTCCCTAGTTGAGAGATTCGATACTGCAATTTATAGCTACTGTACTACGTAATTCGAAAGTCTATACTAATATTATAAAGAGGAAAGATTTGTTTGTTTGTTTGTTTCGAATAGGCTCCGAAACTACTGGACCGATTTGAAAAATTATTTTTCCATTAGAAGCCGACATTGTCCCTGATGAACATAGGCTACTTTTTTTATTTTATTTTTTATTTTATTTTTTTGGTTTCATGTGTGTTTTAATGTTTCCGAAGCGAAGCGAGGGCGGGTCGCTAGTGTTTTATAAAATCTATACTAATATTATAAAGAGGAAAGATTTGTGTGTTTGTTTGTTTCGAATAGGCTCCAAAACTACTGGACCGATTTGAAAAATTCTTTTTCCATTAGAAGTCGACATTGTCCCTGATGAACATAGGCTACTTTTTTTTATTTTTTTTTTATTTTTGTTTTTTTGTTTCATGTGTGTTTTAATGTTTCCGAAGCGAAGCGAGGGCGGGTCGCTAGTGAATAAATATAATTACTCCACTATCACCAGTTATAGGCTAATCACAAGTACTTAAACTCTAAAAGCTTCATTGGAATTGCTATTGTTGTTTCACGTAAAGCTCGAATGAACAAACTAACAGACAGCCAAATTTAAAAAAATATAAATTTGATTCCTTATTTGATCGTCTCTCTAATCTAGCTCTCAAGCAATCACAAAATTGAAATCAAGCAATCAATAAAGGCTTCATCGACGACAGAATCATTATCAGAATTATTACCGATAGACAAAAGGCACGTAGATTAAACGACCAACTTGTGCCGCTTAAATCCGAGCGCGTTCTTCACAAAGGCCGAATATTTTCCAGTCGGCAAGAATTCGGTACCAGCAACAATGGTTAAAGCAGACGTCAGTGCAGATGAGTGTTTTACGACTGGTATTCCTGGATTCTCATCTCTCGCAATTGTTTTAAAGTGAACAAAGCGCCGCGTAATATAGTTAATGTGGTCGCAACCAAGGTCCCGCGGGCTCTCGATGAAACAGACGCTGCAAATTTTATATACCCATTTTGTTTTGTGTGGCCGCGAGGTTGCATTGCGTGTTTATAGTTGTTTTTAACGATCTACATTCATAAAAACGGGATTTCAGTTCATTGCTCGGCGACAAATATATATGTCGAAGCATCAGTGGAAATAGCTGTGATATATTAGATTGGGAATGTCAGGTTAATTACCTGGGTGGAATCGGAGATGACGCTGCAATCGTAATTTTTTATGGGTAGATTTGTTATTGACCCGTACAATAGACAATGACGCATGGCAAGTGTCAGTGAATCTGTGGATGACGTGTGACATTTAAAGAGTTAGTCTATGACGGTAGGATGTCTAGACAGTCATTTGAGCCAGAAGCCACTCTTTTTGGAGGCACTATTTCGTAGGCACGCATCTCTGAGATCACCGTGTTTCTAGTCTGCTATTATTTAATTGTGTTCTTATTTCGAGTCTAACCTACAAATTACTGACCACGAGGAAACAGGTGATGATCGCGAAGAGCTCAAACCGACATATACATGCGGAATCATATCTCCATATTTTTAGTTTTCAGTATATTATCTCGTGCACTTAATGTGATATTTTTATTGTAGGCATTAAGCAAGCAATGTAAATTTACGCAATTAGTGTATTATAAATGACCCTGGTGAGTCGCATGCGAAAAAAAAATTGTGTTCACGCAGGGCTACTTTATTTTCGGCTACGACTGGGTCCTGCGGGGCGTCATTCGGGGACCTCTCCCCGGGCTCAGCGTAATTTGTTACGCTGACGACACGTTGGTCGTAGCTCCGGGGAGGGACTACCGGGAGTCTGCCCGTCTGGCGTGCGCAGGCGTGGCACACGTCGTCACCAGGATCCGACGGTTGGGGCTCGAGGTGGCGCTCGACAAAACCCAGGCCCTGCTTTTTCACGGGCCGGGACGAGCGCCGCCTCTGGGTGCCCACCTCGTGATCGGAGGCGTCCGCGTCGGGGTCGGGGTGACCGGTCTTCGGTACCTCGGCCTCGAACTGGACGGTCGGTGGAACTTCCGCGCTCACTTTGAGAAGTTGGGCCCTCGGCTGATGGCAACGGCCGGCTCTTTGAGCCGGCTCCTTCCAAACGTCGGGGGTCCCGATCAGGTGGCGCGCCGCCTCTACATGGGGGTGGTGCGGTCGATGGCACTATACGGCGCGCCCGTATGGTGCCACGCCCTGACCCGCCAGAACGTCGCCGCGCTGCGACGTCCGCAGCGCGCGATCGCGGTCAGGGCGATCCGAGGATACCGCACCGTCTCCTTCGAGGCGGCGTGCTTGCTCGCCGGGGCGCCACCCTGGGACCTGGAGGCGGAGGCGCTCGCTGCCGATTACCGGTGGCGTAGCGACCTCCGCTCTAGGGGGGAAGGGCGCCCC
>NW_021011545.1:264558-471957 GCF_003987935.1 Bombyx mandarina | reverse complement strand
TATCCCACATTTCATGCACACAGATATACTCTTCACAATATAAAACTTATATAATATATTTATTTTATATAATTATTAATACACACAGAATATACATTCACACATATAACATATCTATTAATATATGATTACTACATTACATATAAAACAGACATACACACACGACAATTTATCGTGCCGCGTCAATCAGCTGGTCGCCCGTTCGTTCGCGCTGTGGACACGCGCGCTTGAACGGAATGTCGCGGGTAGCTGGAAAATATACTCTTGCGCAGCTGATCGCGGCTAGCCACGCCCAGTCGAAACTTACCTCGAGACTGAACGCACGTCGCTTTTGCATATTATATCTTGAGTATTGTTTTCGAAGTATCTAACTCACTTGTGATAACGCGCTTTCTTTGTGTTTATCGTTACTGTACTGTCGTGTAAAGTGTCTTCTGTGTACTGTTTATAAACTGAATCTCTCTGTGCTCGTAACCTTCTTTTCTTCATTATTATAATAATATAGACTGTGTTGTATTTTCGTGTGGACTCAGTGTAATTGAAATAAACATTCCATTAGTGTGCAAGGTGTCGATTTTAATTTATTATCCGAACACCGACGGCGCCTACTCAGGTACCTACTTACCTTTACCTCAATTACGCTACGCGTCCGGACGACGCATACATACTCAAACCACACCTATACTGGAGACAACAATTCTCGTCTATAAAAGGAACGCGCTGATACATCTCCTATCTTCTCTTTCCCGACTTCTTCTTACACTCAAACCCCCCTTTATCTTCCTAATTATAGTGGGAATTTATATCCCTAATCCGTAAACCATATATTAAAAAAAACATTTCTATGATGCTTCTTGGGACGGACAAGTTATTTGACAAGTAGTTAACAAGATTTCACTTTTCATGACAATATTTCACTTTAGCTAATCACCAGGACCGAGTCATGAGACTGAGTCCTAATGACAACACTATTCGTTAAAAGTGAAATAAAACTAATTTAAACTTGAATAACGGTGATTTCGGATAAAACTTTACAAACAACTTTCGTTCAAAACAAGCTCAAACAAAACAATAAATGCAAACAATACGAGCAAGTAAAATTACATAACCTGAACTCGTTCTCGAAATTTCTTTCGGCTTGTTATCTGTTTACGTAAATCTGTTTTATGTACGTACGCGAACGAAACTCAAATAATTTCATTAATAACTGTTATTATTTTCTGATTTTCTTTGGAATTGTTAGTTGGTCGGCCCCTTTGAATGTGACTGAGGAAACAGCAGAGCACAAGTCCACGGTCTTCCCGCATTGTAGGGGTGGTATCGTCTCCTCGTCGCTCAAACCAGTACCGATTTTTCGCTACCGAGCATCTTGGCTGCAATACCATACGCTGAACAAAATACCTCACTTGAATCCTGGATCCTAAATGCTCGAAATTTTTTTCCGTGTGCCGGTTAGGCGACCGTCGTTGAAAAGCCAAAATGATCACTTATAAGCACTACAATTATCTTGCAAAAGAGCAACCCTGGCTTAGCGGAGTATCTTGGGGGCAAAAGTTAGTGTTGCCGACTAGGAGCTTTGGTTAGTCCCCCGCCGAGAACCATGGTGGTCGTAACGCAGATTACTACCAGGTCAACGTTCCGTGGACTATGTCAGCAAGGAGAGCTGAGTTTGCTCTTAGCCTAGTTCAGTTGAGTTTTGTGTCATCCAAGGCTTGGACGCCAATTGTTCAGTCGAGATAATCCATCACCACCTTGGTGGTCGTAACGCAGATCACTACCAGGTCAACGTCCTATAGGACTTTGATAGCAAGGAGAGGAAAGTTTGCTCTTAGCCTAGTTCAGTTCAGTTTTCTTTCATCCAAGGCTCGGACGCCGATTGTTTAGTCGATTTAATTCCTTCATACTCCGCCTATCAAACCCAACGTGTAGACGGAAGTCGTCGATTTCCTTTTCATGCAAAAAAGTTCGCGACCGGTCTGGTGCTGTAGGCTACATAATCGTTATTTGAAAATGGTAATAATATATTATATTGAACTTTACGGGCCTGGCGTAATCTAGAAACTCGTATAAAGCACGTAAGGTAGAATTAACTATGAAGACTTATTAATTGATTTAATCGAATTCTACACTAACTAATGTAGAACTTAAAATAAATATGCAAAATAAAATGAATCTTAAGATTACAACATTAATATGAAAAATTTATTCCTTATAGATATTTTATAACAATATGATTTTGTAATGCTTTAAATAATCGTAAAGAGCAAAGGCCATTTAGGTGATGCAGATAGGTGTGTGCATTTTTTTCATTTACTTCTACAAACGATACATTTTTTTTGTTTTATTCTTCTGTACTTATTTTACCACGTCGTCTGTTCACATTTCACATAATATTTTCTCCGCATATAAATAGCGCACAACTATTACTAACGCTATTTATTTAACACAATGATTAAAGTTGTATCAAAGGCAAAGAAAATGTCCCTTACTATAAATTGGTAAAAGAAGCATTATTCAGATACATGTTTCCGAATCCAAAACATCGTTTGACGAAGGTAAGCTTTCTTGAAACGTCCTCAACCCTTTGTCTCCAGAGAATACAATGGACAATCGCTAGCGATGGTTTGAAGATGCGACATGGGACACCCCGGATTACGTGACTAAATTTCAAGCGACTGTTGTGTTTACACCTATGAAAGAAATTGGCGGCATTATGGTTGAAAGTCGGAGTAGAGTTTCGTGGCATAAACTTTTTGTCTTTTCTCATAGACCAGTGAAATTCGGTCTTATTCCACTATTACCAGGACGGAATGTTAAATAAAATACATTCATAATAAAATGTTGAATTTATTTTAGGGTAAAATGTAACTACGAGTATTACTAGACTGTCACTAATACAAAGAAAACGAACCAATAAGATATGTTATAAAGTTACATCTTCAATTTCATATTATGATAGAGATTTTGATTAGGAACAATGACGAAAGAAGTATAGTAGAGTACAGTAGAACAAATATAGACACGATACAAACACGAATAATTATTGAGTACGAGTTCTGTCGCGGTAGTTAATACCGCAGAAACGACTGCAACAATAATTACGTGTACGGAGTCATCATCATCATCATCATCATCATCAGCCTTTATCTACCCACTGCTGGACATAGGCCTTCCACATAATGCGGTCCTCCGACTTCCGCATCCAACGACTTCCCGCCGTGCGCACTAAGTCGTCAGTCCACTTGGTTGGAGGACGCCCCACGCTCCTGGTACCTATCCTGGTATATATGGTGTACGGAGTGACTACTACAAATGAATGCACGACTTGTTATTGGTGTGAACGCTTTAGACATAGAAATTTTTACCTAAAAAAGAATCCCGTAATAACCCTAAAACTAAAGTCAACAACAAGCAATTAAAGGTTGTACATAGTGAAAGCTGATGATACTCAATCTACCGCTGAGTAATTCATAGTTAGTTAGCATCAAAACTATTTTGGTCCATTTGCGGTGAATTGGGATGGTCAAAAACTTGCCAGTGCGACGTACCCGTTAAGGTATACCTTGCATTGCTTCTGACACAGAAACGAAGGATTTTTGTACCGCCTTGTAACTTGCAATGAAAAATGGATTCATTTTAACAATTGTAAACGATCATCATATTGGTCAGCCCCTGGTTCAGCACATAGGTAATGTCTCAAACGAAAAAATACATGGTCACTGTTTGGTGGTCTTAGTTTCATGAAGCTTCAAGAAGCTAACTGATCGCAGCAGATGGAGGGAAATCGTACGGAAGAAACTGATGCAGCGAGAGTGTCACGGCCCTCAGTAATAATAAAAATGACGCGAGGAGGGAGTTTGGTGGTCTGGTGCCGGTTTAATTCATTACAGTTTCATACCAAACACGACCGCGCATCACTCCGAGTAGTCTGTGGGGACTTGACACAACGATGGAGAAGGTAGTCAAATTTCCGACCAGCCTTCGTTAATCGGTCGTTCCCGCTGTCCCTACACGACAACACTCAACCTCATGCAGGCACAACAGACAGTCCCTAGTCTACAAGATCTAAGGTTGGAAGTTTTGCGTCATCTACCGTTCCTCCGTACTCACCAGTATTTCAAACATTAGCAGTTATCTTCTTTATCAACATCATTATTGAATGAACTCGTAGAACATTTTTTTTAGTTTAATGAGTAACCAATATTTTGGCGCACTTGCAAGAGCCATGGTTATGAGTAGACCGAAGACTGCGATTAGAATATTAGGAACAAACAAGTCTGTCTACCTTAATTTAAATACGTTTGTGGGCATTGGCCATTAAGCTCGATGCCTCGCTCCGACAACATATTCTGAAGCTTTTTTTTTTATTGCCCTTGTAGGCAGACGAGCATACGGCCCACCTGATGGTAAGTGGTCACCGTCGCCCATGGACTTCAGCAATGCCAGGGGCAGAGCCAAGCCGCTGCCTACCGCAAAAACCTGCCTAGATAAAATTGTTAAAAAGAATATTTTCTAGAATCGAAGAAGTTTATAAGAAGACAGCGGGAACCCATGACTTTCTTGAGAGTATCATAAGGATTCCTCGAGATTTGACTACTTGCGAAAACTATATTTTTTTATTTAGTGTTTTTACACACCCTTAAGAAGTGAACTTATGAATCGTTAGGAATAAGATAACTTGGAACATAATTGTGGATACCAAGTGGAGTGCCAGCAATTGGCAACATATTTTATTAAACATATAATAAAAATGAACAAATAATATACTAGTCAGATGTAGTTATATATAAGCATCAAAATAATAATAAAATAAAAAGAAATATTTTTATTATAATACAAATTTAGTGCAAAAATAATTAAGTAGATTATAGAAGATTGTAAATGTTATGTCTATCAACACCCCATAAATAAAACACTTTCACAGGACCGAAATAAATAACTATTCCTAGAGTTTGTTCGTCGGTTCTGGTCAATGAGTCAGCGGTCAAAGCCAGTCTTCAAGCCCCATCTCTCCGAATGCGACACGCCACTACACCTTAACTTATTGTATTCCTTTTTTACGTTTTTTTACTTTGTATAGTAGTTTTGTCTTTCAATTATTAAGCCTGTGTGTGGATGTGTGTTAATTTGTTCTGCACTATCTTGGTATTAACTCTTAAAACCATGCAGTTAAATTAGATCAAGTAAATGTGAGTGAAGGCCCTTTCTATTTCTTGTGCTACGATTTTATTTTACTTAAGTTTCTACTGTGTTTTCTGTTCGTGCTACGTTCTCGAGATATACGTCTCACTACATTCAATAGATTAAAATCAAATTACGATTAAATCTAAACGCGAACCCTAATTCAATTCGTTGGGCATGATGGAGAATGATTCGAGTTTCGCACGGGGCGTTTGGTTCACAGCTAACGTCATGAAAAGTGTCAATCACGGATGTTTTGGAATAGCAAAACCGATTATCGGGCATATTAAGTCGTTTATTGTTATCGACAGCGGCCTCCGCTCCAACCGACCGTGAATCAGATTAGGGACATCATAATATACCCATATTTTGGCGTCAGCTGCACACATCGTCTGCACAACTTTTTTGTCTGATTTTCCAATAAATTGTGCTATACAACAAATTTCCGCCTTGAGAATGTCTACGACACTCAGCTTTTTCCAAGTTGGGTTAATGTAAATTAAAAAACACAGCAGTAATTGGTAAATTTAAAAACGTAATATTTCTTCTTATCTAATATATACCAATTTTAAATTGAGTTGGTAGCTAGCAGTTCCATAATTGTGAAAATAAATTAAATGTAAGATCTAAGTATCTTAGATTTATCAGATATGTTAATAACATTGTTTCTAGAAAAAAAAGGGTTTCAATAAATAATCAACTTAACCAGCTGAAGTAGCAGTAACCCAGTTACATAAATGCTGATATGCCGAAAATATTTGAACAGGACAGATGAGTTTTTTATTCAAGATCGTGAACATTAAATTTCCAGAATGGATCATGCGTTTATTTATATAAAAGGGACACTAGAATGAGTATATTCTTTTTTTTTTCTATCTAAGCTGGATAGCCTTTAGAAGCTACGTCAGCGTAACCGGGCGAGTAGGTGAGCTCATGGGACTCAAACGTGACGTTGTTGCTACCACAAATCCTAGCAAGAGCCGTGCTTCGCAGATTCCACCGGATCGGAAACGCGACGCACTGAGAAGATCCGGCGAGAAACTCAGTGAGCTAATGAGTATGAGAAGAGACTAACTGGATATTAAGAGAGATTTGCATCGAGCAATGGAATACCATAGAACAAATATGATCAAGTGCGCCGATGAACATTGAAAACATTTACTTCACGTCATGAAACTTTCATAAATAGTACACTGGCACATAATTATAGTAATGAAATTCGTAGCAGTTCTAATTACAAGGGTGAAACCTTGAATGATGGGTCGGGTTAAGTTAAAAGGGATGAATAAGTTCTGAGCAGTTCTTTGGTAGGAAAGCGAAGTATGCACAAACGATAATCCCACTCTGTCATTAGCAAGGCTGATGTTTTACTAAAGTTGTCCAAGCGTTGTGTACATTACTGAATGGCTATTGCATGAAAGGGCCGCTAGCTGAATTAGACCCAAAATAAATATTAACCGTACAGTTTTAAGTGAAATTTCGTGTTTGTATCTAAACGACTGATTCGAACTTTTGAGAATTTACATTTTCGTTGTATTATTTGAATTGTGGCTTCTCCTCTTGATATTTATTTGCGGATAGATTTTCATTGAAATAATTGATTTAATCTTATTTTTGGTTTCGACAGTTTCTGGTTTATTAATTTAAAAACCTGTGAATTCTGTTTCATACATTTTATTTTATTATTTTAAAAGCAACAACGACAATAAGATTACAAAGTTTTATGCTAAAAGAGCTTATTTTATTATGATGGCAGTCTATTCATTAAGATTCGAACCCTGTCTCTGCGAGTTACTGAAATTGGTTGGTTACCAGTTGGGTGGTCAGCGCAACAAAATTATCAAAGCGTTTTATGAAGTTTCTGCGAACAGACAAAGAAGTTATTTCAAGGAAAGACGCACAAGAAACTAATAGTTTGTCACTCCAATCGAAGTGTTATACATAAAATTATTCATACTTTGGTTGAAATGAAGTGTTGCTTGTTAAGTATGTAGTAACTTTTCAAGTTTAAAGTATTACATAACGTTCTAAATCATTGAGCCACGCTGACTCGCAAAAAAATGTCTCATGTTTGGATAGACCAGATATATACTGTAAGTAAAATTTATTATAAGACTTAATTGATAGAAATATGGAATTTTTTTTGCGATTTAATTTGGGCGGTAAAAAAAAAATAAAAAATTTAAATGGCTGGAAACACCAATATATGTATAATATTATGTAGAATTCTTCACCCTACAACTTATTAAACAGAATACAGGAGAAATTCGTGTATTAAGTACAACTGTATTAAAATCTTCACTCTCAACTCATTGTAGGGAGGGCAATGAAACAAAAGGGGCTAGCTTTCTCACTTTCACGCACAGAAATTAATAATTCTGTCTCAACCGACACCATGTACCCTTGAAAGCGTCTCAGCTTTGAATGTGTTCGTGACACTCGCATTACACATTCATGTCTTTGTGTGTTTATTTGTCAACGCGTTACAAGTCATGATTCGAGATAATCATGACTTACTTAATGCTGGATTACAATAATACCTGTACCTTACAGAGCTCATCTGTTCAACTCCTCTAAATTATAGTATAGTACGTAATTGAAAATTTATTGCTATTTAATAATTTGAAATAATCGTGTACTAATACAATACCTTTAATAATACCATTCATTTCATTGCGAAGCACAGGATAGCTGTTATCTCAACTCAATTATAATATGGAGCTTGTACCTTAATGTGATAATCACGTGGTTATGCCTAGGAATCGCTTAAGACTAGGTAACTATTTATGCTAGTTATTATTGTCATGAACGTAAAACATTCCTGACAGTTTGATGTAACAAATGGCGGAACGAAGAATTATAACAAATTTAAATTGAATAGCTGAAAGATAGCTTAGAGTTAAACAAAATGAAACTCACCTCGTTTGTGCCTCATATGATATTTGGTCTTAGCGACAGTCCCAGAGCAGCACGGCTGTTCATAATAAAAGTTATAAGAACTATCCACTACGGAAGTCTGTTGCACAGTTTGGGATTCTACTTGGAACCCGAGGCCAATGACCACAAAAACGAGCCACCGAACCACACACAATACACCGATAGTCCGAAAAACTTGAAACATTGTCACCAGCGTCGCTCACACACTTAAGAGTTGATTTAGTTAAAGTAGTTGATTTTGAACATTGCACTTCTGTAATAAAAATAAAACTATATCAGCGTTGAAATTTAATGTAATTACCCAGTATCCAACTCCAGCGTTATATAAATATAGTAAATATGAAATAGTAAACAACAAAGTTTTTTGATTGTTAGACAGATCGCTTAGGCCTAGATTTTAGGCCTAAAGTCTGAATGAAGGACAACGCGACGGACCGCGTCGATCGCAGAACAATTTGACGTGATATTTCAATTGTAAACTTAATAATAATTATATATTAATTGAATTATAACACTAAATATATGGATTGTAATTAATATATTGATTTTCAAATTAATTTGATACTACGTAGATTATTTTAGTATTTAAACAATATATTTAAGTAATGATAAAATTGAACCAATTCAATTTATTGTAGATACAATATATTAATAAATTGTATCCACCAAAAGGAAAGAGAATTTCGTATAAGTATTAATTAGAACATGCAACCCCATTGTCCTTGAATTACTACAACTGCTGCCCAGTAAACATATATACACAGTAGTAGTATCTGCAACTTATTTTTGGGTTCGATTTCCCTTTACCGCCTAACTTTCCCATACTTTTCACCAGCACGGATGGATATCATTGATCCATCTATTTCTACATCGATTTAATCACGTGCGAGTATTTTAGCTTGAGGGCGCCGCTAATTCAAATAATTGAGTCTTCAGTCTAATAGCTCAGATTGACAAAGTATCCGTTCATATACGCAAATAATAATCCAATGAAATTAAAATTAACTCAAAAGCAATTTAAAAACGACAATTCAGTCGTGTATTGTAAATATATTTACATGTGTATAATATAGACGGTATTTGTCATGTGCAGTTAGAACAACGATCAGTAATAAAATCAAATGCTCTTTTTAACTTGATTTATGGGAACTCACGTAATCGAAAACGAAAAAAAATCCTAACAAAGCAAATTTAGCAACAAACACCACATCGCATTTGTGCTCTGAGAACAGTAACATAATGATACCAATAAAAAGAAATTACGGGGAAGTAAAAAACGTCACATACGCCTGTTCAACAATAAAAAAATAAAATTTTTCCTTGTTGAGCTTACATTAAAAACACCATGTTGTGGGGTTATATAATGACAGCGAAGACCATTAGCCGACCCGATGGCATTAAACACACCTCATGTAATGGAAACCGTTTGCTCGTATGCAGTATAGCGGCTACCCTTTGCCAAAGTATTATTGGGTTTTAATTGTCCAGTTCTGTATCATGCTGACGACAACTAGATATAGTTTTTTTTTTGACAAGTTCTACATTTCTCAAAACTATTATAACTATTGAAGATTACTTTCGCAACTTATTAATATGCTGGGTACTGAATTTAATTTATACCTCCAGTTTTGATTTTTTTATCATTCTTAAATGACTTTTGATGGGGACCGAATGTTTTGAAATAATCATTATTTCTCAAAACTGCTTGGGTATCCATGTCTAAGTTTATATTTTTTTTTTATCGCCATAGATCAACAGCGGCTTTGGAGTACCCCTCCGAGGCGATTACCCAGGATATCAATGAATAAGTAAATAAACGTCTTCTACTAAATTAAACTCCGATCTCTAAGGTTGGTGCCTTCGTCATGTGTCCGCTATCATTCGGTGAATGCGGTCAGGGATCGCCCCTCGCAATAGTCCACAGATGAATTAAATAGATAATAATATGTGGGGCTATCAAAAAAGAAACATGACTGGCTTGGTATCGGAAGGTAAATTTTAAATTCAACATTTTGATAGCACTTCTTCCACAATCTTCTTATAATCAAACGTAGCTTTTTTGTTAAAATAACAAAAATAATAGAGCGGTAATTACAGAAGAATCAGATTAAAATAGGATTATTTTTTTTTTTGCCATAGTCGGCGATATTTAACCTAACGGTAACTAATCACCGTTGCTCAAGGAGACCAAAAGTTTCAGAGGCATAATCAAGCCACTGCTTACTCCTGAAGACATTATTCAAATCTCGTTTGAAGAAGGACATAGCATAGAGCTTGGGAAACTTCATGGAGGGGAAGGGAGGGGATTCATTTCTAAGCCAGATAGTGCGTAGCAGAAAGTATCTTCGGAAACACACTGGTTCAGAGCTCAATAATTCTGGATAGTGTAGATAAACGCTGTTTCGATGTCGGGCGGTGCTATGGTGAAAAATGAAAGATGCAGAAATAGCTTCAAATAATTCCGTAGGTCACTCTCCATAGAAAGTACGGTACAAAACCCAAAGAGAATAAAAGTCCCTTCTTAGACCCAAAGACTCCAAATGAACTGTAAAAACGGGATTATCGATAATCTAAAAAACCCTTTACGGTGTGGAGCCAATTGGAGGTAGTTGGTATTTGAGAGCCACAGCTTGCAGTACTTCACGCGAGGACAAACTTGAGCTTTGTTAAACAAAAACCTTTCAGCATAGTTGTATACGAGTATTATATCTTTCTGTATTTAATGTTAAGCCTATATTGTCTGCTATTCTATTTCTAATGGAAATTAGTCCTCGAATCTTTTCTCAGTCCTCGAATAATCCTTAAATCTTCTTTTTTGACATTTACTTTTATTCAATAAAAAAATATTTTATCAAAGTTATAACTTCGACAAAATTCACATAAAATCAATTATACGCATGCGGTGCACCTACATCAATATAATTTTACTGTACAAGTTTTAAATAATATTTCTACTTTTAAAATTTAATCACGCAGAACATCTCCCGTGACATAAAATTGTAAGCTTAGTAGATTGTCATAAGTGGGGAAGGGGTTTCAAATTTTATTTCAAATGATTAATGATCGGTTAAGAGAGCTCGAGCGATTTTTATTCATTGACAGTTATATTCTTTGGAATAAATGTTCGAAATCTCCCCTTTCCGTATAAACATTTTAAATTCTTCTGTAAAGTGTATTTTTATCCTTTGAGATTACCAGGATATTTGATTGAAAGAAATGAAAAATGATTGTAACATTGTTGGGAAACAACGTTAAATAGGTAGTCACATTGCTATTATTATTGTAAAACATTCTCACGTGTAAATCTCACAGGCCGGTAGTGCCCTCTCGAAAAAAACTGGTCATGGCATTTTCAACAATACGAACCGGTTTCATAATGATGTCTTCATTATGAGTTGATTCATTGCTCGGACATTTCCTCTTGATATCCGATTTTATCTCTCAACCTATTACTTTACGAACAACGTAATGTTCCCTTTATTCGTTTCAATGCAGCTTCGGAGAACGTCACGTTCCAAGAAAAAATATATTTGATACACATTTTGACTTGAACGCGCTGTTAACGGATGAAATTCGAGATTTCTGGAAATATTAATTTCATCGCGAGCTTTAAACGGATTTTAATCTTCCTTAATATCTTTCGATCTCATTTCGCGATACAATTACACCGTTACTGCTGCCCATCGCACGACAGACTGTTCATTATGAGCGAAGAATGTTAAGAAATTTCATCCCACAACCCATTGAAGCAACCCTCCCAATTGTGCGAAGGTGTTCCAATTGAATGGTAGGTGGAATGGGGGTACGATTATAATGAAATTTCGACACGATAAAGACCAGTGAGCCTCGTAACACAATACTTGATGTTTCCTCCTCGACCCGTATCCATGTCACGTCATTAAATCGCGTAAAAATATCTGCCGACACATCTTAGTTAAGTAAATTAACGTTCGCACGTTTTGTTATTATTCCGAGGGTTTAGTTACTAGTTTTAATTGTAGAAGATTTGTTGAATGCGGCTTTAGGGTCTGGCTCTAATGGCATTCTATAAGTATTTGAAACAGGCTCGTATTAAATAGAAAAATCGCGGTAGTCCTGTTTGTAAGACCAAACATAATTTCACTATTTGGTTTTACAAAGTTTTTCCGACTAATCATAATTTTCGAACGCGATCACGCGCCAAAATGTTTTATTAAAACTGCAAGTTTTATGAAGATTTAGGGTTACATTCGAAATATCTGAGTAGTAGTTTTCTAGAATCCATACATGTTATGGTTCATAAAATATTCGTATGCGCAAGTTTCTTGTACATCTGTTGAAGGCAAAACGTTCTTTTTATAGGCAAAAACTTTATTATGATTCATGATACACGCACTGCAGATAAATAATGTTAAACATGATTCAAGTATTGTGTGTTTTTACTAGTTTCACATAGTATATAAAGCATTTAGTGAATCTTTTGTTTTATAGACCTATATTTTATAAGGTTCAATTGCCAAATGAAAATTACAAACGAAATCCTCACAAGTTCATTATATCTATTTTTTCGTTTGTAAAATTTTCTTTACTCGAAAAATGTAAAGTATTTAAATCTTGTCTTATACCTTTAAACGAGCAATTCTTGTATGTAATGTGAATATCGGGAACGGCTCCAACGATTTTCATAAAATTTAGTATACAGGGGATTTCGGGGGCGATAAATCGATCTAGCGACGATTTATTTTCAGAAAATGTTGTTTTATTCGTGTTTTCAATAATCAACTTTATAACTCTTCCCGACATCTATTGGCGAATAATAATACTATTTTTCTTAACTGAGGGCAACTAACCGCTTTAAAGACCCAACAAGATGGCGTTATCAAAAAAAAACCGATCATCATCTAGTGTAATTTATACGGTGTAATAAATGAATCTCCACATAATCATTTACCTAAACTACCGGAAAAAGTATTTACTGATGGATGAAAAACATTTAGAATGACTTCACATACGTTATAAGTTAAAACAAGATAGATATTTAGTACAATTGTCTATTCTGTGTCTGAATCGTTTTTATTTATCAATTTTGGTATCAATTGACGAGCTTTACTATTATTAATGACTAATCCTAAATATAAAATTATTCTAGATCTTGAGGTGCCAACTAGGACTTCAAAGCGCCTTATTGACTGCCGATCGTGAGAACACATTGTGATAGGCTCCAGTATTCATCCAACGTCAATAACATACTATAAGTATAACTATGTACAACGCCATACACACTTTATACATGACATGAATGAAGATATGAATATGAAAAGATATGAAGATGCTATCAACATTTCAAAAATATATTTTTGTACATTAATGGTCTTATAAACAGCAAAATACATAGCAACGTTAACTATATTAACATAATATACGGCCAGCAAAATTCTAAAAGATGGAAAATATTTGAAATTACTCAATTTCGTGATAGGCAACTTTGGTAAAAAAGAATTTAAAATAAATAAATAATAACGATAACTAAGATAATAAAGAAAATTTTGATGAAAATTCATCTCTTACTTAGTATTTATTGATTTATTTATGAAAACTGAAGAATTGCTATAAGAATCACTAATCTATATATTAATACGTGAAGCAAAAACTTTGTATCCCTTTTTACGAAAATTGCGCGGACGGAGGAGTATGAAATTTTCCACACTTATAGAGAATATAGAGAAGAAGTGCACAATGCTAATATTTTTTTTAAATAATGCATAAAAGATACATTAAATCAATAAAGAAAACATTACACACACTACATACCATGTTTTTGACGCACACACGCACGCATGCATACTATTTATTGTCAAACTTTTGTTCTTGACGTCGGTTGTCAAATTGAGAATAGATTAAATGTTGTTTGTCTTTGTTAATATTTTTTATAGTGTAGTCTTGGCGAAATTTGTGATTATAGAAGTACCTATAAAACAAACAATCATAAAAGTGTACAAAACTTAGAATTCCAATTAATTATAGTCGAATTTCGACTACTGTGGGACCTCTAGTTATGAATAAAAATGTGTCTATGATCATAAAAGGATTTATCAGACAAGATCGTATGCAGTCACGGGGCATTCGTTTAGATTAATTAATATAGTATTGTAATGTAAGTTTTTTAAGACATTACGGTGGTCAACAAATCATATTGAAAATTAAACCACCACATTTTTGTGGAGTGCTTGATGAAGCCACGATTTATCTCAAACTATTCAGAACAATATAACGGTATTAAAATGAGTCAGTATTCATTTATATGAATTTCAAAGACATTTTTTTATTTGTATTATGTTATGTTATGTTTATTTATAATGAAGATAAAAACACACATAACATGATATTATTATAAAGTAAATTTTAAATCTAATAATTCTTTGTTTCATAATTAGACGACTACAAAAATTATTTAAAAAGAGCTTTCGGATCTTTTGTGAACTTGGTTTATCTATTTTTATTGCCTATTTTTACCTTTTGTTAATTTAAAAATGAATTGGGACTTTTTTTTTTTATGAAAGCTCTTCCCGAAAATGAATAATATACCGTATTCACTGTATGTATTGTTTCCAGAATGGGTTCGAGAACTACAAATATTAATTTATTCAATTAACCAAGACGGATTACAGGGACGAGATTATACGAGGGCCAACACGATAAGTTATTAATACTGTTCGGTTACATAAACCTCAAGTCTAATTAGTTTCTGTGGCACAATATCAATTAAATGATAGTAACTCAGCTATTGGGTACACCACACAGCAAGCTCAAGAAATATATGTCGAGAAACCAAAGAATGTGAGTACGTCTTGTCAAATAATCGGCAATAATCATATAGCAATATATTTAGCATAGCATTTACTGGTGGTAGGACCTCTTGTGAGTCCGCACGGGTAGGTACCATCACCCCGCCTATTTCTGCCTTGAAGCAGTAATGCGTTTCGGTTTGAAGGGTGAGGCAGCCGTTGTAACTATACTGAGACCTTATAGCTCAAGGTGGGTGGCGCATTTACGTTGCACATGTCTATGGGCTCCAGTAACCACTTAACACCAGATGGGGTGTGAGCTCGTCTACCCATCTAAGCAGTAAAATATATATATATTCGTCAATTTCCACCTTCAAAATTAACAGGAGGTTCAGAGTTGGATTGTTAACGTGAAGTCCATATAAAACATGATTTGTTTTTGATAACCAAACTATTTTGGGCAGCACATATGTCAAATTTAAGACAGAGTTATTACGTTTTGATTAGTTTTTTTTTTTTGTTACACCTATATCACAAACATAACCAAACTTATTACGAGGGGAAAATGGTTTCAATAATCGAATACCTCCCGTGACCGCTACTCAAGGGAGATAGTAGAACACTGGATTCAAACCACGTACGAATACACGTAAACGTCTGCCTCCGCTATTATTGATACAAATAGAGATATCAATTGTTTTGGACAAGGAGAAACAACTGTGTGGCAATGATAGTAATTCTCCGGACGGAATCTAAGGGGCCTTTATAGCCGCTTTGATATCTGTGGGGCAAACTTGGTGTGTTATAGAATGAGATTTTTACGGAGTTCGGGTCGGTCGTAATGCTATTGACCTTTCTGATTGAGTTAAAGTCACACACTAGAAGCATTGGGTTTCATTAATTTATCTAGCCTAAAATAATCTTAGTTAAGCATATGTATATAAATAAAAATATACATAATATAAATTAATCTTCTGTTGTGAATGTTTTAATATGTAGTAGAATTTGTAATTCAAATGTTGTTTCTTTTTGTATAAAATATTTATATGTGATTTAAGAATGCTGTACCTACCTATACTAATATTATAAAGCTGAAGAGTTTGTTTGTTTGGTTGAACGCGTTAACCTCAGGAACTACTAGTCCGATTAGAAAAAAATCTTTGCTAGATAGCCCATTTATTGAGGAAGGTTTATAGGCAGTATATTCAATAATATTTTCACTTTCTACGTAAATGAAGTCGCGTGTAAAATTTAGCGTTATCCCAAAGTAATTATTCCACGCGGACGAAGTCGCGGGCAAAAGCTAGTGTATTAATATAACTTTGATGTTTTTAGCTGAAAGTCAAAGGCAGCTATTGAAAACTTTTTTTTTACCTTTTTGACTTTTGGAGCTTGAACGGGCTTTTTAGACTTTTTTAAAATAGAAACAACCGTAATCGTTTTTCTAACTTTATTTTAGGTATATCGATTTGGCTCTGTCCCTACTTTATTGCCTGCATTTGTGAGCCTACGCTTAAAAAGGAACCCTGAACTTTAACCGTTAAAGATGAACTTTTTTACCACGTTTTTATCTTGGTATTCATGTTCGTAACGGAATATTTAAACGTCATTAAGGATCGATGAAACAGTCGATCTAATATCCTAACCAATTTCAATAAACGGGATAAGAAGTAATTAAATAAAAAATTGTTAGTTCCATTTGCTATTTAAGAGTGCTTTTGGTTTTTAAACTATACATATTTTTTGCTTTCAAATTAAATGTGTTCATCATTTTTACTGTATTATGGTAATATTTTTAGGCTGTATTATATACAGTATTATATATAATAAATTTTTTTTTGTGAAAAAAATTAGCTTACTACCCACCGACACACCCCCACAGTACAAGTAGGGTAGAGTAACTATCGTCTTTCCTATGTCTGGTTTAATCACGCTTTCCTATTTTAAGGTGGAAGGCAATAGGATATAATTAGGTCTTAAGACTCCTGTCTACTCCGTGTAGTAGTAGAATGGTGGGTCTAGTCCGTGAAGTCCGATCACAGCTTAACATTAACTGTGGTTCATTCATCTATCTACGTACATAAATAAATAAACAAAAACACTCTTGGGTAAAAAAAAGGACCCAAGTTTTCCTAATAACTAAAAGGATAGATTATTGTAGCTATTGGTTAGACAACGAAGGTAAGTAATATTCTTATTGGAAGTAATCAGCTTAACTGTAGGTCTAAGAACGAAAATGTTTTTGAAGATAATATTATATTATACTGGAACTTTTTAATTGGTTTTTTTTCTTAGCCATTTATAACAAGGCTTCTGAAGTCGATCTTGAGGATAGAGCGAAGTAGAGGAGACTGAACACAGCACAATTTAGGACTAGGACATCTTATAGACGGCAAGAAAAAAATAATCACATTCAAAATGTAACTAAATCTCATTTATTATTATTTTCGGTTTTGGCGAGTCGTTGACATAATTAAGTCTACTTAATCTTAATCTCGCTTTTATAATTTCCGACACTTATAATATTTTACAGTTTTTGTGGTAACGAACGACTAAAGTGAATATTCATTGCCATTCGTATATATTTGTATATCAGAAATTATTAAAGAAAAATATATAAATATGTTTATATTCTATGCGAAATGCCGGAGGTAGTAAAATTAACATTTTATTGATTAAATCCTTAAATTTAAAGACTAAGCCCTAAATGTCGTTTAATTCGTTTCAATTCTTGGCTGTATCAAATTGAAATTTAAGTATAATAATTTAAGTATTTGACATGTTAAGTACATAGTTATAGTGTAAGTTTTTTCAGAGTACCTGACAATCACTCGATAAAAACATAAATGAGCAGCTTTCTATAATCCTCCATTTATTTACCTATGCTTTGTCATCGCTTGGATACGTATGATTATTCTGTGTGATTTTCTCTGAACTGTTTTTTATATTCGATTCAATAATATTGTACCTATCATTAGAGTAATCCTGCAACGTATGATTTCGTTAGATATTTTTCTGTTATATCCGTATATACATATTATTGTCCTTACAAAAATATTATTTCTTTTATTATTATTCCTCGATAATTTCTTTTACGAAATCAAGTTTTTTTGGAAAACTTGTTAACGCATTCTTGTTTGTCTCTCAGGTTGTGTTTGTTTGGCTTACTTTCAACAGAATCAATTTTATTCTAAGGGGACTGCTATTAACGGGTAAAAGACTACGATGCTATAAACGAAAAAAATAATTATAAATTTAAGCCCAATTTTAAAGATTTCATATATGCTTTTAAATAGTGTATTTAAGTTTATTAATATTTTTGAAATGATTTTCGTTTTGTATTTTAGCATTCCGATCCTATACGATTTATGAAAACCCGAATAGAAAATATCAAAACTATGAAGGGTAAATTGTATATAAATTACCTACACTGCTATTAAAATTTTTGTGTACCAAACGTTTCCTATGCGTTCGTGTAGTCGGAGTTCTATTTATATTCTAAGTTTATTGAACTCGTCGAGACGATTCCTAAGATGAAATGATCAAGTTGTTGATTATACAAAAAATGTGACAGATTGACTCATTTCTGTCATTAAAAATCCAACGTTTTTACTACCATGTTTATTCTGTCGTTAATTTATAACATTGCTCACTGGTTTTTATTTGAAATGAATCTATACATCTCATTTGATATTTTTCATTCGTATTATCTTTAATCAGATCAGTATTAAGTTTTTTTTTTATGATGCATTTCAAATTCTATGTGTATATGCTTTAAATTTTCAAAAGATCAAAGATTTGTCGTATACCTAAGTTTAATATAAACCTCCGAACATAAATGGTATATAACGCTGGAGTTGAAACTGATGCACAATGGCCTACACAAGAATACGTGAACCAACCTCCTGTGTAGTCCGTTGAACCAAACACGTTGCAGTTTCACAGATAAAAAATAAACAACACAATTATTCGTCGAGAAATTAACACTTTATTAAGGAGCTATTCATTTAATGTAACCTTTGATTATTTATTACAAATTTCATGTGTACTGAGAAAACAAGTTTTAAGAGTCGTAGACTAACGAAGAAGTTAGATACGAGAATCCTACACGCATCCGTCCAGCGTGCCGGCCGGCGCACAACTAGCTCTCTGGTCTCATTCGGCTCATTCCGAACAAAACTTTTTAAGTCATGGAGATGGCAAAGCTATGTCGCGCCTCTACAACTCACGCACACAATCACGTCCAACACCCTATGCACAAACACGAAAGCGAGCTTCCAAGTTCACTGAATAAACGAACACTAACACAAGCGTACACCAACATCGTCTATCCCCTGTTCGTGAGACGCTAAAACGAGACACGTATATCAACAATCTATTTAAATTAAGGAGTGGAAGCGAGACGGGAATACCGCAACAGATGTATATCATTTTACGCAGGTAAGTACCGAAAATGTTGGTGAGTATGATTGAGACGGAAGATATATTCGGCTTATCGAAAGCCGGTCGGGCGGGAGAGGGACAGAAACTGATCGAGTCACCCACTGTGCATTCCTTCCTGATACCGGCGCGCCGTCGTACCTTTCGATCGTTCAAGTGGCAGATGAAGCTCTCAGGGTTGCCATTTCGATCTTTCAGCACTACAGATTTCCATTAATGAATGACCTTAACCTTAAAATGTATAAAAAACATAATAATATACTTATCACTTTAATAAAAAAAATAGTAAAATTTTGAGATGCATAACACATATAAAGACTTCATTTGACTATTCAGTGGAAATAAAAAAAAAGTTTAAAATAATAAATAAGCGAAAAATGTCACAACAAAGTACTGGCCATAAAATAATGTCTCATCACTCATGCTATATAATTCAAAAGGCATCTGAGGCAGCCCTACGTCAAGATGTCACAAAGTAGCAGGTAGCGGTGCTAGTACTAACGTGTGCCGCTAAATTTAGGGTATTTTTTGCATGTTTCGTCTCGGGATATTTTCTTTTTGTGTCTACGATGAAGACATCTGCTTCTAAACATTTTGTGTGTGCTGTTGAATGTCGGGTCGTAATAGTATTTAATTAAACGCAGAAAAACAAAGTCCTTTTTGGGTTTCCTATTTCAAAAATAATTGTGACTACGTTTGTAAAAACTCTTATGATAAATATCGCGTATGATTTAGCTGTATTTTAAGAAAAGACAAGAATGTTATAAATATTTATTGTTTACACATGTTTACAAAACAAGTAATCTAAAAAATAAGTAGAAACACTTTTAATTTAACACTATACATGAAAAGTAATATCCTATGAATGATCCTAAGATTGTACAATTTACTATCTTGCTAATTATTACGATGCTCACGAAGGACCATACAAACTAACATACATTCGCAGCCACTTACGACATAGGTATTGAATGAACTGTTAGTATGAAATGTTATTTGAACATCATTTTTTATAAATGTACCACGGACGGTTGTAGCAACAACAAGTTTCATGGCTTCTTATCTTCTATATATATAAAAATGAATTGCTGTTCGTTAGTCCCGCTAAAACTCGAGAACGGCTGAACCGATTTGGCCAATTTTAGTCTTGAGTTATTTATGGAAGTCCAGAAAAGGTTTAAAAGGTACATAAATATGATAATGCTCGGAATTAAATAAAAACAACAATTTTGTTTTTCCTTTGATGTGTCCTCCGTCGGACGGAATCATTTTGTTCGTTTTAAGTTTATTTTATACAAAAGCTTAGGTATTTTATTTATCGATTGAGGCACTACGAAGTCTGCCGGGTCAGCTAGTTTATAATAAAGGTAGACCATAGCAATATAACCAGCTTACAAACGCTATATACCTTTTATTTCACTAGTCTTCAAATATATCCGGAAGGCAGTTCCTCTTAAAGCAAAAGCACGAGTAGAATTTAACTTTAAATAGAACAAAATATAGATATTTTTTTGGTTAAGTGTTTTAGTAATACGATCCCATCTAAAAAACCTCCGAGAGCCCTGACGTGTATCGGAGAGCGTCAAGCGAAACACTTCTGCGAAACTGGAGCTGTGCTGCGTCCAATATGACGCTAATACGCTCAGACATCGGATCACAATATACAATTCCTTCCCGTGTAGCGAACACACGAATTAGTGTAGTATTATGTTTACGCCTTTTATTTTTTAACCTTTATCAGACTTCACACGTTATGACGGGCGGACGTTGTATTCAAACATAACTTAGAATCCCGGATTTGGTAACGCTCTGAAATCCTTCGTTCGTTCTATAACGTTATTCGAACCGACGTGGTGATCACTTGAAAGCTGTGCTGGGTGTCATGTGTTTTTGGCAGTTTGACACGGGTACGCGTCATTAACTTTTTGATTCAAAAAAAAAAAAAAAATTTGAGAGAAAGTTCTACCTACAAAACGTTGTTTCGGTAAATCAAACGGCTATTTTGTGTAATTTTTACTGGTGGTCGGACCTCTTGTGAGTCCGCACGGGTAGGTAATACCATAACCCTGCCTATTTCTGCCGTGAAGCAGTATTGCGTTTTGGTTTGAAGGGTGGGGCAGCGTTTGTAACTATACTGAGACCTTACAACTTATATCTCAAGGTGGGTGGCGAATTTACGTTGTAGATGTCTATGGGCTCCAGTAACCACTTAGCCCCAGGTGGGCTGTGAGCTCATCCACCCACTTAAGCAAAAAAAATAAAATAAAAAATATTACTAAATGAACATATTTTTCAAGTCATTAGATACGTTTTGAGTGTGTCACTATAAATTCAATTCACGAAACAAACTGCAACATGAAACTTTCGACTCTCTTAACGACAGCGGTGCACGAAACAAAAACAGCAGTTGCACTGAAGCCACTAGTTTGAACAAGTGGTTTACCTCACAAACTGCCAAGCACTGAATTAAGACTTTAGTATTGCAAACATCATTTCACGGATAGCAATTTCCACCGGCATCAGCATAGCAATTACGAGTTGAACTCGAACAAGCAATACCAGTCTTGTTGTGTGACGTCTGTATTTAATCATTTTTGTTTTTGTTTGCTGCTTAAGTATTCTCTTTTTAGTTTACTATTGAATTAGAAAGTATATACATATATGTCTAGACTTATTCATTTATTTATTAAACAACTACATACCTGATTATCTTTTTCTTATTGTACCTATCGATGGAGGCAAGGTTATTTGGTTTAAGCGACATTTCGCTTAATAAGCGGAATTCATGTTTGTAATTAAAGGTCCTGTTTATTTGGCACTAGCTGACCCGGCAGACTTCGTTGTGCCCCAATCTATAAATAAAAGACCTAAACTTTTGTATAAAATAAACTTAAAACAAACAAAAAGAACCCGTTCGACGGGGGACACATCAAAGGGAAGACAAAATTGTTATTTTTATTTAATTCCAAGCATTTTCATATTTATCTACCTTTTAAACCTTCTCTGGACTTCCACAAATAACTCAAGACCAAAATTAGCCAAATCGGTCCAGCCGTTCTCGAGTTTTAGCGAGACTAACGAACAGCAATTCATTTATATATATATATATATAAATAGATTAGTATAAACAATTCGATGTTTTTACTCGAACTTCAATTATGCTTACACAATTCAAATAGGTGAACAAGTTTTTTTTCCACGATATTTTTTCCAAATTTTAAACTTTAAACGGTTCTCCTGTAAAGTTTCAAAAGTGTAACTTAAGCCAAAGCCTTTCACCTCTCAATATGTATGCGAGTAGTGAATGTAATATTAAGACAGTGCCAAGTTATACGTTATTCTGCTTTGACATTAGGACAGATTTTAGAAATTGACTCAGAATAAGGCCAGTAGTTCCGTAAGCGCGAAATAATGACAATACATTGCAGCTTTCCAAGATCAACTAAGTCGCTATTATTTATTTCTGTGAAGAAGCCCGACAATAGCGTAGCACGGCTTTGCTGTCAGCGATACAATAAGCTCTTCTTAGTTTATTTTCTAGGAGATACTGAATAAGAAGCCCGATGGATGTCATAAGGCTACCTGCTTTAAAATGTGATACAAGAATATGATGGTTCCTTTATATCTCAGCCTATACTGTCTAGTACTTTCTCTCTGGTCTTTTGTATCAAACGGGTATTGTGTTGAGAGACTCACTGGTTCATTATTGTGTTTCTGTTACAGATATTTGTTTATTTAGTTAATACTAGTGGTCTCCCGGTAGTCGAAATTCGACTACAATTAATTGAAATTATAAGTTTGTACACTATTATGATTTTATTGTCAAATACTTCTCTATAATCACATATTTCGCCAAGACTCCACTTCAGAGAAATATTAATAAAGACAAACAATAATTAATTTATTCTCAATTCGACCACAGACTATAAGCAATAAGAAAAGTTTGACAATAAACAAATAGTATGCATGCGTGCGTGTGTCAAATACACGGTAGTGTGTGTAATGTTTTTTTTTTTTATTGATTTAATTTATTTTTTATGCTTATGCATTAAAAAAATATTAATATTCTGCACTTCTTCTCTATATTCTCTAGAAGTGTGGGTGGTGTGTTAAATTTCATACTCCTACGTCCGCGCAATTTTCGTAAAAAGCGGTACAAAGTTTTTGCTTCACGTATTAATATATAGAATTCGTTAAGTAGACACGCTTCTATTGCTTAGACGACTAGATGAATTCAAGGTCCACCTAATCTTAAGTGGTTACGGGAACTCCTTGATATCAAGAACATAAATGCTATCGTTTTATTTTTAATACACGATGTTATTACTTCACTATGGAAGTATTTCGTGAACAATTGTTAAGTACGTATTTTATTAGAAAAATTGGTACCGGCCCGCGGTATTTGAACACCGATGCATCGCTTGAGACGAATACATCGAGCGCTTTATCCTTTAGGTCACGTCGACCTCAAAAAAAAACGTTTCTTTGTAATTTCGGTTGTCTTCACAAAATGTACACATTATTAAACTCACTGTTACGTTTTTACAGCTACAGTTATAACCACAAAAAATAGTATTCGGAACGTGGGGAATAATATCACAAAAACAAAATAACCGTGAGAATAAATTAGAAAAGTACTTTTTGCTAAGCCTTTTTTAGTTCTTTGAATATAATCAGAATGAGCCAACGAATTTTTATGTAGACGTCACAACTAGTACTTACCCGACTAACCGATGGGCGACTTCGAAAAAAGACAAAATAGTCTGGCCCGCAAAGCGTCGGCCATTCCGAATATAATAGCAGCAATAACAAAAGTGAGCCTGCTAACCATTGATTTGGATTTTATGTTAGGATAGTACAAAACAAGAGTGCCTTTATTTTGTGCCCGCAGAAGTCTGGTCAGTGCATGTCACTCAAAATACTCGTCGGGCGCAATGCAAAGCTCTCTGGTATTATTGCAGCTCGACACGTGAATATTAAGTGTGTTTCCCATTGTTCCATCTTTTGACGTAGTTATCAGTTTTTCGAAATTCAATGTGATGCAGAGAGGGCTTTTTAGCTAGTATTGACTTTGCTGCTGGTATTATGATTGGCCTTAAAATGACGGTATTATTAATAGATATTTAATTGTCTCTCGTCATCACATCTAAAGATATTTCGAATAAGCTATTAGTTTAATGTTAACTGAACTTCGCTACTTTGAAGTCATCGTGGCCTAAGGGATAAGACGTCCGGTGCATTCGTGTTGAGCGATGCACCGGTGTTCGAATCCCAGGCGGGTACCAATTTTTCTAATGAAATACGTACATAACAAATCTTCACGATTGACTCCTCCAGTAACCACTTAACCTCAGGTGGGCTGTGAGCTCGTCCACCCATCTAAGCCATAAAAAAAATAAAAAAACTTTTCTAAACAGTTGTAGTACAGCAGCACCTGGCTCCTTCGTATTTCCCACTTAATAAATGTCCAAATTGCAGAACGGCTGCTGGTGGGCTGCGAGCTGACGTTAACTTGACACAAGGCTGACGCGCCGTACAGCGCTAAAAATGACGTAGCTTTCAAACTTGACATTTTACTGAGTTAGCAAATGAAATACGATATTGAGACTCGTTCCGAAGATTTATGAACAGAGCTGATAAAAATGTGAATTTGACATTAAGAAATATAGAGATGTTTAATTCTTATTTCAGAGAAATGTAAACGATCCAGTAATTTTATGTACAGTTACGGCTTAATCATCGGACTAAGACTTTTTGGAACGAAGTTCCTTATGGGACGATGCGGAGGGGTGCTCTAACCGGGAAAAAACGTCCGTAACGTAAGATTTTGATTAGTAATGCACACAGTGTACGACTTAACTTTGTAATAGCGTACAAATTAGTAATGCACGCAGTGTACGATTTAACTTTGTAATAACGTACAAAAAATAACATATTTTTTTATCATTCATTGACCACGATCTCAGAGCGTTCGTTTGCGCAATACACTAACTCTTATGCAAACAACCGTGAATGAAGTGTACCTCAATAAGTTCGGACGTTACCGAATGACCGTGGGTTGTTGCGAAACCTCCAGTTTTATTTTCTTTATACCTCGAATAGAACTTAAAATTAATATTTTTATAATAAGGAACTTCGTTTCTATCCGGTGTCCCACGACACCACACATCTTTCTCAAATTTAGAAGGTCTACGATGAATCAATGTAAGAGGTAAGAAATTGAGTCGCTCACTAAGTGTAATCAATCAGACGTCGGTGTTATTGTTGTGATTTGTTGCGGTATGGGGCCGGAGCAATCGGCCTGCCCTGCGACCATTACTTTGATTAGCTCGTCCGGACCACGCTGGCTGATTGTGCGAATGTTTGCCTTTGATTGATTCCTCCTGACACAGTTCCTCGAGCACCGTTGACTTACGATGTATTTAATGGTTCCTTATTTCATAGTTTGTATCGATGTTCAGAAAAATATATATATCTGATCGCCTCTTTGAATTATTAGTTATAGTACGCAAATCGATGATAGGTCGTTTTGTTAAGCCGCACAAATAAGTACCACCTTGCCTATTTCTGACGTGAAGCGATTCGGTTTGAAGGCTGAGGCAACCGTTGTACCTACTGTAAAATACTTACTCATGTCTCGAGGTGGTAGCATTTACGTTGTTGATATCTGTGGAATCCGGTGACCACTTAGCTGCCAACTTGTTCACCCAAATTAGAAATACACCCATATAAAAATCCGTATTTTATTCGATCGATAGCAATATACTTGTCTGTTTAAGGTTATTATGATCAAGATTTGGGTAGGAGCAATGACTAACGAATACCGTTTTCATATTATATGTCTTATGTACGTGTATCTTAATTTTTATTTACGTTGCAAATCTCTATATCTAGTTTTTGTTACTATAATTTTATATATTATATTAGTTTCCCATACCTATAATATACAGGAGAGAATCCTAGATTGAGGCTTTTTAATCTGGTACGCTTATTGACAAATTCGTATTAGATTTTTTAGACATTAAGAATGTTATCTTTCGAAGAATAGTTTTTTTTTCTTGCTTACATGAGTGGATGAGCTCACAGCCCACCTGGTGTTAAGTGGTTACTGGAGCCCATAAACATCCACAATGCAAATGCGCCACCCACTCTGAGATATAAGTTCTAAGGTCTCAAGTATAGTTACAACGGCTGACCCACCCTTCAAACTGCTTCACGGCAGAAATAGGCGGGGTGGTGGTACCTACCCATGCGGACTCACAAGTGGACCTACCACCAGTAATTATGTAATGGTAAACTGGTCAAACCAATACTGCGTTGTAATTTAATTCGACTAGTAAATCAGAACGTAACTATTTACTACATAAAACGAACAGCATCTTGGGCTAAGCTTCGGCTGTAAACGCAAACTGTTTACCCAAAGAGGGTACCGTTTCAATGTCAATGTGAACTAAAAGCTAAAACGACATTCCCAACATACGAGGGTGGAAGGAAAAATTCACAAAAACTTGCGAATAAAAGGAAGGTCGCGACGGACTGGCCGTATACGGGGCCCGTCTGAATGACGATGTCATGTTTATTTGCGTTGAAAAGCACTTTCTTGCGTAGGCACAGAAACTCCCTCGTTCAAAGTATGTGACGTTGAAGAGGAGACCTGAATCTTTAAGACGGGATGATTCGGGTAAATAGTTTTAGAGAATAGAAGATGTTTAGCCGTGACTTGTGACTTTAACATAGAAGAATACGTATCGTGTGAACGAATTGAATGTGACAAACTTTAGAATGCAAAAAAATGCTTGTTGATTTTAATTTCATCACGATCAAATTCAAACATAATATTTGTAAACTTAAATACTAAAACTACTCAATTGCAAATAGTATCAGTCATCAAAAAAATAGTAAAACTTATATCGCGATATATATTTTTTTTAAATCCAAAATCCCGTTGGATTAGACCTCAGTTGGAAATTCTATTAAAAGAAACCTTTACCTTTAAATTAGTACCGTCCGATACAGTGTACGTGCCCGGATTGTATAATTGCATTTTTCCGTTTCCCATCGTACTTCACCTTTCAGATGCGTATCGTATCGATTGAGGGAGCCTTGCTAAATCGAAGTTGGGCCACAACTCACTGGGCGGACCATCAAACTGCAGAAAAGGACAAAACAAAATGTATAAAGGAAATTGCTTCCACAAATCCACTCGTATCTTGGACAATAAACGTGGAACGACTCGGCTGCCCTAATAGCAATGAAATCAGGAAACCAAAACCGTCTCCCATACGTTTGGGGTAGTCGCGATTTCAAAAGCCTATACTGTATTTAGAATCAAATTTCAAATAAACTTATCTTTGTAGATTCTAAATGAAGATATTTTTAATTCAATTACTTGAATACCTTTTAATTTCATCTATACTTAAATCTTTTTCATAATTGATTTGTTATAGTAATAGTCAAATGATGGATAAATATAAAAGTATCATTCTAAATGCAAATCGTATTCTGAAAATGGATCTTTATAATAAATTCGTCTTTTACTTACTGTAAATTACTGAATTAAAAATACTGAATACCTTACTGTAAATTATCCAATAATTTCGTTTAAACTAAAATCTTTTTCGTGTTTGATTTGTTACACTAATAGTCGATTGATGTATAAATATAAAAATATCATTCTAAATGCAAATCGTATTCTGAAAACGTATCTGTAAAATAAATTCGTCTTTTACTTTCCGAAATTCTCGCAAGAACTAACACAATTCTTAAAACTTTCGTATTAAATTGATATTATTTCGAATACATTATCGATAGATTTGTTTTAGTTTAAAATGATTTTAAGATATGATTAATAAATATAATTTGATGATTGACATTTTCAGTAGTGTCTACGCCTCAAGCCACCAGTGATGACGATCCCAGGTATAGAAACTCACTCACGATACGTACCGTGTCAAGATCAATTTTCTGTCCTCCAGACCCAGCTTTCTGATTATTTTTTTCTTACCTATTCGCTATAAGAAACTATTCCAGCTACGCCCGGACGGGTAGGTGAGCTCACGGCCTCAGTCTGAGAGAATTTGCTAACACTAGCCCTAGCAAGAGCAGTGCTTCCCAGAATCTACCACCGGATCGAAATCGCGACTCACTGAGAAGATCCGGCGAGAAACTCAGTGGGCTAATATTCTAAGATTTTGGTAGAACCTTTTCGCTATCATCTTGCACTAACATGACGATGGCAACAATTACAGTTTAATCAATTTATCGCAATGCGACAGTCTCTTGGGCCATGGTTCAATATTTTATAAATTTATCCTTTTCTGTCGTCATGAGGCTCTTGTCGCAAGGAATGCCGTTCAGAAAGGCAAGGCAAACCTTGTATAAAATAATATGCTACGCCTATCCCGATTCGCAATCATATGGCAATTTTGGTATCGAGTATCGTGTTAATTAAAACCTCTTGCTCGTTAAAATTTTATGTTTCCAGACATAAACTAATAAAAATTAAGTAGTCCTTCTAGTCAGGATTAAAACCTAATCCGTTAGTCAGAACTTTAAAATTTATGCGTCTACAGGTTAATGTTACATTTAAATCAACTAATCCCAAACGAGGACGTCATTAAAAAGGCTCATAAAAATGGTAATTACAGTAAGCACTTGATGTGACTAGTAGATTATTTATGGGATTCTAGTTTTAAACCAGAATATTATTGCAACTGGTGATAATCAAATAAATAAATGTATTTTTTTATTTTTTTTATTTCTTAGATGGGTGGATGAGCTCACAGCCCACCTGGTGTTAAGTGGTTACTGGAGCCCATAGACATCCACAATGTAAATGCGCCACCCACTTTGAGATATATCGTAATTGTATCTACAGATGACAGAAAAGAAGAAGTTTTTAATTCGGGTCGTAGACTTAATAGGAAAACTCAAAAACTTTGAATAAATTTTACAAACAGAACTTGATAGAACTTTCTTAATTCAATTTCATATCCATTGGTATTATATTATGATTACAATAAACTCACTTTGAGACGTTGAGATTTAATAACGTATAACAATTTGAGATTGCAGATTTTTTTTCCGAATTACTTTAAAATCGATTTCCCAATTTTCGGACATAAGGGTCGGGGGACGCAATGACATTGAAAGGGTTGACATGATTAAGATCAGTGAAAGGGTTCTGTTTTATATTTAGTAAAAGGCACCTATACCGTACTTGTGTTGGATCGTAGCTTGTAAATAACCATTTTGGCAGTACGTTTCAAATGACTCATATAAAGATTGAAATTGAAAAATGTTATATGTCTTATGTGAAGAATAAAATCAGGCGACTTAATGCATTTTTCAATATATATATTTTTTTATTGCTTAGATGCGTGGACGAGCTCACAGCCCACCTGGTGTTAAGTGGTTACTGGAGCCCATAGACGTCTACAACGTAAATGCGCCATCCACCTTGAGATATAAGTTCTAAGGTGTCAAGTATAGTTATAACAGCTGCCCCACCCTTCAAACCCAAACCTTTTACTGCTTCACGGCAGAAATAGGCGGGGTGGTGGTACTTATCCGCGCGGATTCACAAGTGGTCCTACCACCAGTATTACGCAAATTATAATTTTGCCGGTTTGATTTTTATTACACGATGTTATTCCTTCACCGTGGAAGTCAATCGTCAACATTAGTCGAGTACGTATTTCATTAGAAAAATTGATACCCGGCTGGGATTCGAACACCGGTGCATCGCTGCAACACGAATGTACCGGACGTCTTATCCTTTAGGCCAAGACGACTCTAAACACTTGGAGTATGGAACACTGTATGGAAACAGCACTGTGACATGATCCCATTATGCGCTTTAATCTTCTTTTTTATTATCTCCGATATCAGATGAACACACAACCCAGGGGGACAAACTACTACCTGTCCTTGAGGACTCTTTTCAGACCTCCTTTGAAAAAGGACACGTCGGATATAACGCTCGAGAAAATATAATATCATCGAACTAATTTCAGAGAAAGATAGTACACAGAAAAAAAAACAATCCCTGGAAATGCATCCTAAATGAGGGCAATAGTTTTAGGAGAAAGCGATAATTTCTGGTCAAAAGTAGATGGTACTACTAAATTAATAGAGGAATAAAGGAGAGAGAGGTATTGAGAAGAATAACCTTAAAGTCTCTCCTTAGATTCAGAGGCTCCGAAAGCTCTGTGAAGCGACCCAAAAAAGTCATAACTGAGGCTAAAAGCATTCAAAATAGAACAACTATAACATAAAAATACCAAGGCATGTAGAGAGCGTTTTATTTTTTTGTGAAACAATTCTCGTTGGAATATTTAAGAGTAATATTGAACAAGGCTCGTTAATGGTTGTCACGCACGAAATTTTGAAACACGATAAATGAAAACTCTACATGTACATAAAATTGTTCCCACTTAAACCAACTTTATATTTAATTGAACTTGTGTTTGTATTGATGTGTGTGTCCGAAAGCATTCTGCTTTGCGACAAAAATAAGAATAAATACTAATAGTACTACTAATCTGTGCGAGATATGATACATCAGTTATGTTTATGATATCTTACAGTACAAAGTATACAGTTTTAGTAGCAGCTATCATCATCATCAACAGCTCACAGTCGTCCACTGCTGGACATAGGCCTCTCCAATTCACACCACTGAGCCCGGTCATTGGTTCTCTTCATCCACTTCTTGACGGCTACCGTTCCGAAGTCATTGGACCACCAGGGGGCGTCCCACGTTACGCCTGCCGCTGCGCAATCTCCACTCGAGATCCCGTCTGCTCCAGCGATCGTCAGTTCTACGGCATATATGGCCAGCCCACTGCCACTTCAGCTTGCTGACTCTTTGAGTTCTGTCGATGACTTTAGTGACGTCTCCGGCTGACACAATCTATAGCATCTATAGTATGTTACTTATGACGACGCTTAACACAATCTATAGTATGTTACTTATGACGACGCTTGCAGCTGAAAGTAAGTATTGTACTTTTTGACGAAGCATGTTGCTGATAACTTTATTTCTGTAATCTGACGAAGCATGTTGCGGATAATAACATGTACTTTTAAGTTAGGAATATTGTGTTCTTTTTTTTATAATAAATTGTATTAATTGGAAAATATCTATAGCATAACTAAACAAAACAACTAAAAACTACACATGTTTTATGTAGACGATAAATTAATTATTCCTTAAGCTTATATTCGTTAATGTAAGTAAAAAAAAAAAGTGTTATTCAACATTCAACAAGATTGAAAGGGTAATACTAACAAAATTATATGTTAAGCTTTTTTTATTGTTGTTAATTAATAGATAATTTTCAACAATTTTTTTTACAATAATTTTAGGACACAAAAATCTAAAAGATTGCAACTTATCTTAATTTTTACAAACAAAACATTAGGTGTAAAATATTATTTCGAAATATATATTTGAAAGCACTATCAAAATGTACGTAAATCTCAAAACGGAAAATTTCGCTATTGTAACATATTACTTTATCTTAAAAATAGTGACTGAACGCATTATCGAAGAAAATTGCCTGTCAGATACACAGTACTGTGGTCTTAGAATAAAGAAAAGGTTAACCTTTTATTATACAAAAAAGTGTTTTTTCATTACTCATTTAATCGCTTCTTTGATTTTTTCTAGTATATATATATATATAACGAAAACAAAATCTGTTTCTGTCGATTAATAAATTTACGGTTAGTGACTCTACAAATCTCACGAACAGAAGAATAATTAATTCTACGTTCAGACTATAGTTTGTAAAATATAATACACTAGCGACCCGCCCTCGCTTCGCTTCGGAAACTGTAATTTATTATTGATTTCTCCACTATTTAATGGATTTTATTATACATATAAACCTTCCTCTTCAATCACTCTATCTATTAAAAAAATCGCATCAAAATCCGTTGCGTAGTTTTTTATTTAAGCATACATAGGGATATAGAGACAGAGAAAGCGACTTTGTTTTATACTATGTAGTGATAAGTATATGTATATGAGGGTCAGTTGGGAAGTGATGTTTTTATGGATGGGCTGTGTTCGAAAAAATCGGTCATGGAATGACCTGAAAACTATATTATTTTAACTATCCCAAATTATTTGAAATTTAACAAGTAGAGTTAAAATGAAAGCTGAGTATATAAGTGGTACAGCAGCTCGTCATCGCTTCATCGCTTGAAAATCGATATTCTGCTTCTTTTTCTCGCTTCGGTTTCCTCAATACTGGCGGTCGTGACCACCTCCCCGCAACTAGAGCTTATTCTAGATCATTCTACGACATTATTCATTCGATATATCACTTAAATAAATCATTTCAAATTCTAATAAAACTAACTATCTTTGCAAATTGGGGTTCAATTTTAAATTTAACACTCAATTTTCTATAGCTAGCTACCGAATTCGTCACCTAAATTACAATGAGACGTCAATAACTTAACAAGTAGAAGCTCTCAACTCATAAGACAACGAAATGATCTTTCGAGACTTTGCGAGTGTAAATTTTCATTCTGTCCGAAATTATAATTAATCTGCGAAGTGAGAAATGATATCCTAATACAAAAAGCTGACAGTGGTTTTGTTGGACGGGCAAAGTGTCAAAGTTAAATTGAATATTAGAGGGAATGATCTCGACGTCAGACGAACTTCCTCAGTATTACTGAGCAGTTAATCCGATGCCACAATTCGCTTCAGAAACAATTGGCTTTTAGTCGTATCGCTTATTCATTGAAACATAATCGAATGATAAGCCATCGATGATTCGGTTTAGTTTGATTAAAGTTTAGGGTTGTATATCTAGGAAATCTTGTAAATAGTTTGTGATTTTTTTATCAAAAATTTTTATAGTACTTACGAACCATTTTTGTTTCATAAGAAAAAGACATAATATGTGTATACACAATCAAAACTACTTTCACCATTATTAGAATATTAAAATGTTGACGAAGAAAACCTTAATTGTCCGCGACTACGAAAATTGTGTTTGTACTCGACGCGTCGAAAATTCTAGACTAAAAAAAAAGTTTTAATCAGCTCAACAATTAAAGTTAATTTGAGGTAATTTGATATATGAAATTCAGTGAAATATTACTGAATTCAAGAGCAATGTAACAACAGTTTTCACATAGTAAATTTCGGAGAGCAGACACCGGTGTGTCGCAGCTTAATGACCTATGAAAGGTCGAATGACTACTTGAACGGTCGAAGGTCACTTGAATATCTTATATAAGAACGGTCAATTATTATTCGTTCTGTTTCGTCTTTTAGTATGTCTGTCTTTTCAGAAGTCAAAAAATGTACTGCCTCGCTGCTGGTCACGTACGCCCTCGTTCCATTTATTTTCGAATTATTTTGAAATGTCTGTCTTAGTCTGTCTATGTCTAGTCATTATAGGTTTTATGTCCTGTCAAAGAGGTTGCACGCCACGACAACCTAGATGACTGATAGCTGTCCGGACCTGTTTGTTCGATCACTCACAAAAACAGATATGGAGTCTAGATAAAGCGCGACGCGTTAAGTAACGAAAAACGTTAGAAGGTCGAGCTGACTTAGAAATTTGCTAAAAGCCTGATATACTAATTAACCTTAATGTGATTAATGGTACTCGTAGTGAGTGTTCGAAGATATCTTTGATCGTATTCTAGAACTGTCAACGTGTGAGATTAATTGAAAATATACAATTGTAATGTTAATTTTCGAAGTTATTTTTTATTTTTTAACTAGCTGACTCGATAGACTTCGTAGTGCCTCAATCGATAAATAAAATACCTAAACTTTTGTATAAAATAAACTTAAAAGAAACAAAGGAATCCGTCCGAACGGGGACACATCAAAGGAAAAACAGAATTGTTATTTTTATTTGATTCCGAGCATTTCCATATTAATCTACCTTTTAAGCCTTCTCTGGACTTCCACGAAGAACTCAAGACCAAAATTAGCCAAATCGGTCCAGCCGTTCTCGAGTTTTAGCGAGACTAACGAACAGCAACATTTTTATATACATACATATAGATATTTTTTAATTGTGTAGCCGGGTGAACGAGCTCACGATGTAATCACCTGCTGTAAAGTGTAATGGTTGATCAAACTTCAGACCGAACGCTCACACTTCACTTAGTGTTTTAAGTTCTTGTTAAAGTCTAATTCAATACATACACAAACGCATACATAAATACACCAAAATTAGATTTCGTTTTAATAAAACGTATAGATAAAGCTTTTTTTTTTCAAATTAAAGGAATAATACCCTGTGTAGCAACAATAAAACATGTAGGTATCTTTTAAAATTTGGTAAGACTACACGAAGAAAATGTACTACAATATATCTTATAAAATGATATTATTAAATAAATGTTGAGCATCGTATCGTGGATTAAACAATCGACGTATGATTCGGGAGGCAGACCACGTCCAATTAGGGACGAGGTCCCTCGGGAGTGGCGGGTATCGTGATATCTTAGTCCAAGATCGAGGCAATGTTAGCTTGACCTGTGTTTGGTTGTTGTTTCAAAAATATTCTACTCTCTACCGAATTTCGTATCTTAATTTATTTACGGTATCTTTCGCAAATAGCCTTAATTATTGGATTTTGATTACTTAATAATACGATTTTCAAGAGCATTGGCAGTTTTTTAAAAAAGAAGGTTAATGAACTCATTTTTAAAAGCTAAGATCAATAGCGATACAGAGCACTCGTAGCCAACTTGATGATAGGTATTAATGAAACTAAAACATTACAATATTAATTTTAATATTCTCAGACACAAGATTAAAATCTCGATTGCTTCGATAAAATGACTATCGTACTCTTGTTACTGGAGCGCATAATCATTTCGCAGCATAAGCAGCTTTATTACTGGTCATAATAATAATAATAATAATAATACATACTTAACAAATATTCACGATTGACTTCCACAATGAAAAATATCATCACGTAATAAAATCACCTACCTATTTCTGATGATTATAACGGCTGCCCCAAGTCGGAATGCATGAATAAAGTATCTACAAAATGCAGAGTGGTGACAACTTTTCAGACTTCAATAGACCCTACCACCACTATCAGTCATCGTTTATATCTAGTTCCTAGATTTAGGTAAGAAAAAGGCTAAGGATATAGCTACTATGATTGGATTGACAGCACTTTCTAAGCCGTACCCGTAAATTTCTGATGAATATTAAGCCTAGTTCATTAAAGAAAATCTCTGCTTCCCATAAACCTTGAAATGTATTTGATTTTAAATAGCATGGTTTTATTTCAAACTTCAATGGCACTCTTTGGACCCCAAAATAAAGGTTTATTAAAAATCTAGGATTTAAGCGGGTGCTTACTTTTATTTTTTATAAGGGTGCCTCACCTAATTTAGAAAAATAATGAATACGTAAATGCAATTCCAGGGAGAACAAGAAAAGAACCTTTATTTCCGGCTCAGCAGTAAACCTTGCAAAGTAATGCCAGAGTAAAATAAGGTAACAAGGATTTCAGTTGAAACGAAATTCCAAGTGACAGTATTAGTCCTGAAAATGCCGAACAGGTTTTTTACCAGGATACCCTAGTATTCTTTGATGCAAAATAAACGACCTTTGGAAACAGAAATTACGGTACATTTTAGGATATGTATATAATAGGATATGTAATATATTTTTAGCAACGGCTTAATAATTTGAATAAATAAAAAAATACAAAAGTGGGTTGGAACGATCGACACAGAATATTAAATCTAAGACAAGTGAACGCTGCGCGCGCTTTCAGCAAAAGTGATCCGAGGTGGCGTGATGTCCTCGCTGGTCGGTCGGTTGCCCCTCCAGATGACGAGTTGCCCCTCCAGATGACGTCACGAGTCCACGTGAGTGCTCGTCGTCAATGGCTCCGCCCATCGACTTTGACTTAAGAGGAAGTCGCCTCTAATACGGCCTCTCCTGACTGGTGGACGTCCACGTTCACCTCGATGTCATGACCGTCTTCAATCTCTGACGATGCAGGACTCACTGTGTGCACAGCGTTGCTATCGGGGTGTTCTATGATATCGTCATAGAAATAGATTGTTTGCATTACAATCATGATTTTGGTACCATGAACCATNTCTTATTGGGGCTTAACAGAGGTACATTTTTGTGAGAAAGGTGTAAAAACGAATGCAGTTGTGTATCAAAATACAGTCCTGACGAACCTTGTGGAACCTGTTTCTCATACCATGTTCAATAACAGGCACTGGGTATTCCAACAAGATTCGGCGCCAGCTCATAGAGCGAAGAGCACACAAGACTGGCTGGCGGTGCGTGAAACACTTGGAGGAAAAGGCGTGCTCAAAGTCTCATCCCAATTTGGAGTCACTCAAGACATCCTTGATTAAGGCAGCCGCCGATATTGACATGGACCCCGTTCGTGCTGCGATAGACGACTGGCCGCGCAGATTGAAGGCCTGTATTCAAAATCACGGAGGTCATTTTGAATAAACTTTAGTGTGATAAGAATCTATGTTTTGTTAAGTTCATTTTGGTATATGAATGGTTACATAATGGATAAACTTGTTTCAATTATTTTACATTAAACATGTGACAGAATTTATGACCTGACTAGGTATAATATATATATATATTTTAACGTATTATATAAATGTATCTATAACAATGTTAATCTCATGGAATTCGTAAATGACACTGATAATATACGCTCTAAATCGCATAATCACCAGAGCGAGAAAAACCGTCAACGGCCCTACTCGTTGCAAAACTCATTACAGAACGCCAAATAAGAAGTCGTAAAGTAACCTTTCTTCGGAGCCCATTAAGCTATGCCAAATGATATTTTGTCTTACCTAGGGTCGTTTACATGGGGGCGCGGGTCTCACTGTAAACACGGCTGAATTTAATCTCTGTCCTGCTTTATCTGCAAGCCAATGAGAAGAAAACTTTATTTTGTGCGTAAACAAGGGTAATCGGCTCCTTTTTCCACACAGATGGTTTCGTTTCGAACGATATTGAAAGGTCGCGTGGTGGCGTCCAGAATATGTTAACAGTGAAGACCAAGAATAGCCCCTTGTAAAAGTCCGACGAGGGAGGCCGGTAAATCAAATCTCGTAACGTGGATTCTAAATACTATTGATTTAAGTGGAAACTATATTACTATTCAAGCTTAGACACAAATTCTAATTATTCAAATGATTACCATTGAAATACGTTAAAAATTTACAACACTTAGTTTGATTGAAATAAATCTTAAGATTCTCGGAGATTCGTTAATAAAAATAAATTTCACGTTCCATACTAATACTACAATATCTGAT
The DNA here is from genome assembly GCF_003987935.1 of Bombyx mandarina. The sequence continues at coordinate 434,314 of NW_021011545.1, read as the reverse complement.
TACACAAACACGAGATCATAACGATATCAAAATTATCCCAAGTATATTTCATAAGTCTTCTCAAACAACATGATAATATTACATGACAGTATAAGGAAAATATCGTGTTNATTTACAACGCTTAGTTTGATTGAAATAAATCTTAAGATTCTCGGAGATTCGTTAATAAAAATAAATTTCACGTTCCATACTAATACTACAATATCTGATTACACAAACACGAGATCATAACGATATCAAAATTATCCCAAGTATATTTCATAAGTCTTCTCAAACAACATGATAATATTACATGACAGTATAAGGAAAATATCGTGTTGCGGAAATCGTACATATTATTGTTAATGGGATTCGCCTTCACGTAAGTCTTATTTATTGTCAAACCTACTTCATCACACAGCGAGGTGATTAAAGAAATGAATCTTATAAAAAAATCTGGAAACATTCAAGGTTTTCTTGGTATTTAAAATGAAGAAATTGCAAGAGATCCTTAAATAATACAGTGATCGCCAGCTTGCCGCGAAAAAGCAACTTAACCGAAATAACATTCATAAAAAGTCATTTACCGAAAACATCCAAGCACAGTCGGCACACATTACGTGATTACCGACCTTAATTAGGGTGTATTTACAACAATAGCGGCGAGCAAGCCTACTGCGTTATTCTGTGACAGACAATAAAAGTAACTCGTGTTAAGAACGTTAATCACAGCACCCCGTCTCTTCCGCCGGGAGGTTTTTTCCTTAACATTTTGCCCTTCATTTCCTTAGAAACATTTCTGTATCCTACTCCACACTGTAGTCTTGTTTATCAGAAGATGACTTTTTTTTCTCCTCTTGTTGATAAAAAATGTTAGTTTGTTTTCCTTAATTTGCAATGCAGTTTAAGCTTCGCTGTAGCGAGCCAAAGGGTTTTTAATTTTCTTGGCGCTTAATGAGGATGCTGCTTTTTATATACTCCTGTAAAAGGATATCGTTTTTGCTACTCCTTGATCTAAAAACTAACAGTTTTATTATTCGAACGTCTTAAAAAAAAATTAGGATAAAAAAATTACTTTTGAAGTGAACAATAAAATTAGTATTTAAAACATTAATAGTTCATTTTAATGTATAAAAAAATTAAACCTAAAGGAAAAACGACCAAATTGTTAAAGGATTTTGCTGTTAAATGCACTGTTTTAAAACACATCATAAAATTTTTGGTGTTGCAGCAATTTCTTGGGTTGTTGACCAATTCTCATCAATGGTGAAAATGTATCCGAATTGGTGGTCATGATAATATAAATCTCAGGTCTATTAATTATGTACATATATTTTAAATTGAACTTAATAAAAAACTTTTTGGTTTTGATTTTACTTCAACAAAACAATCAATTTGAAGATTTGACTACATTATAATTTTTCAATAAAACTTCAAATATTGAGTGCGTTACTGCAATTTGCCCTGTTTTTACAATAATCTTTGAATAATTGAGTGCGTTACTGCAATTTGCCCTATTTTTATAATCATCTTTCAAAAATTGAGTGCGTTACTGCAATTTGCCCTATTTATACAATCATCTTTCAAAAATTGAGTGTGTCACTGCACTTTCACTTGTATAAGAAATCTTCAGAAATCAATTGCGTTACTGCAATTTGGTCTATTTTCACAAAAATCTTTCAAAAATCGAGTGCGTTACTGCAATTTGGCCTGTGTTAAAGTGCCGTCAATCGAGCGTGGAGTTCGCGTCATTTGTTTTAGTGTCACAAATCGTTCCCCTTCCGACAGACAGACCCTCGCAAACAAAAACAGAGTGTTTTCAAAACATCCAAAAAGTATATACTGCATTTTTTTACCGATCTTTAAAGTAAGACTTGTCTAATTTACGCAAATAAATATTCTGTTCGTTTGTTTGTATGTATGTTTGTTTGGTAACGGAATATTTGAACGTCATTTACCTCAAGAGATCCGATTAACTGGAAAATGTGTACTCGTATCCAGGACCGGTGATAACACAATAATTGTATAACTTCGCTCATTAGATTCATTCATTCATCACTAGACCTTTAGGTCTGCTCTGGATGTTAGTCCAGACAGTTCGGTTTGCAATTTAAGTGTTTTCTTTAAAGTTTTTAAACTACATATATATTTACTATTTCACTTCAGGACAGATTACAGGTACTTCATCTTATGATATAGACCGCGAGTCGTATCTACAAATGGGTATAAAAAAATCATAAATGTGATGTATCGAAAATTACTTCGTAAAATTTCCTACAACCTACAGTCCTATGTATGTTCTTCGTTTTATATTAACCTATGAAATAAGAAGATAGGACATCAACAGCAGAGTGGGTGCTTAAATTGCAACTTTGTCAACGAAATGACTTGGCCGATGAAGAACTTTGTAATTTTACTGTACAACGACCAAATTAGTTTCAGGACGAGCACAATTCAAGAGCCCGCGACCTTTGCTGTGCCCGATATTAACTTAAAACAATGTAACCAAACGTGAAAGCAAAGCATCAAAATACCCCAGTACAGTACAAATGCAATTAAATCTAACCGTTAAACTCAGACGTTGTCGTAAAAGTTAACTAAAAGCCCGAACAGAATCTTTGTTAGATTTACGTTTTATGGTTCGCGAAAGAACGAAGAGAGAATAATTTAATAATCCTGAGTAATGATAAACGAAACGTATACCCGATTTTCTTTACTTTAAAAGGCTAGTAATGAAATCAGAGCCAATACCATTGCTTTAATTAAAGGCAATCTCGAGAACAAAAGGTTTTGAAAGTCAAGACTTCGCATTGTAAATACAATAATCTCCTTAATGGAAGCTTTAGTTTTGCTTTACGTAGTAGAATACTTATGCATTTAAATTAAATTCGATGTTTTGTTCGAACTAAAGTTCCTGCTTGTAAATTTATATTTAATCAATAACGNAATCAGAGCCAATACCATTGCTTTAATTAAAGGCAATCTCGAGAACAAAAGGTTTTGAAAGTCAAGACTTCGCATTGTAAATACAATAATCTCCTTAATGGAAGCTTTAGTTTTGCTTTACGTAGTAGAATACTTATGCATTTAAATTAAATTCGATGTTTTGTTCGAACTAAAGTTCCTGCTTGTAAATTTATATTTAATCAATAACGTGAGCTGTTTCCGTTTTGAAACATCCCGTATGGCTACGTCACGGGCGCGGGTAGGAACAAAACGTCTGGAAACGTCCGGCGTATGAGTCGTGCACATTTGTCGTCGGCAGGTTACCATCTATACTTTTAATTGGCAGTCGTAAATCTGCCTGCAGGCACGAGACACATTGAAGTGTGGTCCAAGTTTACGCATATCCAATAATTTTGATTATAAATTTAAAACGAGAAAATCTTTTCGTAGGCACTATAACAGGTATATAGCTGATGGTGTAATTCATTTTGGTCTTAAAATAACTATGAATTTAAAACAAAATTCAACTAAATACAAATATCCAAATCGTGTAAGCTTTGAAACAGTACAATCAATTTATTATATATTGCTATGTAATGGTCAAATTTTTTTTTATGACAACATTTTTGCACGCAATTGTAACGCAAGTAAAATAAGCTGTCGTATCTTGGACCAAACTCTTGAACTATATTTCTCCGTTCGAAATTGGGCAAATGTAATTCGTTTGTATAGTATTCGTAACTGCTTCATAAACAATGTGGCCGGTGCAAATACCGTCTCAAATAAATAGGAGGAGTTTTATTATTTCTGTATCATTGAGTTTATCTGCATATAGGCATTTATATAGGTATAATGATAATTAAAAAACAATTCAAAGTGTAACAATAAAAATGGCGAATTGACGGTAACTTCATTAGCTTTTAATTATATTAATAAAAAGAGGTGCCTAGCACAAAAATGCAGTTAATTCAAAGTGGTACAAAATAAAAATTCATCTGTCCTCAAGTTTATAATCGTTATCAAGTAATTATATTTAATAAATTAAACCCAGCTTATAGGAATACATATTTTGAAATAAAATTTAATTCAACTAGAGGTCCCGCAGTAGTCGAAATTCGACTATAATTAATGGGAATTGTAAGTTTGTACACTATTATGATTGTATTTTATACTACTATAATCACAAATTTCGCCAAGACTACACTATAAAAAGTATGAACAAAGACAAACCATATTCTATTCTCAATTTGACAACAGACGTCAAGAACAAAAGTTTGACAATAAATAGTATGCATGCGTGTGTGCGTCAAATACATGGTATGTAGTGTGTGTGATGTTTTCTTTATTAATTTAATGTATCTTTTATGCATTATTTAAAAAAAATATAAGCAATGTGCACTTCTTCTCTATATTCTCTATAAGTGTGGAAAATTTCATACTGCTCCGTCCGCGCAATTTTCGTAAAAAGGGATACAAAGTTTTTGCTTCACGTATTAATTTATAGATAGTACGATAATATCTGATTACGGTGTTACAGCAGTACGCCTTTTTTTTCCTTAGTTTGTGAAGTTTGTAAAATATTTTTTTGAACTCTTTATAAATAAACAGAGAAAATCCTAACGTGCAAACGATCGTTCTTTCCAACAATTACCTGAAGCATTGCAAAAATGCGTCTTCGTGTTTTTATATGCCGACTGCGAACTCTTAATTGTACTTTTAGTTCGTGACTTGCATTTCAAATCGTTTTATAGGCTTGTACCGTTTGCGTCATTTCAATTTACTGTTGTGTTTTATTTTTAATCTAATTATACAAAACATTTCAAACTTTTCAGTGTTATTGCTGTGATATCATTTTAATATCTATATATTTAAAAATGAATTGCTGTTTGGTCTCGCTACAACTCGAGAACGGCTTGACCGATTTGGCTAATTTTTGTCTTGAATTATTTGTGTAAGTCCAGAGAAGGTTTAAAAGGTAGATAAATGTGAAAATGCTCGAAATTAAATATAAATAACAATTTTGTTTTTTCTTTGATGTGTCCCCCGTCGGACGGATTCCTTTTGTTTGTTTTAAGTTTATTTTATACAAAAGTTTTGGTCTTTTATTTATCGATTGAGGCACTACGAAGTCTGCCGGGTCAGCTGGTTAACAATGTATATTTCTTCTGTGCGTGTGTTTGTCACTAAACTCCTCCTAAGCGGCTGGACTGATTTGAATGATTTTTTTTGTATGCGTTTGGGTGGCACCCTGGATGGTTTAGATTCACAAATCAGCCCGGCAGATGGCACTGCAGTCGGAATCTAGGTTATTTATCTTTCCTAGAACTAATTTATATAGCAAAACAACGTTTGCCGGACCAGCTAGTTAACAATATAAAATTCTAATAAATTTCCATCAAACATTATCATATTTAGAATGACACTGAAACGGACAGTGATATATAGGTTTAATATCTGTCATTCGCATAAACCAAATAATGAACTCCTTCAAGTTTTAATTATTGCGGTGATTCATTGTCGGCGAAGCCCAACAAAACCATGAACAATTCCGAATCCATTCAATTATTCAACAACTTTTTAATTAATATTAATAGGAGCTCCCAATTTCTAAAGAAAGAATACCGAAGGCACAGGATAAAAACTCCACCGAGATCTGCGTTACCCACAGCTGTGGACTGTAAATTAATTGGAAAACAATAAAGCGTCGGAGCGACCAAGTCCGAAAATAGACAACGCAGAGAGAATAAAAATTAATACGAAATTGTTATTAGAGTCTGTGAACAAAAGTAGGCTTGTTTTAAGCTGGTGTGGGTGAACAAGTCGGCAATAAACGTCACGACAAGAGAGATAGGAAATTAAACGAAACTAAAGCGGAGTCAGCCGTGCGGACATCTAGGGGAGAAGTTTGGGACCGGCAAAACCTTGCCCTTCCTAGATGTTTCAAGTATCGAAATTCATTAAGTAATTTAGCGATAACGTTAATATTTAATAGGATCGAAAACTGTAGAACTCCTTAATTACCAAATGTCACGTAAAATATTAATGATATTTTTACGAGAAAATCTGATTCGACTGAGTTAATAAGTAATTAATCTAACTTCAATATGATAACTTATTTCGGAATATTTTTAGACATTCTTGCTCTGGGTTAATAGACAAGGTTAACTGGGTGTTAATTGGCTACTAGAGCCCACAGAGATCTCAATGTGAACGCTGCAAAGCCACCTCGAAATATGAGTTTTTTACACTAGTGGTAGGACCTCTTGTGAGTCTGCACGAGTAGGTACCACCACCCTGCCTATTTCTACCGTGAAGCAGTAATGCATTTCGGTTTGAAGGGTGGGGCAGCCGTTATAACCATACTGAGACCTTTAGAACTTATATCTCAAGGTGGGTGGCGAATTTACGTTGTAGATGTCTATGGGCTCCAGTAACCACTTAACACCAGGTGGGCTGTGAGCTCGTCCACCCATCTAAGCAATAAAAAAAGAGATCAAAGCCTCAATTGTATTGTTAAACAGATTTCCTACACCTTAAACTGCATGAGTGCTTCGCGGCATAAATAGTCAGAACCGTGGTACTTACTAGTATGAGCTTTTAATATGCCCTGCCACAAGTAAAACCAATTCATAATTTGCTGGATTAACTAAACAATAGATTTCCTACACATTGCGGCATGAGTGCTTCGGCGCATAAATAGTCAGAACCGTGGTATTTACTAGTATGACCTTTTAATATGCCCTGCCACAAGTAAAACCAATTCATAATTTGCTCGATTAACTAAGCACTTACCTTTAGGCAGCGGCTCTATAACAACTTTAACAGCTTCAATGACAGCCAGCCCCGACAAAATCCACAGCAACGCCATGGTGCTCTGTGCGGAACGAATCACTTCATTCATTTTTCTAGTATGTTCTATGTCTTCCACATTGCTTCACTGAAACAAAGTTAAATTTTATTAGATAAAAAACTTTAAAAAATATTTTAAATAAAGGTACAGTTTGTAGATCAGCGCATAAATACGTGACACATATTTAATGATATGTCTTAGAAACTTTAACACTAACTTTTTTTTTATTGCCCTTGTAGATATACGAGCATACGGCCCACCTGATGGTGAGTGGTTACCGTCGCCCATGGACTTCAGCAATGCCAGGGGCAGAGCCAAGCCGCTGCCTACCGTTGAGTACTCTCCACAAGCCTCGTTTGAAGAAGGACAAGTCATAACGCTCAGGAAACACCGTGGAGGGGAGCTCATTCCAAAGCCGGATGGTACGTGGCAAAAAATATCTCTGGAAACGCACTGTGGATGAACGCAGTGGCTTCAGGTAGTATGGATGAACTCTACTCCGGTGGCAGGCGGTGCGATAGTAAAAACGAGATGATGGAATCATCTCAAATAATTCTTCAGAGCACTCCCCATGGAACATGCAGTACAAAATGCAGAGAGAAGCGAAGTCGCTCCGCAGACCCAGAAGTTTCAAACGATCCGTAATTTGTAATTGTCAACTGTAAGCATGAATATTTTGAAAAGTGATCAGTTTTAACAATAAACTTTAAACCTGCCTGACGGAAAGTATCTGATATTTGACTAATTTAAAGATATCTTCGAATTAATCGTTTTCAAGACCGCTAACAACTCCAAACAAACGTAAAATAAAGGATATTTCTGTGAGAGAATCTGCAAAATGGAAAATATTGGATCGGGGCGAAGCATTAGCGCGTCAGACACATCAGACGCAGTTCAACGTTATATTGACACGATTCAATCTAACTCACAAATTCAATCCCTCAACTTTTGAAGCGTCTAATATCTACGCTTCTGCATTTATGAATAATAACTGGAAAAAGTTAAACTCACAAATCCAACTCGATCTGAATATTGTAGATTCTGAAAGGTACACCGCGAATAGGGAAAAACGTAAAACATTAGTTGAGACTTCGATGTTGCTTCTTTATCAGAAAGTTTGTTACGGATTATGGTATCTGGACTGGATTGATGTATTAAGGGGTAGGTTACCAGATAACTTCTGACTTAATGGAAGCTTAAACAACAGTTGAATAACTAACAAATCATGTACCTGATTGTACCTAGTAAGGCTTTGAATGAGTCATTTTTGACGGAGTGAAAGTGATATTTAATGTCACCATTTGGTTTTTATTTTAAAGCCCTCGTAGCCTAAAGCATCAGACGCGTACTGAGCGATACGATTGTACCAGCCTTCAAGCCGTTTTGTAACTAAATAAGTACTCTGCTGTTTCTACAACGAAACAGTAGGCCTTCCGGTTTGAATACAATCTTAGCTGTTATAATATTTAGTCTTGGACTTCATACATATGTTAAGGGGGTCAAGCGGCATTCACCTTTGTGAAAATAATAATAAAAATAATATTGTTTTATTGCAATCCGTTTTTTTTTTAAATTTAATTCGTTGAATTTACTACAATTGCGAATTAAATTTTTTCGAAGATAAACGATATTAGACATTTTTTAAACGCGCACTTTATTTGTGTATTTTAAAAATCGTATCCATAAGAGCAGTCATTTGAGTAAGTCGCATTTAAGCAACAAGAAGCACTAATAATAAATGAGCGTTTATTACTTTGCAAAGGTAAGCTATAGTAATTACAGCGTGTGCCATTAGCCTGTGTGTTAGTTGAAACTAACGCGGAATGGTTTAACTCCATTTTTAATTACGTAGATCATGAACTACGAGGGATATCCGTTCTCTTCGTCTTAGTTTGGTTTAAATATTAAATCAAGTGTATAATCAAACGCAGCTACCTGCTGTTTTACTACAAAAATAATACCTTAAAAGTTAAGACATTTTAATTTTAGACATTAAAAGAGAGGACCACAGATTTTAATTAAAAAGAAAATAATTCTACCTTTATAGCAGTTTCATTAAGGCACTTTGGTATTCATCAGTCACACATAGAGGTGCGAGGCACTGTACAAGGAGACATTCTAATTACTGTGATAGGCGTGGCCGTCGGGCGACACCTGATTAAGGCATCAAAGATTCCACCAGGAGCCCGTTCGTAATTATTTGGCCTCGTCACAGTTTCAGATTTTTTCAGTAGATACAAATTTATTTAAGGATTTGTTAAAAAATATATGTATTTATAAATGTAAGATTTATAATTAATGCTCAATGCATTCTCGGTGAGCAATTCATAATTCGAAAGTAATGACGAAATGATGTGTTCGAAACCAATCGGTGGGTTTTTGAGTTTTTATCACGGTAACACTAGTCGCGATTTGACGGTGCCTTCGCGACTTGACATGTGTCACTTCTTCTTCGAACGGAACGGTATACATGTGTGACGATCTTGCAACGGTTTGCTACGGTTTTTCATTATCACTTTTTCCTTATCGATCCTCGCCCTAGAGCCTTTTTCCTAAGTGATACGGCGTGATTCGACAAGGACATCGGTTCCGATGAGTGCTAAGCTAATTAATATATTTTTAAAAAAGTACAGTCGTTATTAAAAACGAAATTGACATCTTCTTACATTCTATTAATAAAAGATATTTTTGTACTAAGCAATAAGTCGTCGTAGACTAAAGGATAAAATGCCCCATATACTCGTGTCGAGCGATGCTACTATCCTAGTATTCGAAACCCAGGTGGATACCATTTTTTTTCTAATTACATTCCTGACGTAGGAATACCACCGCGTAATAAAAAGCAAACACGCAAAAATTTCATTTTGCGATATTAACATCAATTAAGATAACAAATCTTAAACCTCAAAATAGACTGAAGGTGGACCGTTAGATCGTGCACAGGTCTACGCAATAAAAAAAGAAAAAGATCTACGCACATAATATTTGGCTACTCACGGTTTGGATTTGCCCACGCAATAAAAATAAAATACCTTTTTTGCAATATTAGTTATTGTTTCGTTAACAATATACAAATACATATGTATGTATCGTCGATAGAGTGAAGTAACGGAGAACTTACTTCACTACGCATTTTCAGTGTAAGCATCACATTGAAAGGTGATTTACCTGCGTACAATCAAGGGTTGAATAAAATTGACGTCTCATTAGGAGGAATCGAGGACACAGTTTCAATTGATTTATACCAAATCCACGGGGAATCTAATAAATAACAATTTATTGCGATCGAGTAGGATAAATAAGGACTTTGTTAAGGGTCATTACCTTGTGCTATTTGAAATAAAAGAAAATGCTTACTTTATATTTATGTATATTCACCCTTAACAAAGGATCACTCGAGGATCTAATTTTTAAGTACCGAGAAGAGACTAATGATATTTGCATTATTAAAATATATGTACTTTCAAAATTCTGTATAGGTATCTTCGTTTAGATTTTTGAGCCACCCAGTAAATCAATAATAACGTAAATTTCGTTTGAAGTAATTTGATATTTCAATTTGGAATCGGCTATACACGGTTTTTTTTTAAACTTTTTAGGTTTAATGAGAACTATTTTATTATTACATGCCCTGAAAATTCACATTATTTATTGACAATACAAAATTACAAGAGCCTCAGCTACAACGCGACCTTTCGAGGCAGCCCAGTAAAAAATAATTAGCATCGATGAAGAAAAACTTTTTAAAAATATCTATCAAAACAGTACCGTCTTATTTAAATTTAGAGCAACAATGCAAACAAACAGAAAACATTCACAGGGTAACTACGCGTGCATTCATTTAATTCTTCATGGGGAAACAACGAAATTAGTGAAGTTTCTATGAATGGAGCGTGAAAAATATGTAATTATACCCTCGACGGGTCATTTACTGTAATAAGTGCAGCTCTCACTGCTTAACTGAACTTTTAGTCGCTATTTTTAGGTTGTTTTATAGTATATTCAAGCAAAAGTACGCATTTTTTTTAAACATTTCATACATACAATTATTTTTTATTTATTTTATATACTTATTTAAGGTAAATGTTGGGGTATACCCACCTGGTTTTAAATGGTCACCGAAAACCATAGACTTCACAAGATGAATGCCGCCATCTTGAGACGGTCGATAAGATTGGTTGATGAGATCAAAGTCTCAATTATAATTATATTGTGCAATTGGTGTGCTAGTCTTCAAGCCCGAAAGCACTACTGCTCTGCAGAAATTGGTACAGGGGTTATACCAACCCTGAGAGCTTTTAATACACCCTACCATAAGTAAATGTCGGTTGGCGTTCACAGTATACTAGTATAATAGTGTAATAATGTTGCTGACCATTCTCCGGTGATTTTCTAGTCACCTTTTACGACAGCTACGAGAATTAATTGGGTAGTGCTATCCTAGACCATTCACCGCACGGCCAAAGAATACTCACATGACTTTTTAAACATTTTTTTAAAAGGCATTAAAAGATTATAGCAGGTTTCTCTAATATTACAAATGTGGGTCCATATTAGTTGAAATGGTCCAATGTTATAAATACGAAAGTCTTTTTATTAAGTTTTTTGTATTATTTTTTGAGTAATTGAACTTATTATGATCAAATATATTGTGGAAACACGTTGACACATGACATGATAATATAATTATGTGTATATAAAAATATTTTTTACGATTTAATAATGATAATAGTAACTTTAAATAAAACAAACAATTAGGAATACAAACAAATACCAGCCACAGGTATAATTACATTTAAATTTAAAAAGCACAGAACGAAAATTGTTTATTTTAATGATACCAACCATCTAAGGCTTAAATCGATCATCAGATTAGGTTATTTTGTAAAATGATCCATCATTAGGGTTTTGTTCTTTTCCATCCCTTTTGCAAATAATTTTCCTTCATGTTTTTCTCATTGACTTTTAAAAGTAACATAATTTTTTGGAACGAATTTCCTTATGGGACGATGCGGAGGGTACCCTAACCGGGAAAAAAGTCCGTAACGTAAGATTTTTATTAGTAATGTACACAGTGTACGACTTAACTTTGTAATAACGTACAAAAAATAACATCTTTTTTTTTTATCATTCATTGACCACGATCTCAGAGCGTTCATTTGCGCAATACACTAACTCTTTGCAAACAACCGTGAATGAAGTGTACCACAATAAGTTCGCACGTTACCGAATGACCGTGGGTTGTTGCGAAACCTCCAGTTTTATTTTCTTTATACCTCGAATAGAACTTAAAATTAATATTTTTATAATAAGGAACTTCGTTCCTATCCCGTGTCTCTCGACACCACACATGTTTTTTTAATATGTTTCTGGGCTTAGTTTTCAAATAATCTATCAAATCAATCTTAAGTCTTAAATCTCTTAACTGAAAATTTCCGATTAATCAGAAGTAATCATGATTGTCTAACATTAAATGCAGTGCCGTGGTCTTTGTTGGCTCCATTGACGGCGTGAAGCAAAACTCCATAGCGGCCGCCAGCGCCTTATTCTGAAGGAATAATCGATCTCTTAAAGGCAGCCACTCCGTTCGAAACAAAAGAATATTTTCTAGCCTATTATCAAAATTATAGACGGTGTAAGACAATACCGAGGCTCGGCTATGTCTTATTTTAATTGCTTCGTCTCGGGAGCTGGATTGTGTTTTATTACAGAATAACGCCGTCGATGCTTTGTTACTACTATCAGGATTTCAAAGACACGACTTAAAATATCTTGGAGCTCTTTTCTTAGAGTATAATCATTAGTTATGTTAATAGGTTTTTTTGTTAAATCTAGGAAACTACGAAGACGCAGTAATTTTTAAGCAATTAATTAACTTCTACTTTTTACTTTTTTATTGCTTAGATGGGTGGACGAGCTCACAGCCCACCTGGTGTTATGCGGTTACTGGAGCCCATAGACATCTACAACGTAAATGCGCCAGACACCTTGAGATACGAGTTCTAAGGTCTCAGTATAGTTACAATGGCTGCCCCACCCTTCAAACCGAAACGCATTACTGCTTTACGGCAGAAATAGGCAGGGTAGTGGTACCTACCCGCGCGGATTCACAAGAGGTCCTACCAGCAGTAATACATTTTAGTTTAATGTCCACTACAATATGTTGAATTGATCAATTTATCATTGTACAAAATGTTTTTTCTAACTAGGCACCATCGTCCTGCGTATTCTTGCCACGAAACAGTAATGCGTTTGGGTTTGAAGGATAGATCAAGCATAATACAATTGATACTTTGACCATGATATATCTTATGGTAGGTGGCAACGTAAATGTCCATGTGCTTCTGTAAACATTTAACACAAAATAGGACCTGAACTTTGTTTTTAGCTAAAAAATGTATAACAAAAGTGGCTTTTTTCGTAAAGTAAACCTATTCCTATGAAAACCGAGATTCACTTTCTCAACGTCTACAACGAACAAGATTCATTAGTCTTAGCGGATATTCACAAAGGCTATGTACTAGGAACAACGTCAGGAATATATGCGGTGCGGACGGTGGGTAGCCCTTTGTACAAAGAAACCTCGTGGGCCTGGCGTTGGCAATAAAGTCGTTACACAAACGCATTTTACCTAAATATACATAATAATATCTAGATGTAACTAATGTACATAATTTTATAACGTATTCTAATGAAATAAGCGTGTGTATTAAGCGTGTTTTAAGCATATTTTTCTATTTTATTTCCAACAAAGTTTTTTTATATTTTTTATTGCTTAGATGGGTGGACGAGCTCACAGCCCACCTGGTGTTAAGTGGTTACTGGAACCCATAGACATCTATAATGTAAATGCGCCACCCACCTTGAGATATAAGTTCTAAGATCTCAGTATAGTTACAACGGCTACCCCACCCTTCACACCGAATCGCATTACTGCTTCACGGCAGAAATAGGCGGGGTGGTGGTATCTACTCGTGCGGACTTACAAGAGGTCCTACCACCACCATGTATTGACATAATAACTATATTTTTATTTCTCAGTGGAGTCTAGACTAAATGCAGCTTGTATCGCGAAAGACCTACACATATCCAATTTTCTAACATAAGTGCATAACAAATTTTATAATCAATCTGATATCATCAAATGCTTTTTGTATAACAGAGTATCAGTTGAGAAAGGCTCCACTAATTCAGCTGACTTATTTTTTCTTCCTCTTGTCTTTGTACAAGCTGTATGTAGGAAATTAATATTACAAAAAATCTATTTGAAAATTTTCTAAGCATTTTATACAATTGTCACAGTTAAATAATGTAACCAATGGTACGTAAAGTCGCGAAAAAAATATTTTCTAGTTATAATTTTCTTCGGTTTTCTTACCATAAATTTAATTGGTAATTTATTTACATTAGTTAAGATAACATACAAAAGCTATCCAAATCTGCACGCTGCATCGGTTATGTTTTGATTTGTGTAACAGCGCGTGGAGTGCCAATGACATTAGTGTATCCACATGATTAGCGTGATATTAGCGTGATATTAGTTCAGACCACAACGACTTCTATAAACACTTGCTACATTTAAATCTAAAATAGATCAGATTTCGATTGTACTCGGCTTTGGCGATTCTTCATAAGCAAGAAATATTATATCATAGAATATTTAATATAATATATACCGTATCTACACTGTTATAGTTCGCAAAAGCTAAGAAATGCTTTCGTGCAAGCCGTTCGGGAAAACCTGACCAACATACACGGCTGAATGGATTAATACGGAATATTGGAGAGTTGCTATAAGTCGAAGGCAATATTGGTCAGTGGTTTCCTTTGGGGGAAACTATGCCTTTTATAGTATTTATCTATGCACAGTACCATAACATCAAAACAAAAAACTAGTGCGTAAAATAGATATTTCAAGAAATGAACTTCCAAGAAGTATTTACTTATCTAAATAGTTTTCATCCTATGATGTAACTTTTTGAACAAATTTCCGCAAAATAAATTGTGTTGGCAAACTATTTATACGGAGCGACAGAATCAGTTTCCATCTTTGGTAAAACTCCGGCAAAATTGCCAACTAGATACAGTCAACACGCCACCAGTCAGTCGTCCAGATAACTGCTTGCCAGACTCAAAGGAAATACTTGGTAAAATGACAAAATGATAAAAAAACATAACGAAACACAACAGTGCATTTATATTTATGCATTTTAATTTACCCCTGTCACTTAGTTTCGCCTCTCAAAGAGTATTTGTTGAACATTTTCAATTAACGCACGAGAATAAAAATCGATATTTTCCGCACAACGTTCGAATAATAACTTGTTAAACGGTATGTTTATGCAACTACAGTTTATTTATTAATCACTAGTTTAAATTAAAATTCGAACGTGAATATTCAATACACATTTTGTATCAACTTTAGTGAATTAAATATTTCTCGCGTGAACGAAAAATCTAAAATTTCTTTCGTATTTGCTAAAAGTAAGTCGTAGGGCTAAAAGAATTCAGCATAAAATTTTATTTACGTACTAAAATTTTACGTTAAAATAAACATATTTACGTATGGATTTATAGTAGCACGTACTTAGAAAATAAGCAGGGAATTTTCACACCCTCCCTTTTAATGGTCTGGTTAGCAAATACAGACGGCATAAAAACAACCGATTCAAATGTTTCAAATTTAAAATATTCTACTCAGAATTGCGTTGGTAAAAGAATGTCTATGTTAATCTTGAACTGGATCTATAGCTTATTTTAATGAACAGAATATGGCAGTCGTCGTTGACAATGCAAATGCAATAAGTCACTAAAGTTAATTACTGTGTTAACGACAAGTTATCAAGTGTAAAAAGAATGCCCGAAAAAAAAATTAGATTAGAACTTACAAGGAAGGCATACCTACAACGAATAAATCTCAGTTGCTTACGCAAACAACGTACACTTATCCTGCACTGCGGAACATCAATATAAAATCCAATCAGGCGTGGTAAACATTTTTTTCCGACGGTACGATTTAATTTCGTGAGGCTTCGCGCCTCTCCACAATATCCACAAAGTAGTGAAAGTGGCTCGAAGTGCTCACACCGGCAGACAATCCGAGCTTTCCATTGTTGTCTTTGATTTAGCCGCCGCAGTGCGCACGTTACGAGCCCCGTATTTCAACGCCACAGGTAATGAGTACTTTTTAATCAGGTTCCTCGAGTACTACTAATTACTATTCACTATAGATTCCTTGCAGTGAACTTACGCATTTCGCCTCAAAAAAAAGGTAAAATGAATATTTCAACGTCTAGGAAATTTTGTAACTTTGAGTTACCCTTCATGTCGAGTCAATAATCTCATAGAACTGAATGACATCTGTGAAACCTTACCGAGTTAAGAAATTTTATAATCTTCAACGTTCAAATATTCACATCCAATTTGCGAATAATAGTCCCGGTCTTCAATAAAATCTGTCAAATCATTATTCGTGGATATTAAACGAAAAACTCTGGGACATTTTCATTTCATCCCGCCGTTCATATTAACTTAGAGAGCAACCTAAATATGCACGCAATTTTCATCCATTCCTTTCCTAATGACTTTCACTGACACGGCGCAAAACCCCTCATTTTACACTTTGACGCGTTCACTTACGCCTAGTCCTGTCGCCATGTCATTTTACAATGGAAGCTAAGCTTAATGCACTGGTAAAATATGACACTTTGCCTCACGAAATAGAGTCTTGTTTCAAATAACATGACGGCTGAAGCAGGGTGATTTTTGTCTATTCTGGGTCTTCAAGGATAAAGTATTAGTCCTCGGAAAAATAATACGGCTCAACTGAATTGCTTTGGTTACCAAAATAGAACCTTATTGCTCAAGAATTAATATTGAAAAAGTAATGATTTGTCCGTTAGTGTTGTGTTGAATAATAATGAATGTTTTCGCTTTTAGATCGTTTTGTCTCTCAGTAACATGAAACTGAGTTCGCACCTCGAAAACAAAAGGTTCGGATTTTTTCACACATTATGAAAGTTCTTTGTACTGGCTCGAATGGACTCTCGTATCGCGCTACGTATGTTTTGTATCTAATTAAATATCAGTCCTTCATATAGTTTTCGTTAGTAAGTGATAAAAGTAATTCTAACATTGGTGGGTGGCGCATTTACGTTGTAGATGTCTATGGGCTCCAGTAACNTGGCTCGAAAGGACTCTCGTATCGCGCTACGTATGTTTTGTATCTAATTAAATATCAGTCCTTCATATAGTTTTCGTTAGTAAGTGATAAAAGTAATTCTAACATTGGTGGGTGGCGCATTTACGTTGTAGATGTCTATGGGCTCCAGTAACCGCTTAAGACCAGGTGGGCTGTGAGCTCGTCCAACCATCTAAGCAATAAAAAAAAAAATAAAAAAAAAAAAGAGTTTAGTGAAGAATCCTTTCTTTAAAACAATCTTTGTCAGACGAGCTTACAACCCACATAACGTCTCACCGACTAACCTGCATTCGATGTTTCTCTTGTTATATCTCACACGAGACACAAGCTTGTTTAGTAAAAAAATTTAGCAGAGTACCAATTCCTGAGTACAATATAATCTCATCGCTAGTACTCAACGTAGCAGTCATGGAACGTATTATAATAAAGAAGAAGTAGGGAATCCTACAGAACTAACAGAACATACTACCATCGTCGGATGAAATAAAAATATTGGCAGTAGCTTCAGAACGTTGACGTTTTATATATTATGTCTTCAGCTTAAAGATCGGACAGGCTAAACACATAATTATATCTGGCCTTCGACGAATATTATACGATAGCGTACAAAACAAGTTTAAATACTCAGAAACAAAGTTAATAAAATCCATCAAATATTCACGAACTCTCGATAAAGTACAAGTATTGGATAATAATGAAGTTGGTCCGAATACTTCATAGTAGCTGACCAATATTCTCCGTGAGGCGTTCACGTGTCCGAAATTCTCAGACCGGCCGTGAAATGTGAAGCCAGTCGATTCACGCGACCAACTTATCTTGAACATTTTTTGTAAAGAATATTCACTCGACAATTTTAAAAAATTTAAATTTTCGTTTAGATGTGGACTCAACCAGATTTTCTATAACACAATATAAATATGAGGATATTCGATCTGAATTCGTGACAAGAGATTAGATACCGAATATTTTAATTACTTGAAGCTAACTGGTAATTATCTTTAATAATTTACACAAGGGAAGTGTTATATCATCAGTTCAGTCTATTGCCAATCCATGGTTTCTTGTAGTCGCTCGTCTTGAGCGTCATATTATTATAGATCATAAGCTATTCTGCCCAAATGGAAATAAAAAAATAGCCTGTTTTTTTTAGAAAATTCTATTCGGGACTTTATAAAATGTTTGTTGTTCATTAAGTCATCAATAACGTAATTTGTTTTTTTTTTGTTTTTTTCTGAATAAGTATTTTAAATACAAAATCTCCTACAAATTGATGGCCCAATTTCGTTGTCGTTTATTGTTAGGGTAACCGGTAGGCATCGCCTGCGGCCTTGTCTGCCATATGGGAGACATTCCCCGGTTCCCGGATCCTCTTAGTTGCTCTACATGCTTTCACACTTTTGGCTGTCCACAACAACGGGGAAAAAGCCGGGAGATGCGAAAACTTTGCGAATAACAAAAGTATTCGGGTTTTGACAAAATATTTTGTGTAAATCCTTCTTCGTAAGAGACTTGGTCAATGCGAATATGATACGTAACTTTTGCTTTAACGTAACTTGAAATAAAATAACGTGAATCAAATATTTTTATGAAAGATGAAACATTTTTTGGCACATCCGAGCCTTTTACGATCTATAAATTAGCGATGGACGGAATCGCTACCATCTGACCTGACGCAGGATTATTATATGACTGACTCGGCGATGATATAATTAGTGCCCCTTACGGCTAAGCCGAGGGTTCTTTGTTCAATTTATACATCGAACAAACATTCGCGTGACGCACAGGCTTGGTTGCTATGATGTCAGTCAGCAGTACCTATAAATGATTGCTACTTGAACATAAATACGTATGTATGTATGTATATCAGTCTCTGGTTCCTATAGTACAGGGAATACTTGTTTGGAGCTTAACCACCGTGTACCATTTGTCCTCATATATTGATTTATTATTTAAATAACTATATGCTTATTTTTTCTTATAAACAATAAGGGCACACCTGGTATTATGTGGTTACCAGAGTCTTTTTTTTTTATTGCTTAGATGGGCGGACGAGTTCACAGCCCACCCGGTGTTAAGTGGTTACTGGAGCCCATAGAAATCTACAACGCAAATGCGCCACTCACCTTGAAATATATGTTCTAAGGTCTCAAGTATAGTTACAACGGCTGCCCCACCCTTCAAACTGAAACGCATTATTGCTTCACGGAGGAAATAGGCAGGGTGGTGGTACCTACCCGCGCGGACTCACAAGAGGTCCTACCACCAGTAAAAATAGACAACTACAACGTAAATGCCGCTACTAACTTTGAGACATAAGTTCTAAGGTCTCGTGAATGAAAATGCAAGATTTCAGCCAAAACTAGTGCTTCTATTTTGGGTAGGTATAATAGTTTTATAATATTTAATTAATTTAAAAAACCTTTTCGAGTATTCCATGTTTGTAGCCCAATCGTATATCCGAGGAATGCCTTTTTTATTTATTGCATACATGGATGAACGACTTCATCTAATCTAGTGTTAAGTAGTTATCGAAGACCAAAATGACTGATGCCTTCACGTTGTAATCGAACTTAAGACATGAGATCTAAGTCTCAATTATATTATATACGAGTAATAGTAATCATTGTCATAGCTAAATAGTCCTTATTAATTAATAAGTTTGTTGTTCCATTGATCTAAAT
This sequence comes from Bombyx mandarina, assembly GCF_003987935.1. The sequence goes on along the minus strand of NW_021011545.1, from coordinate 414,657 downwards.
ATTAGATATCGATAGTTAAATAACATATCATGACTTAACATTAAATAACATAATATAATAAGTTAAAGTAAAGTACAATAAATATAGACTTGAATCTAAAAACTTCGCTTCAACTTAGAAAACATACTTCGATCTAATAATATATCGTAACATCTTAAATTCGACATCAACAAAATGCTGTAATCTATTTATAAACGAAAACGTGTAGGACGAATACTTAATGCGAGAAAAACATTTTCTGCTACGCTCTTGAGAAATCAAAAAGTTATACCATGTGCGCACAGTGTGAAATAAGCTTTTTGTTTCAAAAATGTATTACGTGTCACTGTCAAAATATCACTTATCATCTCTAAAATAAATAGATATTAAGGCTGGACTGTTTAATAGTAGATGGAGATGAGCAGGCAAGCTCACGGCTCACTTGTTGCAAAGCGGTTATCGGAATTCGAAGCCTCAACAGGCATAAAACAGAGAGGATATTTGACAATTTTTTAAAAAATGTCTCCAGGTAAATAAATAAATACGAAGTGGAGAAAGCACGAAAAATTGCCAAGGATAAAAAGAAAATTTAACCTTTAAGTGAATTAGAAAAAAAAAACAGATCAAAATTATCCATTATTTGCTTTCTGCTTAACAAGGCTTATACTAGGATTACCCTTAATGATTTATTTGGATTCTAACGCTTTAGTTTCGAAGTGAAAATACAACGGCGATTAGAATAATAGGATATAGTTCGGGAATTCAACTAATCCCATTAATCATCTTTGAAATTCAATACATTGACACGTTACGCTGCGTATCGGGAGTCGAGCCGGCCATTATGTGCATTCCATAGATTTTATGATGTTTCAGTTTCTATAGATAGAAGTAGAGGATTGAAGGAGGGGAAATATTTGGAATATCACCACTTAGGTATTCGAATAGGCAGATCGTCAATTGGAATGCCATCTCCAACCCCTATTTGCCCTGTGAGTTTGTTAGCATTCCTAAGGCAAACGTTAGAATGGATTGGTGAATTATTCAAAGTGACCAATTTCATTAAGTAATTACATTATCTTTGACCTTTTCAGTAATTGACAGGGTGTGTCCTGGTTAATGAAAATTTGAATTCTTCGCCGAATTTTATTATGGATATTAAAATATAAGAAATTCGACTAAATTTAATATGATTTGAAGATCCATCACAGTAGACGTTTTTGCGAAAAGATGCTTAAAACTCGTGAGAGTAAGGCTTAAATGTTGTAAAGTCTTAAAGTTAGTCTTAGACATAATCAAAAATATGTAACTTTGTGGATTATCCCGAGGTTCAGCCATTTTACTTTTGCATATTCTTGAGTACCTCGCAAATTTCACGGACATAGACGACGGTGTTTTTCATGTAGAAGAAAAATGTAAAATTCTGATGCTGAATTCTCGATTAAGCTGTAAATGTAATTATCATTTATTTATATAATAACCTTATTGGTTTATTAATTAGTGACTGGAATTACGGCATCACAAAGTTCAGATTCGAAATCCGAGAAACGCTATTAAAGGTACCATTGACTTCCACGGTGAAGGAATAACATTCTTCTTCTCAGTCGCATGCACTCTTGGCAGAGGGGTCGTGGTCATCACTTCGGCTGGTGGTGCGCTTCACCAGACGTCGCCATTCCTAGCGTACCGCGGCCCTTCTTGTGCATAAGGAATAACATCGTGCAATAAAAAACAAACCCTATAATTATAATTCACGTAATTACTAGTGGTAGGACGTCTTTTGAGTCCGCACGGGTAGATACCACCACCCTGCCTATTTCTGCCGCGAAGTAGTAATTCGTTTCGGGTTGAAGAGTGGGACAACCGTAGTACTGTAAAAACTGAGATCTTAGAACTCGTATCTCAAGGTAGGTGGCGGCATTTACGTTGTAGATGACTATGGGCTCCGGTAACCACATGCGGTGGGCTGTGAGCTCGTCCACCAACCTAAGCATTACAAAAAAACCTAGAAGCGCAATTCGGGTGTATTTTTAATATCTCGTATGAAAGTTTTTTTATATCCACAACAAGAGAACATTTGGATGTGTATGTAACGTTACGAACAAAAAACATATAGTTGTCATAATATACATAACTGTACTTGTGTGCCCATTTAATTGTGGCTCCGCCAAAGGTAATAATGAGACTTGTTTTATTAGATACAGATTTCAGAGGACTGAATTTTAAATTGTATTGAAATTTTCAAAGGAAATATTGAGGAGGGTTAGTAATACTACGATTGCTTTATAGATTTAAGCGAGACGTTTTTTTTAAGGCGACAAAACGTGACCTGCATAGCTTAAGGTCCATTGTTCGATCGCAAAGGACCAGAGTTTCCTAAGTTTTTTTTTTTTACATAAAAGCGAATTCACTTATTTGAGTTACCGCCAAGTAATAAATTCGAGGGGGAGTTGTAATAAAATGAGACGACAATGAGCGGTGCCTTCCGTTTGTTGATAAACTGACTTGTGCGATAACAATGGCTTACTGATTAAGTACAGAAAAAAAAATCGTTGCAATGATAATATGCTATGATAAGTTCGAGGAACTTTCTATTTGTTTTTTAATGATTTTTCAAATTGATAGCAGTTTTTTTTTATGGCTTAGATGGATGGACGAGCTCACAGCCTACCTAGTGTTAAGTGGTTACTAAAGCCCATAGACACCTACAACGTAAATATGCCACCCACCTTGAGACATAAGTTCTAAGGTCCCAAGTATAGTTACAGCCGCTGCCCCACACTTCAAACCGAAACGCATTACTGCTTCACGGCAGAAATAGGCAGGATGGTAGTACTTGCTCGTGTGGACTCACCTACCACCAGTAAAAATGGATTGTATTGGTTGAAGTATTGATTCTTTGCAACTTTAGAAAAGTACCTTTGTGCCTTTTATGAATAAAAGTCTAGACGTATGTCCAATGTGACCAAACTAGGTATAGGGTTGGCACTTTAGTAAAGATTTCTATAATAACTTCTCAACCAACGATAGGTGTCAGACGTGTAGTTACAACAAATTATTTTGTTTTTATTTGCTCTGCTGTCTGTAACCACTACTACCCTGACATCTGCCTATAGAAGGCGCAATTTCTCCCATTTTTTTAATTTATTCATTAGATAGGTCCATGAACTAACAACTTACCTGGTGCGAATGCTTTGTGATAAAAATAAGCGAGATGGTCGTACATACCCATGCAGGCTTAGGATTCTATCACAAGTAAAATGGAATTCTCTACTACCTAATCATGCAGTTATTTCTGTCTTCTATCGTAACCCTTTTTAATCAACCATGTTATTTAAACGAGATAAGTTCTTCCAACGTCCGTGGATCCGAGCTCAATCGGGTTCTAATCTTTGTTTGATTTCAATTAACACTCTGTAATCGGGCTGCGACTGTAATATTTTTTTTGCATTAAATAAGAAAAATACTGATTTTTTTTAAATATTCAATTTAAATGCACTCTAGTGTAATTTCAATTCTTGGAACTTACTCATCATGTACATAGTTCGTTAAAAATAGATTTGTTTAATGCATAGACGGGTATATAAAGTTTTTTTTTTCCTACCTAACTGAGAGCCTTGAGAGGCTAATTCAGCGTTACCTTAACTAGTAGGTGAGCTCACAGGGCTCAAACCTGACGACGTTGCCAACACGAACCCTAGCAAGAGCCGTGCTTCGCAGAATCTACCACCGGATCGAAAACGCGACCCACTGAGAAAATCCGACGAGAAACTCAGCTGTGTCTGTGGGTTAATTTACTCATCGAGCCCTTTGTTGCGAGCGACGGGTTCGACGAGAACGATGACCGGTATATAAAGTCATGACCTACATGGTTATAGGAACCTATAGAAATAACAACGAGAATAGGCGATGTCGTCGTCGATTGAAGTCGTCGTGGCCTAAAGGATAAGACGTCCATTGCATTCGTGTTGAGCGATGCAACGGTGTTCGATTCCCGCAGGCGGGTACCAATTTTTCTAATGAAATACGTACTCAACAAATGTTCACGATTGACTTCCACGGTGAAGGAATAACATCGTGTAATAAAAATCAAACCCGCAAAATAATTATTATTTTCGTAATCACTGGTGGTAGGACCTCTTGGGAGTCCGCACGGGTAGGTACCACCACCCCGCCTATTTCCACCGTGAAGTAGTAATGCGTTTCGGTTCGAAGGGTAGGGTAGCCGTTGTAACTATACTGAGACCTTAGAATTTATATCTTGAGGTGGGTGGCGCACTTACGTTGTAGATGTCTGTGGGCTCTAGTAACCACCTAACACCAGGTGGGCTGTCCATCCATCTAAGCAAAAAAAAAGAATAACACAATTGGCTTCGAGACGCATGTTTGTCTCGAGTATACATATAGCACCTTTTCGGAATCTTCAAACAGGAACGCATGTCTGTTTTACGGCTAAAAGCCATCAGTATTTACGCGAATTAAAATTATTGCAAGTTTGATTTTTATCACAAAACGCTATTCGACTAATCGTGGAAGCTATTCGTTAGTATATGTCTCTTGCGCAATTTCATTAGAAAAACTGATACCTGTTTGAACCGACTGATGATACCGATTTGAACATCAGAATAGATCTTGCAATACGAGTACACTTTTAGGCTTAACCTTTGAGCCCGAACGATTTTAGTCTTTGAATTTTTTTATCAGTAAATTTGTGATATTCTTTAAAATTTATATTATACTAGCGACCCGCCCTCGCTTCGCTTCGGAAATATTAAATTTTATCATTGATAGGCGAGTCCCGCCATGTTGCGCGCGGTACGACAATAACTGCGGGTGACGCCGCGGGGTGAAGCTAGTCTAAAAAAAGTAGCTTAGGTTATTTCTCATATCATCAGCTACCTATCAGTGAAAGTCCCGTTAAAATCGGTCCAGCCGTTCCAGAGATTAGCCGGAACAAACAAAAATTGTAAAAAATGTTATTTTGCTGTATGTACCGTATATAACTATATATTCATATGCATGTAGTAAAAAGCGGTTATTTCAATATTACAAACAGACACTCTAATTTTATTTATATGTATAGATGTACAGATTTAAATATTAGTTTACGATATTTCAAATCTAAGCTCACGTTACACATTATAATACCCGAAACCGTAAATATTACATAATCGAGATTTCCATACGAATAACGATAATAGACAAGAGTTTAAAGCAAACGAAAACCAAAGTGCTATTTAAAACGGAAGAGCGAATACAAACAAAACGTAGACTTAATTGATATAATGTAAACAAAGTTCCTTCATCTGTCGAAGCGGATATCAGCAGATTGCACTGTTCGTGTTTGTTCATGTAAATATAAATTTACACTGAAAATTTCGAGACTCGGGCACTCTGTATGATGCGATATTGTTTCGACAGGCACCAGAAGCAGAAGACATAATGATGTTAATTCCACCTAATGCTCACTTTGGGACATTGAAGTTTTCAAGGAAGGGGTTACTGGTAGGTCAGAGACATTTGCAGTGTTGCTCCTCCCGATCCACTAACAGTGCTTTTAGGTACCTCAAGCACTGGTCATCGTTCTCGTCGGACCCGTCGCTGGCGACGAAGGGCTGGACGAGTAAATTAACCCTCAGACACAGCCCACTGAGTTTTCGCCGGATCTTCTCAGTGGGTCACGTTTCCGATCCGGCGGTAGATTCTGCGAAGCACGGCTCTTGCTAGGGTTCGTGTTAGCAACGTCGTCAGGTATGAGCCCCGTGAGCTCATCTACTAGTTAAGGTTACGCTGAAATAGCCGGATATAAGTTTTCCGGATTCGGGGAGCAATCAACGGTGGCTACGATGAGGCGGTACTCATGCCGCATCGCCTTGTCCATCCTTAGACATCGAAGAAGATTGCACTGAAGTAAGATTTTAGGAAGTGTTTTAGAAGGATTTTTTAGGAGACATTTTAGAAGAATTTTAGTGATTATTCATGTCGCATCTTCTTCTATATCGTTCCCTCAATGCTGAGGATCGCAATCACATTTGACGTTCCTCCACAATATTCGATCAATCCTACGTCAGCTAATAAGGTTTATCTGATTCTTGGCATCCAGACAGACCTTTTCTGCTAGTTCATCCCTCTTATGGAAGCTGATTTATAGGTATCATACATATACTTTTTGATGCAATATACAAACTATTTGAAAATGAGCAAGTTCAACGTTTTTGACAATACTTCTTAATAGTGTAACTGCATTGCAAATCGACGGTAAAATCTGGATTTTTTTTATTTACATCATAGCTTTTTTGCGTTTTCGTATTCCTTAAAATTACAACTTATCTTCATTTGGGTAACTGTTATTTTACATCAGCTCATAAATTTGAAATATCAGAGATATAGCGTTTTCTAAAAATGAAACAGTTGCAACAAATTACTAATCATTGGGTTTCTTAGACGGCGTCAAATCAACACCGCCAGTTCATTAGGTTTATATTGCTCCAAAGATCGGACTTCCAAACGATCTATTCCCAAGTTTTCTTATTAGAACTTACCCTATTACGAGTACCTACAACTCTACGAAAGGTCGATCGAATAAAATACTCCCAGATCTCAACGAAGACACAACTAAAAATTCTTTAAATTTTATAATAATATATTTAAGTCTTAATAAAAATTTGAGTAAAATTTATTTAAGCACATTTTAGAGGGACGAACCTTAACTTCGCTATAACGATCTCTTAAATTTTGTGAACCGTGAAATAGAACAGAGGCGTCAAAATGATCACTCATTAATATAAAAATCTCGGAGTTTATTGTTAAATTAAAGATGACGTGACTTTTAATTTGAATCATTTTTTTCTGTAACCGTTTTGGTTTCAAATTAATCAAGTGATTTGAATAGTGAAAGCATTGCTTTAAAAATATGTATATGAAAAAATCTTCAGTATCACATTATATGTATAAGAGGCACGTGGCTCCATTGATTAGGATGGAAGCGCTTGAGAGGCTGTTAACAAATCCTGGGTGAACCAGTGCTTGTCCATCAGTCCCGGTGAGATAGGGAGGGCTTTAGGACCAGCAACAATCCATCCAACTCAAAAAACACTGAAACACACATTGATCACATTATTTTTGCTTCTTACTCGTGATTTTGTGGCGTCTTATGACCATCGATAGTAGTATAGCAATAGCATAGATAATTAATTTCTACTATTTACTAACTAGTGTCAAGCAATCATCTGTTCCTATTTGCTAATAAACAATATGATTCGACCTTTAACCTCATGCCTATGGACGGCATTTGCTTTGTAGTATCTATGAACTCCATTAACCATTTATCCAACACCTGGTAAGCCGTGAGCTTGTTCTAACAAAGACGCATTATACTAATTAATAAATAGACAACAGCAAAATAATTGAGAGCCACTGGCTCTTCTGTTTGTCAACAGGGTTTCTTTTATTTTTGGAATATATTGACAAAATGGGGTTTTTATTTTAAAACTAGCAGACTCGGCAGACTTCGTAGTGCCTCAATCGATAAATAAAAGACTTAGATTTCGTATAAAATAAACTTAATACAAACAAAAGAAATCCGTCCAACGGGGGACACATCAAAGGAAAAACACAATTGTTATTTTTGTTTAATTCCGAGCATTTTCATATTTATCTACCTTTTAAACCTTCTCTGGACTTCCACAAATAATTCAAGACCAAAATTAGCCAAATCAGTTCAATCAGTCAGCCGTTCTCGAGTTTTAGCGAGACAAACGAACAGCAATTCATTTTTATATTATATAGATATAATCCAAGAATCAAAAGAAAATAAATAGCACCTAAATTAATCTAAGTATTGAGGTCTCAGTGATTATGGTCCAATTTCAATCAATAGGCGAACACTAGTATAAATGAAATACCCGAAAGAAAATACCGTTACTTTTGATATTGCAATGACTGTGATGCAAATAAAAAAATATTTTCACGACAAATAGCGCCGACTAATTATCATTTGAATTAAAATAATTACATAGCCATTCAATGAACTAACATTAAAATAACCGCGAGAGAAACATAACAGTGAATACGGTATTTCCCGCTTCATGGAGTCTAGACTGTTCATTTTAATAAAAAAATTAATAATATGGTGTGTAAATGGTGCGTCTGAAAATTATGTTTGACTAGGGATTCGGATTTCGTCTGTTGGACAATGACCTCGGCTACAGCATAACAGTGGCCGTCTGAATTCCCAGTTGGAGTCAGTATGTTAGTTAAATGGATGTTTGCTGTTCGGGGTCTGGGTGGGCCATAACATTGGAGGAAACCGTAGTTTCTAGAATCTAAAATGTAAAATTTTAGTTTTATTTAAATAATTTTGAATTCTAATATTTGTCAACATCTATAAATTAATACGTGAAGCAAAAACTTTGTACCCCTTTTTACGAAAATTGCGCAGACGGAGGTTTATGAAATTTCCCACACTTATAGAGAAGATAGAGGAGTGCAGAATGTAAATATATTTTTAAATTATGCATAAAAAAACACTTTAAATCAATAAAAAAAACATTACACACACTACCATCTATTTGACAAATACACACTTAAATACATGTATACTTTGTTTATTGTCATACTTTTATTATTTAAAGTCTGTGGTCAAGTTGAGAATAGATTAATATATATTATTTGTCTTTAATATTGTTTGTCTATAGTGTAGTCTTGGTGAAATCTGTGAATAAAGAAGTTTATGTCTTTGTCAATAGAACCATAATAATGTTCAAATTTATAATTTCAATTAATTAAAGTCGAATTTCGACTAATTCAGGACCACTAGTTCAAATAATCACACGTGTAAAAAAATTAGAAAACTCTGATGGCGGCTTCATCTATTACAGTCATGTTATTTTGAAACTCAATGAAACGGAAATAGCACATGAAACGCAACTTTGAAAAGTGACATCTGTATCTACAAGATTGACTCTGAAAAAGCACAAGTTAGAAATACTTGTAAAGTTTCATTTCTACTATGTGGAACTGCACATATGCTTTATTTAATCGTTCAAAAACATATCGTGAAGAACCACGAAACATTCTTAGACTTTCGAATTTCAAAATACATTTACTTCTCACTGTCATTATACCGTTTTGAAAAAAAAAACTTTTTTTTCACCTCCTTTTTACTGATCGCCTTCAAACATGAAGCTCTTGAAGCTCATCAAAATCCTGAAAATAATCATAATCTACGCGAACATTGGCACATGCATTAATGCGAAATGGGGGAGGCCAAAGTTCAGCGAACATATTAAATCGTTAAGTGTTGATAAACACAGACACAGGGGTTTAGCGATGATGCGATTCAGCTGGGAATTTGGTAAATCATCGTCGATGGGGAAGCACGTTCAGTGAATCGAATCGCTAGGTATGCTTATCTCTGCCCATAAAACGAGAATCGCATTTGAATAGGAATTTAAAAGGGTATAAACTTGTGAAACCTTCGCGTTTTATTTTAAAGAAAAAAAAAAAAGATTGCCCAAACTTTTCAATCGTGTTCGCGATTCAAAAGTTAAGTCCATACGTCATGCATACTGGACTTCTCTATCAGTATCAAGAAAAAAATGTTAATTATAGAACAAAAAAAATATTTTTTTAACAGAAGAAGTAAAACGTGAATTAGGCCACACAAATCTATTCGTCAGAATACAAATAGGTCAANGAAGCACGTTCAGTGAATCGAATCGCTAGGTATGCTTATCTCTGCCCATAAAACGAGAATCGCATTTGAATAGGAATTTAAAAGGGTATAAACTTGTGAAACCTTCGCGTTTTATTTTAAAGAAAAAAAAAAAGATTGCCCAAACTTTTCAATCGTGTTCGCGATTCAAAAGTTAAGTCCATACGTCATGCATACTGGACTTCTCTATCGGTATCAAGAAAAAAATGTTAATTATAGAACAAAAAAAATATTTTTTTAACAGAAGAAGTAAAACGTGAATTAGGCCACACAAATCTATTCGTAAGAATACAAATAGGTCAACAAAAAATATTCAATCGCAATATTCATGACTCCACGATTGTGTTCGCGATTTGAATGCAAATTGAAGGAATCTCATTTGAGCTGAAAATTATTGAAGTTGTTTCGCAAACAGCACAGCTCCGTGTAATTTAATTAAATATATGAAAGCTGATAAACGTAACGAGAGGATTAGATAAAATAACAGGGCCCGAGTAAATTCAATATTCTAATGATTAATAAAAGTGTTCTTGTAATCGAGAAAGTCCCGAACGTACGACGAACGCTTCCAAATTAGCCATCAGCAGAAGCGGCGACAAAGAGCTCATGGCTTATCTGGCGGATTTAGATGAACTGAACCCTTGGCGACTGTACAAAATAATAGCCGGCTCGATAGCGTCATTGTTTGAGCATGAAATTAAAATTGAACGGGGTTCACACGTGCGCACCGCCGAGATAAGGGGTTGTCCCGCGTCCGTGCCATCGATTCGTAACTCGCGATGTTTGCCCGTGTTCGTTGATTTACTTAAGGGGTTTGCTCTTTTCTTTATTTGATCGCTAACAAGTGCTCGTACGCTTTTGTTGTACGGTTTATCAAAGAAGTATTGTGTGTATACTATCTGGTTTATCCGAGCTTTCATTTATTTTGTTAGTTGAACTTGATTTTAGGTCGGAGAGCATTTTAGCGTTAATTAATCATCGGACATTTATAGATGTTGGTATTACATTAGGTTTACTGGTTGAAATCGGCGATGTTTGATAATGTTTACCTATTGACATACAGGGCGAGTAGTGTGCGGTTAGTATAATTTAATTCATTGATAGCGCTCCATGCATTGTATGCTCTGATGATGCCTGCACTTTGACTGATTCATGTTCGTCGGGAGTTCTGGTCTCTCGACTGTATTTGTTCTGCCCTTTCGTTATTACAAAGCAGACGTTCCATAAATTAGATAGATATGTAGCAGATTGGGTAATTGAATTATATGAATTTCAAACAGCTACTTAGATGCTAAACATATTGCTATGATTGGTATTAATCTTTTTTTCTGGCCGTTCAATCAATAAAGATTCTGAATTCAATTATCTTTTTCAATGATAAATTGATAATATGATATACGAAATTATCTTAGTTACCTCTGTAATTTACAACGTGTTTTCCACGAAGGGAAAATATTTGGAAACTGATTCTATAATCACGAATCTTCATGCAAACCAACAACATAATTACAGGGTGACATCTATGCGTAGTCCATAAGAGTATATATTAAAAAGATAACGTTATCCGTTCGATAGAAAGCAACTATTAAAACGTGTAGAATTAATTGTACCTTTTAATATATACATATTTTAGGGGGACGGTTCCGAAAAAAATTTCTTTGTGCATACTCAAAATGATGTTATTAGAAATATTAGCAGTGTAAGGGGGTACATCCGGTAATAAGTGATTAGTGAGCTCCGCAGACGAATGACAATGTGAATGCTGACGCCCACTTGAGAATTTACGTTTGAACTTGTCTTTGAGACAGACTTTGGAGACTTATGTCTCAAAACTTATTATTTATTATACAAATATACAAATTTTTATAAAAGGATACCTTCTTTCAAACCAGAACTTATGGCTATTTTGCCACAAAAATAGCTAGAATGGTATTATTGTAGATTTTCTACAAGCCCTGTAACAACTAAGTACGCAAATTTATAAGCTATTTGTGCACTTGAGATTTTATTACACGACTAGTTTGTTACCCACATCTTTGCCCACATTGTCAATATTAATTGTTATGTTAATTTTCCTAAATATAATGGTATGAGGAATGACATGTTTTTTTTCGGCACAAACGAAAGCCAATGTCACTCTCGTGATCTAAAAATACTACTTTAGAAACATGGTAATCTGTTGCTTCGTTTCGACATGAAAGAAGGACAAAAACACATACATACACAAACAAATACACTTTCACGTTTATAATATTTCTATGGAATTTATTATTTGATTAGCTGACCCGGCAGATTTCGTAGGGCCTCAATCGATAAATAAAAGATCTAAACTTTTGTATAAAATAAAACTAAAACAAACCAAAGGAATCCGTCCAACGGGGGACACATCAAAGGGAAAACAAAATTGTTATTTTTATTTAATTTCGAGCATTTTCATATTCATCTACATTTTAAACCTTCTCTGGACGTCCACCAATAATTCACGACCAAAATTAGCCAAATCGGTCAAGCCGTTCTCGAGTTTTAGCGAGACTAACGAACAGCAATTCATTTTTATATATATAGATAGTGGCGATCATATGTTAGCGCGTGTTAGTTACGTATGATCTTAGGGATGTGAACGTCGAAATAGTCGGGTACCACAATACATCCAACTCTGAAATGAATTCCTCTCCCCGATGTTTTGCCAGAGCTTTGATGAAGTGCGAAACGAGTTCTCAGTAGTAGGCAGCGCCTAGTACTTCTGATATCGGTAACTTACCATTAGCTTTGTACTTGATTAAGCTTAAATACCTTAAAAAGTCGATTATATTCCCAAACAGGTTAAGTATGTTGTCGTCGTGGCCCTAAGGATAAGACGTCCGGTGCATTCGTATGTAGCGATGCAACGGTATTCAAATCCCAGGCGGGTACCAAATTTTCTAATGAAATACGTACTCAACAATTGTTCACGATTGCCTTCCACGATGAAGGAATAACATCGTGTAGTAAAAATCAGACCCACATAATTATAATTTGCGTAATTACTGGTGGTAGAACCTCTTGTGAGTCCGCACGGGTAGGTACCACCGCCCTGCCTATTTCTGCCGTAAAGCAGTAATGTGTTTCGGTTTGAAGGGTGGGGCAGCCGTTGTAACTGTGCTGAGACCTTAGAATTTATGTCTCGGGGTGGGTGGCGCATTTACGTTGTAGATGTCTATGGTCTTCAGTAACCACTTAACACCAGGTGGGCTGTGAGCTTGTCCACCCATCTAAGCAATAAAAAATTTTAAAATCTATATTTTTCGCAAATCAATCATGCCATCTATTGGAAAAATAGGGCTGCTGTCATGTCAACCATGTTTAGACTTCGATTTCCGACAATATCCCATGTTGCAGTATGTAAGGGTTCCAGTAACCGCTTTCCCATGCAATCCATTGTTTTAACTTAAAACTTATCATAAACTAACGCTAAAAACGATTTAACAATTAATAATACTCTTCTTTTGTTAAATATACTTTGATAGCAGAACCAGTATAACGGCCGTCTGGTGTAGTGGTAAGTGACATGGTCACTACACAAGGGAGTCGCGGGTTCGAATCCCGCCAAGGGAAGATATTTGTATGATAAATGTAGAAATGTCTTTTCCAGGGTTATGGATGTTTATTAAATATATGTATGTGTATAATAAAAATCTTACATTTATTTCCGTTATCTGGTACCTGTAATACAAGTTCTTTACGAACTTAGTACGGGGCCAGTTAATGTGGCGTGATTGTTAGTAAATATTTATTTATTTATTTAGTCGACAGAGTAATTAATATTTTAAGTTCTCTTCAATAAAGTGGTTTACCGAATGAAAATCTAATTTCTTAATCTCATCTTTTTATTACTTTAATCTCATTTATTACTCAAACATAGCTGGATAACTTGTTCTTTCAAATTCTATGTGTGCGTGCGTACCAAGATTCCAAATATTGAAATATAATTTGTTTACTTTACCTGTAATAAGCTTGAAAGAATAAATTATTGCTGAGTTAAATACACATTCATATGAGACATTGACTTCATTTGAATTTCCAAAGGTTTTTTTGGAGTCAGAATAATTTGATTTTCTTTGAAAACAAATTTGGTGTCGCAACAAATAAAACCAGACTCAAATCAATTTGTGATTGTGTGAATGTTTATTTTAAGTATAATAGCTACGAGACACTTAAATCGACCAAATTTATTTAACCTACGCCTATATACGTATTTGTGAAGAATGCTAAAATTAACCAATACATGTTTTAATAATTAGGTAGACCATTAAAACATTTTAAAAATTGTAAGGACCCAAATTATATCTTAATTTAAAAAAAAATTGAACTTTCACTAGATGATATCAAGAAAAATTGGCAGACAGCTCCATAAGATGGTATAATCAAATTTACAGACAGTTGGGTTCAGAAAGATCACCGACGTCCCACACTACGGCATTACTGTTAATGGCATCTACACACTATGGCTGCAATCTAAAACGATGAACGATTCGAACATTGAAGTCACGAGATCGATTGACACTAGCGTACGCCATTACAGTCGCAGTTTCTTAAATTGTGTGACAAGATCACCGGGCTTCTGGTAGCAACCGCTGTGCAATAATCAGAACCAATAAGAGGAACAGTTCATAAATAGGTATTCTTCAAGATAACGATAACTGTTTTGTAGTTAAGAATGCCACGATGTTATCAACCTGATCAAGTATGATGATTTTTTCGGCAATAGTTTCATTTGAACACACTTGATGTTAATTTCCTTCGTAAGCCATTACTGTAACCGAAAGGAATGCAATTTCCACTGTTCAAGCTATTTACTTTATTACGTGCTAAGCCCAAAAAAAGTAAAATAAACCTGGCACACGTAGAGGGCTTGCATGTAAACGGGCCATAAGCATAGAAGCCGTTTCGTTATGCTATACCACCCATTTCTGGAATTATATTAAAACAAAACTAAATGAATAATGCAGCAGCTAAATGCGTGTTTTATTTAGGCAAAATAATAATAGCTAATGTTAGTTGACTCTTGGATTAGATGATATTTAATTCAAAATCCTCGCATTTAAATTTTTTTAAATATTATTTTGATGTTATTATTTTCGTCGTTTCGAATACTTTACAGTTACAGTTACAGTTACAGTTTTCGTGGTCACAGACAACGAAGGTGTTGTTATTGCATTTGAACATTGTCTTAACTAAAGTTCTTCCAAAGAAATTTAGACACATTCGAAATTGGAAATTATAAATGCGACATTAAGCCGTAATAGTATTTTTCATTACGTTCACAACTCGAGGAAATCGAAGAAATTAAGCTTTAAAAATCGAAAAACAAAAATTGAAAAAATTTACATAACATTTTAAACAATCCAATAATCACTATCTAAAAAAAGTACGAAAATTATTAAACCTATTCTGAACAATAGTTTTAATGATTTTAAATTGAGAATAATCTTAAAACGTAAACAATTTTTATAGTGTACTGACATAGCCATTGTCCACAAAAATAGACAACAATGCAATGTTAAAACGTACTATACAAAACAGAACCAGTTCCTCATTAAGGTACATACATGTGTATGTAGATATTTTTAAACTAAACGCTTAATTGCAACATCCGAAAAATAATATTTCCCTTCCGTGCTACTTTTATAATTATCGATGCGTTTACCCCTGTATAAATGTTTAACTATTTTGGTATGAGACACAAAAAAAGTGTAACGCGGCCTATCATTAACAACACGCTCTATACTATTTCACGCATACGACCGATTTATCAACGGAAAATTTATATTCTGTTAAACGTCGTTAAGCCACTCGATGGGGTGCAAACGGATGTTTTCCTAGTGTTTAAAATATCCACTGTTTTCATTGGACAGACATTTATAATTGTTGGTAATTAAACAATCAAATTATTATGTGTTCTAATTTAGATTTTTTACGGGTTTAACTTTATACTAACAGGAATTCAGAGCAGTACATTAAATAGTATGTACTTGGACATGAAGAAACTCTTAAATAATTTGCGTGTTGAATAATATAGTGTATTTCCTTGAACCGCTCCTCAAAGGGTTTCAGTGTACTATTACTCTATATTATATATATTATTGTTACGCGCTGGGGTTCGGGATAAATAAAATTCCACCACCAGTATAAATTAAAAACTGAATTTGCACTTAGAGCACTTAAAACACTCAACAAATACCTACTTTAAAACTCTCAATTCGCTTCTTCCGCTTCGTTTCAGTCGATCCGTTCGCTGTTTCGCTTCGAGTAGTTCCGATTACTAACTGACTGCATGCTATGTCTGCAACGCTTTTATAGTCGAGACGAAATCCCTAGAATCGTCAAGAATATTCCACAAAACTCTAACATTGTGGGTTTCCGCTATCTGACAATAGATGGCGTTGTACTTCTCGAGCATTCTAGATACTACTAGATCCTTCGATATTCGTTCGACTATTCGGCGATAGATGGCATTACTCTTACCGGCGTAAGATTATTATATGCTATTTAAAACGTAATCCAACATATTCGGCTTCAGTGATCTTATTATACATTCCTTAAGGCGGTTACTGCAATTTCTTGTTTATTAATTTCAGATTATATTTTACTCGTAAATCAATGAAAAATAGTTGTCTAGTAACAGAGCAACAAAAGACGAGAATAGTAAATTCATAATAACTAAATTTCTGCGTAAAGAAATAAAAGCTCAGAGGAAAAGTAATGTACAAATGACTTTTGAGTTAAATTACTGTAAATCCGCTGACCATTTTTCCATTAAGCTAGTGACATATATAAATCAGTTTTCAGCACTCCCGGGTCGCGTTAAGTACACACAATATGGGCGAGTCATATTTAACCGTTATCATTGCAACCGCGCACACCTAGTATTCATCGTTCGATGATTTATTTACTCGAAGCTTATCCTACCTCCGTGACTGACTTACGAATTCGCTACGTGTGTGCTCGATTTTAGGCACAATAATAATTCAAAATTATGGCACTAAGGAACCGATTGATATTAAGTTGCAAAGTAATGAAAAAATTAAACATAGTGAGTGTCGAATTCTTTACGAATATTATCGTCACGAACTGAAACATTTCGTAAATTTATAGAAAATCATAGTATACTTTTTTTTATTGCTTAGATGAGTGGACGAGCTCACAGCCCACCTGGTGTTAAGTGGTCACTGGAGCCCATAGACATCTACAACGTAAATGCGCTTCCCACCTTGATTTTTATTACACGATGCTATTCCTTCATCGTGGAAGTCAATCGTAAACATTTGTTAAGTACGTATTTCATTAGGAAAATTGGTACCCGCCTGCGGGACTCAAACATCATTGCATCGCTAGATACGAATGCACCGGACATATTATCCTTTAGGCCACGACGACTTACTTACTACTTACACTACGGCATCTCTTGGAAATACGTCACTAATACTTGGAACAACGTCAGTCACAGTCACAGTTAAGTCGCTGCGTCCTACGGAGGACTTTTGTTAAACTGACCAAGGGTTTTTATAGAACTCCAAAAATAATGAATGCAATTCATGCCAGAGCCGGATGTTACATAACAAAAATGATCTCTGAGCTCGCACTGTCGATGAACATAGCGATTTTGAATTATCTTCATTGGTTGTGGAACGGTGAAAAGAATATGGCAGGATCATTTAAAACAATTTTTATTAGACTAGATGGGCAACGGTAGAATGAAACACTACCTAATAACTCACTTGGTACAGAGTGGAAACCGAAGTTCATAAATAACAAAATATGAATACCACCACCCAGCTTGAAACATGAAGTAGAATTGTCAGTTGATGTACATAATGGCTGGTCCATATCTTAAACGGAAACGGTAGGACCTCTTGTGAGTCCGCGCGGGTAAGTACCACCACCCTGCCTATTTCTGCCGTGAAGCAGAAATGCATTTCAGTTTGAAGGGTGGGGCAGCCGTTGCAACTATACTTGAGACCTTAGAACTGATATCTCAAGGTGGGTGGCATATTCACGTCGTAGATGTCTACGGTCTCCAGTAACCACTTAACACCAATTGGGCTATGAGCTCGTCCAACCATCTAAGCAATAAATAAATAAAAAACTCAATACTGCTTCACGTCTTATCACCAGTAACAATTCAGGTCGCGAAATTAGCAATTCCAGAAGCTACCAATTATGTTCTAAATTTTAAAAAAAATGCGGTTTTGTGATTTAACAAGTCAACTATGGAAATTTAATCTATATACAGACGCGGTGAGGCCGCGAATGTGCATCGGACCGTTGTACGACTACGGAATGATTTTATACATTGGATTTGTTTTATTTTTGAAACGGCACGCTGCCGACCCCACATCGATAATGGAAAGCGCTATGTGTTTAAAAAAAGTAAAACGCCATTTACGTAGACGCGATTAGCCTTTCACGCCTTTCCTGTGAATGAATTTTTTGTTTGCGTATTAGCATTCTTGTTATTCCCTTTTTCTGATACAGGATATTTTCTATCTGGTTACTATCATTGTTATAAGTACCCGTAGGTACCAATGAAGTAAATCGAGATAGCTATTATTTTCCTCAGTGCTTGTGAGGTGAATTTATTTCGTTTTTTTTAGAAGCTACAAAGAAAATTTTGATTTGTCATAGAAAAATTTGGTATATCCAGTTTTTTCTTGATCGTTATTAATAATGGTAAAAATAAAAGACGATATGTAATATATAAAATTAATCTAAATCTTGAGGTCAATCGGCGATTATGTGACACATAGTTATTATAATATTATCTATACTGATATTATAAAAAGGAAAGATTTGTGTGTCTGTTTGTATTGAATAGGCTCCGAAACTACTAAACCGATTTGAAAAATTCTTTCACTGTTTGAAAGCTACACTATTTCCGAGTGACATAGGCTATAAAGTATTTTAAAAAAATTTAGGTATCCTTACTAAAACTCCAATAATGCAACCGAAGGTGTAAAAAATTACCTAAAATATTCTTTACATCGCGTGCGCTGTGAAAACTATTGATGATTGAATAAAATAATGTACTACGACTTTGTAGAACTCATTATTATTTACAAAAAGTGTCGGGACAGCATATGTCTGACTATTACAGTTATGCCGCAATAAGTGTTCTTTTATTTAAAAAATAAAACAACGTAAAATATCGTTGAAATTTTTGTTAAATACTAGAGTGGAGCCGGAGCGGGCCGCTAGTAAGATATAACTTTTTAATCCGATAATCTGAAAACTTCGTTCTATTATGTGCTACTGCGCCAAAGCAATTCAGTCTAGTGATGCAAAAATACATATAAACACTATATATTTACCCTCATCGTGTGATCAAGAACTTCGAAAAAAAAGAGTCGAAATAAGTCACGTTTGGATTAACAGCCTCTATGCAAACTGGATCTGGTGCCTTAAACTAATTGGACACGCTTTGATCAACGCATCGGCATGAAAGCAAACTATGCAAAAACAAGAGCTGCACTCGGCAATGATTTTGATGATGCGGTCGCACACGTCATTATCATTATCGTTCCGTTCGGATTCCATTAATCACGCTGGTGTTTCTGAACAGTTCCCCCGCCAGCCCCTAGCTCCAAGTACCTGGACGCACTCGTGCATTCACCCTTCTCTTATCAGTCGTGATACGAATCCAGAACAGAGCGGAACTCTGATTGTCATGTCGAGTTAAAATAAACAACAGGCATTTTTTATAAAAAAAAAAATTGGTTGTCTGTAAAGTCGGTTTACTGACGATAGTTGAACGTGATAACGTCATAAGAAAATACTGATAGAATGGTTTTATTTTTCAAAAGAAAATTTTAATTTTATTTCTCTGATAGATATTTTGTATGGACAATTGACACCACATTCATTTTTCACTGAACTTCATACTTGACGAAAACATGTAAATGTACTATTGTATAGCAGCTGTCCACACGGATGCATCGCTAACTCAAGTAGGAGAGAGACAGATGTCGAACGCTGCCGAACGCGGAGGCCGATTGTGCCTCTTTGTCGCTCGTTGCGCGCTCTCGCTTGCACATCAAGCCTTAAATGGAACGCCTCAATGAGTCATGTTTTTTCGTGCGTGCAGCCGGCTCCATCGAATTATAAGACGTTGTCACGTCAAAAAATCGACGATTACTTTGTAATATAATTAAATATATTTTATATATTTTATTAATAAATAACAAATCAATGTAATTTATCATAAATCAACTCACACAGCAGAACAAATCTTCCAATGCGCTTGAAGGAGGCACAGTTCCTAAGATACTGGCTATATTACCTCGTTGGACAGCCAGACTCACTCTCTGTGCAAAGTGCCAGCCAGCCTTAGCATCACGTGTTACCTCCTTCAAGCGTTTGGAGATTTCTGATAAAAAATAATGAAATAATGAAATTAATATTATATAACTTATATAAGCAGTCAAGCTTCGAGCACACTGGTCACTACTATGGCATGGCCCATGGACGCACTATATGAGACTAAGGTCACTACACAATTGTTTCAGAATTACGGCTGCACCACCCTCCAAGCCGGAATACACGATTACTACGCGGTCGGAGCACGCAGGGCTTAAATTGAACCTAACCTCTAATTTCGTTACCTTCGTTGGTCTAACACATTTCTTGACATTAGCATAACGTCGGATTACTTTCCCATTTAAACGGCTTCATACGGATCTGCGTATATTTTGTCTTTGTTTTTAGTTGCGATCTCTAGAATTTTTAGACCAACTACATATTTGTAATTGCCTTCATCTAATGGCTTAATTTCAACCATAAACACCGGTGCTATTCATGTACTGCTTTTCTATTTTGATATTCTTTTATCGTATTTGTATCGTAATAAAAATGTTCTTTTTATTTTCAGTAAAACTAACGCTGCTACTAAACAGAACAAACCAAAAGATGAAGAAAAGAAGATTATTATTAAGAAGATAAGAAAATTAATTTAATTATATGGATATTAACATAGACTTGAAATTCTCAACTTGAGCCCAGACGAACACACGGCCCACCTAATGGTGAAAGGTTAACGTCGCTAGGTATCATCAGTGCTGGGATCGAAGCCAAAGCCCTGCCCACAGATACATCCGCACTTTTATGCGGAAATTTATTAAGGCATGTTAAGTTTGGGTGAGCTCTTCAACTAGAGATCACAATAATATTCTGTATTGTACGGTACGGTAGTATGTGTAAGTAAGCTCGCTCGGATAGGTACTACAATCTAGCAATCAAAGCACCAAGAAAGAACCACGCATCTTAAGGCGAGTAGTGGCATTCACATTGTAACATTGTGATATGTTAAAGTTAGAGAGATTTCTAAGAAAGAAATAAAATAGGTGTTATGAAAAATAGATTAATTTATTTTTATTTACTTCTTGATAAAAAAGAACTAAAATATAAATAAGTAATTTTACAACTAAACATAACATAACATTATTATCTATGGGTAAAACCACTTAATATCAGGTTTACCGTATAGCGCAATAAAATAATACATCATTTTCGGGTTCATCCGAATTCACCCCTGTTTTATTTGCTATCTGTCTATTCCACTAATGCGTTATAGCAGAGCATTGATACCCTCGTATAACAGCATTCATTCGATTCGCGATGAGCTCAGTTATTAAATCAGTCAGATAAACAGGAGACACCTGCGTCGCTGATGCATTTGCATACACACATAAACTATGATTTCATTTGCATAATTATAATGGAACATGAAAATGTTTTCATAATTTCATTTCAAAAATGCATTAATACCCTTGTGTGGTACGACGCACTCAGATGAAGTTTAACTGTTCGCTGTGTGGATTTTGTTTTTCATTTATTTCACAAGGTTTTTTTTTTTATATATATAAAAATTTTGGCAGTCTTACTCCCACAAAGCACTCGTGCCTTGTGGCTTAAAAGGGACAATCGTGATAAAATGTTTTGTTATTAAGACTACGAACTTAACTCTCCTTTTATTTTCTTGGAAGGTAGTTCAATAACCCACTTGGTGTTATAACTGCCACTCATTGATGTCAGACTAAGGACAAGTAGCTGCTTAATGCTGAACTCTTTTCAAACCTCGTTTAAAGAAGGACATATCAAAATATATGCTGTTATCGCGTTACAGTGATCTATACTAATATTATAAAGCTGAAGAGTTTGTTTGTTTGAACGCGCTAATCTCCGGAACTACTGGTCCGATTTGAAAAAATTCTTTCAGTGTTAGATAGCCCATTTATTGAGGAAGGCTATAGGCTATATATAACATCACTCTAAGACCAATATAAGTGGAGTACCAATAAAGAATGTTTTAAAATAGGGGTCTAAATAGCTCCTTAACATTCTATAATTCAAAAATATTTTCAGTTTCTACGTAAATGAAGTGGAGGTAAAATTTAGCGTTATGCCAAAGTAACTATTCCACGCGGACGGAGTCTTGAGCTAAACCTAGCTTAATATTAAAATTAAAATCAATCATGCGAATAGGATGACGTCTGATTCCGTCTTTTAAACCAAAAACCCAACCGGACTCACTCCACACCATTTGCAAATAATGACATCGTTTAGCTAACAAATAATGTTTTTTGATGCTACGGCTACACAACATGATAGGTTCATTACAATCCCTTAACAACAGGCAATCAATGCAGGTTCCACGTTGGTATTATAAATGCGTAAATCACAGTAATGTAATGACGATATCAGATTGGTTCGACTCAATTACACCGTCTCAAGCTATTACCAGTTTGATATACGGGCAGATTACGTGTTGTCGCGGCCCACATAGCGATTACTAGACAGTCTTTGTTGGGTAACTAGGCATTATGGAACGTGACGAGCTTAAATCTATGCTAGCAATGAATTTTAAACTCTGCAGTAAAATATCGAATGTAGCTTTTGTTATTTGAAATTTCTGAGTAAATTAAAATCCGTGTAGAAAATTTTTTGAATTTCAAAGAAACCCGTCAAATACCATTTCATTTTCTGAGTTTCGAACGGTTTTTTTTTTGTAATAAAGTATCGCTGGTTTTAGGGTTAGCTAATAGAACAAAAATCTCAATCGCACTAATGAAAGTTTCAAGGTAATTTTGTCATAAGATACAAGTACAGAAAAAAAAAATTCAGTCAGTCTAGCGAATTAATGTTTCTCAAAGCAATGTCACTAAGAAATGAATTCGTGTACTATTCTATACTTATAATATTATAAAGATGAAAGATTTGTTTGTTTGTTTGTATTGAATAGGCTCCGAAACTACTGAACCGATTTGAAAAATTCTTACACTGTTTGGAAGCTACACTATTCCCGAGTTCATAGGCTATAATCTTTTTTGAACAAAATTAGGGATCCTTACTAAAACTCTAATAATGTAACCCAAGGAGTAAAAAAAATACCTAACATTTTCTTACATCGCGTACCCTGCGAAAACTATTCATGATAGAATAAAATAATGTACTACGACTTTATAGAACACATTATTATTCACAAAAAATGTCGCGACAGCATATGTCTAACTATTACAGTTTAGGTGTTCTTTTATTTAAAAAATAAAACAACGTCAAATATCGTTGAAATTTCTCAAAGCAATGTCACTAAGAAATGAATTCGTTTACTATTAATTATATAAAGCCAAAAAAATTTGTTCACAATAATTTTTCCCAACTGGTGGCGCGTTTGTCAACGAAAGCTACAATCAACCTGGCTTCTCTAAGCCAGCGAACTAAATCAGTGTACTATTACTTATCACTTAAAATTACTAAGTTTTATAATTAAACTGAACGTAACTCCAATTTGTGTACAACAGAGCATTTCACATGCGGCTGTCGATATTTAATAGCCCAAACTAATTCGTGTTAGTGCGTTTAATAGATAAGGTTTGCCGGATGAGTGTTGTACAGATGATAGCTCTCGACGTTGAAGAACCTTACATGAACAGTAATTAACCCCAGTAAATATACTCGTACATGCATATGCTTACCTCAGAATTGACAATCCTTAAACTATGCCACTGTAAAAACAAAATTATGAGTGAGTAATGTTAAAATAAATTTTAAATAAAACCGTAAAAATAGTTTTAATTATAAATAATTAAAACTATTTATATAATTAAAACTATTTATAAATAAATAATTAACCGTAAAAATAGTTTTAATTATAAATAATTAAAACTATTTTTACGGTTTCATCTCTCGCGTTTATAATTTTGATTGAGTTATTTTTTCCTAAAAAAAGGGTCGTAATGAAAGTAGGTATTATTAAAATATTTTTGAAAACAAAAACCTGTTTGTCCGTCACCATGAAAACTATCAATGTATTTGAAACGTAATAAACTACTAAATAAACCGTAAAAACCGTAAAAGCAGGTTTAATTGTGTCTACGACATTCCGACACCGAGGAAATTACTTTTAAAATTATTATTTTTTTCTTATTTGAATGGACAATGTCTAATACAGTTCTATATTGCATGAATTTAATTTTAATATCTAGAGCTAATGAAAAGCTTAGCATACTGTTCTCACAGTAGACCCTCTGACGAAAACTATATTACTTTTAACTTTTTGATAGTCGAGTACTAATAATTTTTCGTTTTCTTGTTTCTTATAGGACTTCCCAGTTTATTTTACACAAAATTGACATCTCAACGAAGTTTCAACACAAAGTCAAAGTTAATTTCATCCCGGGAAATTCATGCAGCAAAAGAGCTCGCTACGTTAGCTACGAAAGGGAAAATTTAAAAGATCGCGCTTAGAATTGACTCTGTTTTGGAATTAGATTTTATGGTCATGAAATCAAAACCTGTATTCGTGTATATATAATGTATGTGTGTTATCGGATAAGGGTATGTTGGTGTTTTCACCACGATTCACGTTAATACAGGCGTGGTGTCCGATACCATCTTTCAGTGGGGTGTATTTATGACGTATTATAGGGTTGCCTTATTAGATGTAAGTTAGAAAATTAAAAATATTCAAACAATAAAATATCAAACAAAAATCAAAAAATTATGAAGTGAAAATTTAACAAACAAAAAGTGTAGATAACTGTCTACAGTGTTTGATTACAGTTTTAATTTTTATTATTTTAAATTTTCCCTCCATTGACACCAACCAAGAAAAATAAAATACCAGCAACTATCGCAATTTTTGAGGTATGTTAGTTATTAGTTGCACAAAAGAATTAATTGATATTAATAAATTAATACTACCTTATGGAAATTAATATTTATATTTTTTCTGTATGGTGCACATACACCTAGCGTGGGTAGACCCCTCATGAGGTGGCCGAACAACCCGCTTAGGGTTTTCGCTGGATGCGGAGAACCGGTCATTGTAGCGAACCTTAGGGGTTGAGTCTATGTCCAGCAGTAGACGTCTCTAGGTTAATAATGATGATGATGTTTTCTATAATTTCTGGATCTATGGCCACAATAATTACAACAAACTATTCAAAAATATAACATATAGATAAAATAAAAGATATAAAACACGAATTCTCGTTGGCCGTTTATGTTTTATCACCCTTTCAAAAACAAATACTGAGTAAATAAAATTTGAATGCTATTACTAAAAGGAGTCGTTAAGATGAATTCACGGTTTTGAAATACGCATGTAAACATTTACGGCACTCGATTAGGTGAAGGTTTTGATAAGATTATTTTATACTTCGCTATTATTATTCACGTGTTTAGTATACATAAAGATTATTACTATATTGCACACTTCCTTACATATATACATATCGACGCTTGAAAGGCAAACGTGACTAAGCGACGATGCATGAACTTTACAGTAGACTAATTTAATGTTGAAATACCTGAAAACAAAATTTATTTTAACGAATCTAGTTGTAGTAGAACCTAGCTAGTAGCTGTAGGATTGAAATGATTTTAATAGATCTAGAAATATATTTTTTTGCGCATCGAATATGGTTATTGCCTATCATTTATGTACAAAGCAGTTATTGTCGCTTAGTCACGTTTGCCTTTCAAGCGTCGATATATTGCATACATACTCGTAGGTACTTTGTGACCTAAAATCTACTTAAGTAGACTAGGAAATTTTAGTAAGCTTTTAGTAATTTTAATAGATATTACCTCAATTGCTATATCACGGTATCTGGATTCTATAATTGAGGCCGTCAGCGCAAAAGTGGCCTAAGCTTACCATAGTTATTATAGAGCAATGAGGTTTAAGTTTCCATGAATTTGAATTTGAATAGGCAATAAAACAATACGCTCAAAAATAATGTTTACAAAGTCATCTGTTATCTGTGGGTGAAACTATAGATAGGCAGGTTTCACATCAAAATTTATTAGATTTTAAATAAATTGTAATATACATAATTATAAGCACGATTATGAAAAATTATGGGTTAGGCCACTTTTGCGCTTACGATCTCAATTGTGTCAATATTATCATTCGGCATCTAAATCAACTTGTTCTCGACTCGTATGCTTATGTTTCCATATGCGTTGCCATAAGAGATTTTTTTTAGCTTGAGTACCATCCATTTTTGCCACGTACCATCCGGCTATGGAATGAGCTCCCCTCCACGGGGTTTCCCGAGCGCTATGACATGTCCTTCTTCAAACGAGGCTTGTGGAGAGTATTAAGCGGTAGGCAGCGGCTTGGCTCTGCCCCTGGCATTGCTGAAGTCCATGGGCGACGGTAACCACTCACCAACAGGTGGGCCGTATGCTCGTCTGCCTACAAGGGCAATAAAAAAAAAAAAGAGTGCTTGAAGTGTATAACATTTTATAACCAGTATTAAATTGAACTTTAATACATTCCTCTTTATATGAGTGATGTATGGCAACCCTAGTACCATAACGCATTCAAGGGAAATCGATACCATGAATTACCGAGCCCCATGAATATTTGAACGGTTTTGTGCTGTCTGTACTTTTGTCGCGTCAAGCCATCGGCCTAATTGAAATAGTTTTGTCTATCATTTTATTTTGTTTTAGATTTTATTATTGGAAGTAGTTCGAACCTTCAGGAAAAACTAAATGTTGTTTCGTGATAAATTAAAAACTAAGACAATTTTTCTTAATAAACATTGATTATATTATATCGGTGCTATGGGCTATAACGGTGCTATCACTATACACTGAATTAAAAAATAACGAACGAAATAATTAGAAAAAATAAATTTGCTAATCCCATTATTTTTGTAGAATCCAAACTTTTCCCTGACATCTGAAAGTGGTGAATGCATGGTCACAGAGGTCCCCTACCTTTTACATCTCTGGCCGTGAACAGTAACGTCTGTTTATAAGATATACACAAACTAAACTGCATGATTTTGTTTTGTCAGTTTCTTTTTTTTTATTGCTTAGATGTCTGGACGAGCTCACAGCCCACCTGGTGTTAAGTGGTTACTGGAGCCCATAGATATCTATGACGTAAATACGCCACCCACCTTGAGATATAAGTTGTAAGGTCTCAAGTATAGTTACAACGGCTATCCCACCCTTCAAACCGAAACGTATTACTGCTTCACGACAGAAATAGGCAGTGGTACCACCAGTACTAGCCGCGCGGACTCACAACAGGTCCTACCACCAGTGATTTTGTCAGTATTTTGTAAGTCATTTTGTACTTTCTAGAAGCTTTAACACTAATAGAACGCGCCTGTGTCTAGAGTCACTGCTTATTTAAAACAATACGGAATTCTGTGCGAAAACAACAACGATGTGGCGGGTATTTAAACAGCAACGCGTTTAACATATTTTACGGTTTTTTAAACAAAAGGTTTATAAACGCAGTAGTAAATTACGTAACGATTCGAATGGAAAATGAAATACCTCCTTCCGGACCATTAAATAATTTGAATTTAAAACTCGTCCCTTCATTTTGGTATTAGCGCAGAATATGCACGATTTTCAGCACAAGCCCTTATAACTAACTACTCAAATCTGAACGATATTATATTCAAAATTATAATTTTTCAAACATGTTTAAAGAATGAAACAAATTTAATGAAAATTAACTTATCAATTAATTCATTCATTCTAAAGGGAGAAGAATCTTATTTTAAAAACTAGCTGAAGCGGTTATTGTTGTTCTTACAAAAATATCAGTTAAATTATTTTGAGATTAATTTATTATACAATAGTTAAAATTGTTGCTTAGTGTACTACTTGTTATTGATAGGTTATTTATTTCTTAAGCATCAAGTTATCTTTCTTAAAATGCAAAAATAACGACCGACTCTACAAGCAAATTTTATTGCTATGTGAGATATATACTACCTATCGGCTGTGTTTTGTTATTATACAATTGATAAACACGTAACTATCTCTATAATAACGATTTAAATTAATGAAAAATACAATAGTATTTTTTATGGAAAGTATATGAGTGATACAATTACATGTCTTTATTCTTCGTTTTCATAGTACGTATATACTTAATGTATTATTTTATTTACATCAAAATACAGTTTAGCTTAGTAAAACTATAGCACAAATTGAGTTGCTCTATAAAGAGAAACAACATTTAAAGCTATTGCTTAACCACTTTTGTATGTTTTTTTATATTTCAAAATCTCAAATTGCTTTTATATTTCTAATGTTTCTTCTTTTGATGTTTCAATATTCAAAATTCCATTAGTCATCTTTTTTTTTTTTTTCGTCTACTTCCTATTTTGCATCCATATTACACTTCATTACATTGCATTAACATTTCATTTATAATAGAATTAAATAAAAATAATAACTACAATCTCGGACTAAAAATAATAACATATTAACCTCTTTTAAGATAAATCGTATAGAGGTTACACGTATATAAACGTAAATAGCGCGCTACTTTTACAGTTGCTTTTTACGTATTTGAGACGATGCCGTAATTCTTATCGACACAAAAATACAATATGAATTCCTTTACCGTCGCGATATTTAACAATGAAAGCCCGATTATTAAACGAAAGCGTTAAAAATTCAATATGAAAATCAAGCGTTTAGCATCTGCGATGGGTGTATTCAAACGTAAAAGATTCCTCGCATTATGTCGTTCATTTCTTTTGCTTTTACTGAATTTGAAGAAGTCTCTCTACAACCATCGTATTGGCTCACATCCTCAATTCCTCAACATACGTATTTAATTTGTTCTGTGTTGATTTATTTCGCTTCGATTACTTCATCTCTCTTTGATCCAGACGGTCGCTGCAAACGTTTTCTGCCTTTTTCCTTGGCGTGAATTTTCGATTCGCAAATTTATACATATTTACATTATACAGTAATCGCGACTCAAATTTAATTTGAAGCAAACTTTTCTTGTAGGACATTTAACGACGAGTATGGCAAATCCAACTTGACTTGTATTTGAAAAATAAAAACATTGAAAACAATTCTGATTAGTTTCTAAAAAACCAAACGAAGAAAAATTACAAGCTAATTGTAGTTACTCAGTATTAGATTCTCAAAGCAATTCGTACAACGGCTGCCCTACCCTTCAAACCGAAACGCATTACTGCTTCACGGCGGAACTAGGCAGGGTGGTGGTACCTACCCGCGCGGACTCACAAGAGGTCCTACCACCAGTAATGTGTCTACTGTCTTCAGTGTCGATCAAGCTATGTTATGGAATGGTAAAGATCGAGTTGAGGGTTTTTTTAATCAAACACATCGCAATCCATCAGTGGGATGCGGCACTGACTAAAACAAAGCTATAAATTAAGGCAGGAAGCGGGAGGCGAACGTTCGCTGCTCGTATTGAAAGATTTACTTTCACTGTTTAATTGCAATAACGGCTAGGCACGTTGGTATCGTATTTTTCTTTTTACACTCCGCCTCTTATTGCCTTCGGGCCGTTAAATAAATTTATGACGCCCGACAAAGTTCAGCCCGCCGCTGCAACCTCTGTGGGCTGAAATCAGGTGGAAATGTGAGACAAAAATAAAAAGTCCGGTCTCAGGTGTGTTGTTCAGAGACGCTGCCGCTCTGAGTCCGCCAACTACCGGGATTAGCTCTTGACTCGCGATTAAATGGCTAGACCGCTCATAAAAGTTCGTTAATACCCTTAGTTTGGGCAGCTTCCTGTTGACTAAAATTTCCTGCACAGATTACTTCCGGCGACCGCTAGTTTTCCTTGAACGGTAGTACCCTCGGTTATCTGCTTCCATATTTGTTATATTATTAAAACAACTCTTCGAACGAATAACATTTTTTTTTTAAATCTAACTAATTATCTTTTGAAAATTCAGAGTATCGAGAAATTCAATTACATTTTACGTACAATAAACAAAACTGAATTTCGGAAACTCACATTAGCGCCCGGCTCCTTTAAAACCTCCGATGTAATCTGGAACAAGGAACAAACACGCCTAAATAACAATAAAATTGTAATAAAAACTTTGAACACGCAACCGAAATTGTGGAAAATTGACCAAATTATTATTTACGGTTGGAAATTAAAACAAGGCATTACGGAAAATTGCATTTTCCCCTCTTTCGAACTATAGATTATTTCGGAAGACATAGGGGATTGTTCCTTAGATTAATACCAAAAAAACAATGAAATTCGTAAATATAGGTAGACAATAAAAAATAGATCCTTATGCTCTGCCATTATTCGACAAAACTAACCTCATGATCATATATTGTCCGATTTTGGTCTGAAATAACAGATTAACCACAAAACCACACCATTGTTTGAAAGTCCACATAAAGGATTTATACTGTATTCGTATTTAGAAACCCAAAAATGTATTCTCCTTTCATGACCACATCAAAAGATCAAACGTTTTCGAAACTGCTATCAAAATGATTTTGTTGTGTAATACAGATTATTGTAATGTAAGTTTTTTCCCTTTTTCATTTTAAACAAGACAAGCGGCCCGCTCCGGCTCCGCTCGGGTGCTTAACAAAAATTTCTATGATATTTGACGTTTTTTTATATTTTTAAATAAAAGAACACTTATTGCGGCATAACTATTATATATTATAATAGATATATGCTGTCGCGACCCTTTTTGTACATAATAATGTGCTCTATAAAGTCGTAGTACAGTATTTTATTCTATCATCAATAGTTTTCACAGGGCACGCGATGTAAAGAATATTTAAGGTAATTTTTTTACACCTTGGGTTACATTATTGGGGTCTTAGTAAGGATCCCTAATTTTTTCAAAAAATATTATAGCATGTCACTTGGAAATAGTGTAGCTTCCAAGCAGTGAAAGAATTTTTCAAATCGGTTCAGTACTTTCAGAGCCTATTCAATACAAACAAACAAACAAATCTTTCCTCTTTATAATATTATATGGTATAGACAAGTGCTTAAAATTAGTGCTGCCCGCCTCTGAATATGAGGTTTAAATTTTAGGTCTTTTAACGGAACATACTCGTAGTAATCCCGTAGGGGCTTACAATACGTCTTACATTCATAATACGAATATACATGTATACTATTAGTGATATTAATGTAAGCTTGACAATAAATTCTGCAAATCACTTTTTTTTCTACCAGGATAATCTAATACAAATCCACTAGACCTAAACAAATATGCTTCAATTTGCATTTCTATAAGTTCCCGATTCCAATTCGCTGCGGTCTGGACCGTGTCAGAATTACCTCATTCGTCGTTATACGGGTTGAAATTAACATTTTGTAAATTTTGTTACGGCATTTATTCACGGAACCCTCATGTAGGAAAGTTGAGTAGAACGGATGTCCGCAACTTTGCAAATGTTGAAATAATGGACGTAGGTCCCTCGCACGGTACGCTGATGGGAACGAAAAGTTTTTTATTTATATAGCAGGTACGCTCTTAACTGCGGCCTGGCAATGTCTCATTGAAAATAGTTTTCCTCATTATGTTGTCAACTATGTTGTATGTAATTATCTTTGTTTCTCTGTATTTACAATACTAACTTAAACATATTGGTCAATTATATCCTGAATGTAAACCGATTTCAGTTAGGGACTGCAATCAAATCATTTCTATTATTATTTCAACAATAAACACCTGCTATTGTTTATATTGTAAATGTATGTGTGAGAATGTATATGTGTACGAATAACGCCATCTATCGCCGAATAGTCTAATGAATATCGAAGGATCTAGTAGCCCCTAGAACGCTCGAGAAGTACAACGCCATCTATTGATAGAAAGCGGAAACGACTACTAGAGATGTGTGGAATATTCTCAATAGTTCTAGGGATGAGGTATCGGCCATAAAAGCGTTGTAGAGATGGCACGCAGTCAGTCAGTAATCGGAACTACTCGAAGCGAAACAGCGAACGGATCACCTGAANTGAATATCGAAGGATCTAGTAGCCCCTAGAACGCTCGAGAAGTACAACGCCATCTATTGATAGAAAGCGGAAACGACTACTAGAGATGTGTGGAATATTCTCAATAGTTCTA
The DNA here is from genome assembly GCF_003987935.1 of Bombyx mandarina. The sequence continues at coordinate 382,563 of NW_021011545.1, read as the reverse complement.
GGGATGAGGTATCGGCCATAAAAGCGTTGTAGAGATGGCACGCAGTCAGTCAGTAATCGGAACTACTCGAAGCGAAACAGCGAACGGATCACCTGAAGCGAAGCGGAAGAAGCAAATTGAGAGTTGTAAAGTGTTTTTTGAGTGTTCTAAGTGTTCTAAATGTTGAATACAGTTTCAAGTTGTACTTTGGTGAAATATTATTTATCACGAACCCCAGCGCGTAACAATATTATACTAGGCTATTTATTATTACTTACTGTAAGAGTAGTATACATATTTAGTATAAATCGAACACTATTATAGGGTTTGGGATCCAACACTTGACCGAAAGTCGATCAAAAATAAGAAGTTAGATTTAGTCGTACTGTATTTGTAATCTACGAACGATTCGCAAACCCCCACATATCTGTAAAGAGATTGTACGAAATATGAAAGAACGCCGAGAATGCTGAACACTCGTTAACTGAGTTGTCCCATGTCGCATCGTGGACGTGGCCAAACAAAATGTAATTTTCCCCCCGAAGGCCCTCTTACGTGACCCGAGAAAGATATAACGCCTTTATTAAATTATTTCAGCTTTTATAAGTAACTGTTGCTGACGTTTCTGGTAAAAATAACGATTCAAAGGCTAAAAAGATTATGTCGTGGAAGCTAACAATTTAGCTAATGTGTAACGGGAGTCTGCCGTGTGTGGGCGCCGCTGTCCGAGATTTAAAAGCTCTTTCACCTTGAGTTTAGAGTGTCCATTAATTTGGGGGTGAAACGCTGCGAATTTAATAAAGTATTTTTTTGTTGGTTGGTGTTTGCGGCATATTAAATGTTGTTGTTAGAAAAATCAGAAAACGCATATTTTTTTCAGATCAAAACATTAATATGCACTGAATCTGATCGTGACTCATAAATGTAAATTGAATAAAGTTAAAATTCCACAAAAAATTGATACCCGTTTGATGAGCGTAAAATAATTGAAACATAATTTGGGCAATATTTTTCTACACGAGCATCATTTATTTTACCTAAATATTTGTTTATCTCTCAAGGCGGTGGTAACTTCAAATTATTTTCTAAAAAAAAAAAAAACTTTTGGTAGTCTTGATTCACTGCGTGCATGTTAGATTATTCTCTAAGAATTTGTATCACGCAAATTAATTTCTACACCAGCACTATTTATTTTACCTAAATATTTGTTTATCTCTAAGGGCGGCAGTAAATTCAAATAATTTTCTAAAAAAAAAATTCTGGTGGTAGTCTTGATTCACTACATGCATACTACTACTACTACTACTACTACTACTACTACTCTCTAAGAACTTGTATCACGCAAAGTAATCATAACTAAACAATTTCATAACTTGATAACTTGGCGGAAGCACACGAAACGTCTTATCACAGTTCCGTTGTTATGAAATAAATGTCGTCCGATTTTATTTATGTCCGGAAGAGGGCGCGATACTAGATTGCGCATCCGATTGTGACGCCCCAATGAAGCGGATACTTTACACAGAGCTCCGCTAAAGTATCATTTAGCAACGATTTGATTTGATCATTTGCTGATTGTATTGAAATCGCTCAGGGTCTTTGTTTTCGGTCAATTATATTTAAAGATGTCTTCATGAACATAAATTTCAATGTTCAACTCATAAAATACGTTTTTTGTTTATCACATATTTTTTAGGATGAAAGATAAATATATACATATACTAGCCGACTAGGCATTTAAAATTCATAACAATATTATTTATTATCATTATTATTAGAGAGTCCAACACTCATATGAGTGCCTATCCATTAATTACGTGTATTTTCTACATGGATACCAAGTTTCAAGTCAATCGGATGCATGGTTCAGTAGTCATAACAGAACATCCGTAAAAACCACTGTAGATTTATATATTAATATAGATTTGACGTGGTCCTTCAAACTGACCTTCATTTATAATATTACCATTTAATCTTTTTTGTGTTAAATAAATTTACTCTAAACATTGATTCTAATTAATAGAATAAACAAATGGTACATTTTCATGTTTCAATTTATCCTTGGATTTCTATTTTTTTCAGCACACAACCTAACACTGACTCAAGCTGATGATAGCTCGTAAAATTACCTTACTGTTAGTTTGTTTTAAATGCACCTTTTTAGAGTAATCAATAATCTTATACTAAATTCAATAAAATGTCATGCCAAATTCACTTACTATAATTTCCTAGACATCAGAATTCTATTGTTGAAGATTACAAAATCAAAACTGTCTTTAGCATTTAATCTGAAAAAGTTTTAAGCTTATACAACTTAGAAGATCTTAGAAATTTCTTAAGCCATCGAGCACTTTTCAAGTCTTACAAAAGATAGATAACTTAAGTAAGCAAGATAACGCCAAGCTTAACATTAAAAACTCTGTAACTTTATTAATAGCTAAGTGCTTTATTAATAGGAATTACCTCCTTGTTAATGAATTCTTTAATATAAGGAATGAATGAGTACGCAGGAAATATCCGAAACAATGTAATTTACTATATTGATATAGATTCAGATAAGACTGAAAAACCTACACGATACAGGAATGTAAAGATGCAAATACCTGCAAATTAAATGAATGATTTAATTATGTTATTGATTTTCCATAATACATTAAATTATTACAAGTTTAAACCAAGCTTAAATAAATAAACATTTAGTTAATTAGCTGCAAACAGTTCAATTATCCATCCCAAATGAAAGCATACAAATATTTAAAGATTACTATGATAAGGATATACACCATTGTCATCGTCACGGATTATCCAGGAATTAATTAAACTCGTTCCTTTTAATCCGTAACGTAATTTTCATCAACGTAATTTGCCAACAATCCAGCCAGGGAAATCTCTAAAAGGCTCAGAATCTCTTTAAAGGTCTCGTGCTTGGTCCGTCCTGTTCCTCAATGCCGTTTCTACAATCAGAGCTTATGCATAAATTTAAATTTTCAATTAAGGATACTTTGAAGAAAATTTTATTAGACATAAAGTGAAACCTTTGGTCTCTCGAGACGAAATGCGTATTTAAGCACAGCGTTTGCGATGAGACGATTTCATGTCATAATTTTTGTACCTAGTTAACGATTAAATGTGTAAAGAAAGTATGCGTTGACATATTTTTTTAATATTCTCGACATTTTAAATTCTAATTTGAAATTAAGATCTGTTAATTTCCCATAAATCCAGACATGAGCATAACTATATTAAGTTAGACTTGATAAGCTACTGCAAATGTTTTTGAGACCTGATATATTTGTCCTTTATTCTCTTAAATAAATACAGTTATATTGTGATGTCGACTCTAAGGCATTTTCTGTTCACGGCGACGGCTGCACCCCAAAACATCTCAAACGAGTTGGCGAGATATCTTAAATGAGTTTCGTTATCTCCAGCCAAAGAAAATGGGATTAATAGGTGACAGTGATCACTGCAGACACTAAACGCTAATTTTGTTATATGTCCTTTAATAGCAAAACCCTAGTTTCCTCCATTATTAATAATTGTTCTTATTAATACAGACTAGGCCACAAGAGTTCACTACAATTGCAAAGCATTTTCTTTGTCTTTTTATTTTTTATTGCCTAGATTTGTGGACGAGCTCACAGCCCACCTTGTGTTAAGTGGTTACTGGAACCCATACACATCCACAACGTAAATGCGCCACACACCTTGAGATATAAGTTCTAAGGTCTCACTATAGTTACAACGGCTGCCCCACCCTTCAAACCGAAACGCATTACTGCTTTACGGCAGAAATAAGCGGGGCGGTGGTACCTACCCGTGCGGACTCACAAGAGGTCCTACCGCCAGTAAAATACCACCAGTCTCATATTTATTACTAAGAATCAATGTTGTCAGAATGTTTGACCCTCATAATTATCACGGCACATCCAGACGTAAGCTATCCAATCCAGAATTTTTAAAACTCCGCAGACTACGAACGATATCAACCCAAAATACCATCGTGAAATAGTCGTAAAAAGTCGTGACAGATAGCTTCTACACAGAAAAAACTGGTAGAATTGTTTTTACAGAAAGGCAAGGACATCATGGCGCCCACAATGGTCATGCAAAATTCAGCGGTGACTACAGACGGTCAGTTAGAAAGAGGGAGACTTCCTTGTGTGCTGAGGCTTTATGCAAAATGACCTAAGTCCATAAAGCGGCTATAAAGGGCCCGCCCACAAAGAATGCAAAGTGAGCTACGCCGTAAACTCTGCTAACCTCTCCGCGGCGTCCTTACGATAGATTTATATTCATGACACTATCTCTAACGCGTAAAATTTCGGGCAATGGCGATCCAGAAGCAGGCATATGTAATTTTGTTTGAATAAGTAAAGAAGGGTAAGGACAAAGGCTATTTGATCTCTCCTGTCTCCGCACGAGTAAGAATAAATAAAATGGCCCGTGGACTGGTTTATGTGATATTTTATAAATGGATTTAGGAGGATAGTGCGTTATGGGATTATCGATTCCCCGTAGACAGAGTCTGAAGTATGTAGGCACATTACCTCTGTCTCTAGAGATGATCTAATATACCCTGTATCCGTTCAGCTTTTGTGCCCCCATTTGACTTATTTAAAAGGACTTTTAAGTGTTTTAATACATTTTTGGAACTCAGAATACATGAAAAGTGTTTTTATCCTAATGATAATATTAATAAGCTACATCTATTTCATATTATAGCCTGTTAATAATATTTCTCAGAAACGTTGCCAAAAGATTTAAAAATAGCATACTAATTATCAGGGAGGAATAAAATTGGTTCTCCGTTCGTGTAATAAATGTTAAAGCAATTCCACTTACTTTACGAGAAGTTAACGGTGCCGGGTTTTACTGCGGAAAGCGCATTCGATCTTCAACTGAACCAACAAGCAGTTAATCATTCAACGTCAACGGGTACATAGCGTTTTATAGCTGTACGGTCTGTGAAAAAATAACGAAAACAATACGATACCGTAAACGCTTAGACAGGATTTAATTCGTACAATGTACCCATAAATATTTATATTCGAATGCGGCTGGAAATATGCTTAAGAATTCACAATGGCTCCGGCTTGTGACAGCTACTCCGAAACACACGGGGATACGAGGAAATAAATAAAAAATGCACACGCAAAGCACTTGAAATAAAACCATGCGTTAACAACTGGAAGCCGCTCTTTATCTTTGTTGTTACATATTCGTTTCTTTCTCGTGTCATTTTTGGGACCTGCTTTTATTTTGATAGTGCTCTTGTTTATTTCGAAAAACATAATATTTTTGGTTACTTTGGCTTGATTAGAACAAAACAATGTATTTTGTGGCAGGAATAGACCAGATTGTAACTGCTTTCGCTTTAGGAGGCCTTACCGAATCCCCATAAATTTATGACTGACTTGGTGATGCAGAAGTAGCGCCCCTGACTGTTGCGCCGAGGGTCGTGGGTTCGATTCCCACATCGGGCGAAGGCTCGTGGGATGATTAGGTTTGTTTGCTCTTTGACTGGGTGTTTACTATCTATTTATATATTCGAACGTATATAAATATATATGTAAGTCTCCGGTACCAATAACACAGGGAATCCTATTTTGAGGCCGGATGACCGTGCATTATTTGTTCCTAGTTGTTATTATTATTATTGTTACGCGCTGGGGTTCGGGATAAATAAAATTTCCACCGTAGTACAAATTAAAACTCTATTCAACACTCTATTCAACTCTCTATTCTTAGAATACTTACAGAGCACTTTACAATTCGTAACTCACGTCTTCCACTTTGCTTCAGGTGATCCGTTCGCTGTTTCGCTTCGAATAGATTCGATTACTAACTGCTTTCGTGTCAACTCTGCAACGCTTTTATAGTTGATGCGACATCTCTAAAATTATCGAGAACATTCCTGACAGGTCGAGTAGTCTCGATATGTGTTTCCGCTATATAATAATAGATGGCGTTGCACTTCTCGGGAGTTCTCGATTTTACTAGTTCTTTTGATATTCGTTTCTGCCATTCGATGATAGATAGCGTTACTCTTACTCGCGCAAGTAATTACCATTATTATTATTCATTTTTTTAATTTATTTCTCTAGCAGTCGAGCGTATTTGTAACCCAATACGAGGTAGTACTACCATCATGTATTTTTCTGCCGTGAAGTAGTCATTCTTGCAAGTTTGAAGCATGGAACTGCCATTGTATAATGCAGTTGGCATTTCGACCTCACGTCGAAAGGTGGGTAATGGTATTAATTTCATGACTTCTAGGTACTCCGGTAATCACTTACCGCATGGGGGCATGAGTTCATTCACTCTATGACGCAATCCAAAATTCGAATAAAATAGTGATATAAAGACAATTAATAATGTTACATATTTGAAATAGCAAAAAGGTTAGTCGACATCACAGAAGACCGAAGAGCTGGCAGCTACCTTGGACAAAGAATTAGTCTAGCTATTCAAAGGGGGAACGCTGCCAGTATCTTCGGAACCTTGCCTAAAGGTACTACTTTTAATAATATATTTTAGTTATTAAATTATTATTATTATTATTTAATATAATTTTATTATTATTTTTATAATTTTTAATTTTAGGTTCATTTTTAGAATTAAACGACTTAGAAATATGTAAATAATGGAATATTATCAACAAATTTGTACCTCAACCTAATTCGTCCTAGTACAGCATCTAAGGAAGTTATCTCAAAGTGTTATTTAAAATGAGTATCGCACCTTACAATAGTAGCAAAACTAGTTTTTCACTTTGATGGAATAGCAAGCTATTTAACTTCAAACAAAATAAAAGTCAGTTAATTGTAGAAAGGAATTTAATTAGGGATGCAATGTTAATTTACATTGGCCGCCGCCCGTTCCCGAAACGGGTTTTACGATGACAAAAAATTAAAGTTCTCTCTCTTTTATGATGAAATTTAACAGTGGAGAACAGATAGGGGAAAATTGCATAATAAAATAAAAACACTGGCAACATACTTAAAAGATCCCATTAGCGGCATACTTCGAAATTCGTAAAGAAAATTACGCGCGAAAACTCGTAAAAACTGACGTTGTAAAAGAGTTTGGTATCGGTTTTCTGATCTTTAATAATCTCCTTTTCTTAATGAATATTCCCTGTACCATCAGCATTTTTAAATAATATATTTTTCTACATTGTATAAATTAGTTAATGCATTTTTGGGGACACTAAATTTATATCAGGTCTACATAATGAGGAACATATAGGAAGAATTTAGGAATGGTATATTTTACATATTATTATATACTAGCGACCCACCCTCGCTTCGCTTCGGAAACTGATTTATTATTGATTTCTACACTATTTAATGGATGTTATTATACATATAAACCTTCCTTTTCAATCACTCTATCTATTAAAAAAAAAATCGCATCAAAATCCGTTGCGTACTTTTAAAGATTTCAGCATACATAGGGATATAGGGACAGAGAAAGCGACTTTGTTTTATATTATGTAGTGATGATGAGGAATATAATAATACGTAAAATAATCACAGTACTTCCCCCCTTTTTTTTGTCTCAGACTTTCCCCCATTGGAGCATATATCATTACCATTACCCAGAAGCATTGAATTCATCCAGATTGATCTTCCAGATAGATTTATTTCCACGTATCAACTATGAAATGAATGCAGGTGGAATGTTAACGGAGAGGTTTGTCATATTCGCTCTCAATCGAAGTTTTTTTTTACGACTGACAGCAAGTTTTTTGCACTAAACTGTAGCCTTTTCACCTTTTAAAGCACTCTAATACTAAATACATACATGATAGTAATACAAATAATTAAAACCTATTTTTATCTTGACGGTTTTATCTTCTGATTTCGACTAATTGAAAGTATTTTGTATAATTTAATACAAGACCTGAATCGAATAATTTAATTAACGTGGCGACGTTTAGCAATAATCCCGCAACCGCAGGATTAAAACTTTATTATCCGCTATAACAATGGAAATGAGAGCCGACCACAATTAACGCGTTGCAAATGAAATCTCTCCCAAATTGGTTTGCGATTGTTTTGGGGAACTATTTAACAAAAAAAAAAAAAACATAATTAGGTATCCTTTCTCGGCCAGATGATAGCGCAGTGATTATCTACTAAGCTGTGAATAACAAAAAAAAAGCGTATTAAAAATAGTAGCATTGGTATTATGCTCCCATATCTTCCAATAATGCATCAGTAGATGAAAATGTTTTTTTTTTACTATGGATAATTGAACAGAACCACCTCCAGTAATTTTCTATAGTACGTTATCTTTACCCTTATAATAAATATGGTACACTTTGAAACAGCCNAGTGATTATCTACTAAGCTGTGAATAACAAAAAAAAAGCGTATTAAAAATAGTAGCATTGGTATTATGCTCCCATATCTTCCAATAATGCATCAGTAGATGAAAATGTTTTTTTTTTACTATGGATAATTGAACAGAACCACCTCCAGTAATTTTCTATAGTACGTTATCTTTACCCTTATAATAAATATGGTACACTTTGAAACAGCCTATACGAATATTTTTAATTAATACAGAACTTTAAGACAATCGTATGTAACATTACACTTGAAGCAGAAGAAACACGTTGAGTTTGTATCACGTTTCGCTCACAATATACATAATATTCTTGAAACATATTGTACGCAATTTCATAAAGGTTCACGACGTACGTGATCGTAAGTGGTAAAGCTCCATAATTAGAGTGAAAGCGTCCCACAGATCTGTGGTGGCATGTAGGTGCCTCAAAGAACACTTACAATAGGTAATGTACTTAACGCGTACCGTCTAGTATCGTCATTACTTTGAGACGTCAAAAGGAACACGAAATGCTGTGGAGTTGGCAATGACATTTTTATTTTAACTTTTATTTAAACTGAAAATAATAACTTAAACGTGTCGTTATGTCTATAGTCCACATTATACCTCCACGGACTGCTGATTTCTGCCACGAAGCAATCATGCAATCCTCTTCAAAGAATATAATAGCTACAATTAATTCGTCTTGGTACAGAACAGTTTAATGGCGCCCGCCAAATAACAAATCTATTAAAATATATATATAAATATTATCATAAAATTATTAAATATATACATAGATATCTAGTGAAAACTGTTAATTTTTCACGGTGACTAAGTTATAACCAATGAAAGTGTTAAATTGTTCATATTCTGAATATAACACGCAATGAATGCGATACGCGAATTTTTTGCTCGAAGTATGATGAATGAAGTGTTTAAATATGTAGAAATGCTTAAGTGTGAGAGAGAGATCAATGTAAGATAAAACATTCTTTTCTTGGATAAAAATGATTACATCATATTTTAATATTTTTTTCTTATATGTGTCCAACATTAATTAGTAAGTAATTAATTAGGAAGTAGCGAACCGGAGATACGGAGACGGACTGGCATGGCAAAATCTGCAATGACCCAACTGAGCAAAATCTGGAGAGACCGTAATATTACCCACCGAACTAAAATACATCTGGTCCGCAGCCTTGTCTTCTCCATTGCTCTATATAGTGCAGAGACGTGGACACTCAAAGCCGCAGATAGGCAGAGAATCGACGCTTTTGAGATGTGGTGCTGGCGACGTATGCTACGAATACCATGGACGGCCCGCCGCACCAATATATCTATTCTCAGGCAGTTAAAAATAGAAAAGATTCAACGTCTATCCACAATCTGCCTACAAAGAATATTGCGGTATTTTGGTCATGTTGCACGTAGGGATACCAGCAATTTGGAACGCCTTGTGGTGACCGGTACAATAGAGGGAAAAAGGCCTAGGGGTAGAGTTCCCAAACGATGGTCGGACCAAATAGCGGAGGAACTGGGGATACCTATCAGCGACGCACTCCACCGAGCTGCAGGGCGGGATCGATGGAGACAGTTGGTTGACGAAATCGGACGGAGTCACGATCCTCAGCAGTGAGGAACCGATCGAAGAGACAGAGAGTCCAACATTGGCAGATTTTTTCTGGCATTGTTCCTGATTAATTAGCAACAAAAGTAGTTCACAATAATATTGGTAGTATGATAACCCTGATACTCGTGAAACTATCAAATCTTGAAATTTCACTAATTTCAAAGTTCATTGATTTGATCAATTCAAACCCAACATAAACTTATTTGATGTAGTTAAGTATACTTGGTAACTTGGTGTTGTACTAAGAAGAAAAATGTTTGAATGATAAATAGGATACATGAACTGCTATCAAATCCATTTGTGTGAGATTATCATTCGACAATCTTGGACTTTTTTTTTGTAAACTTAGGTCACCTATTCTGAAGAATTAACAAAAACTAAACATGCAAACATCGATTCCATGCATCGACATAGCGTTTTCACCCCAACGAGATAAAGTACATTTAGATAAATGGAGGAGAATAGAAACCTTCACCGTTTGGGCACTCCGGCCTAAACGACAGTCTTAATTTTCCCAAAGTAATAATTAAGAGTGAAGNGGCCCTATAGGCTTCGAATTCGGGCGCGATTGACGGATATTTTTCCCGAATGAAGTCGATGAAAAGTTTTTCCTCCATCTTTACGTGATTTTCGCCCGGGGGGGGCGGCCCCGGGACTTAAACACGCGCTCGCCTTGCGGCGAGGCCCCTGCGTCGGTAACACTAAATTGGCCGAAGCGATTCTAGGAATTTTAGAAATTTTAGTGAATAGAACAAGTAGAATAGAATTAGAGTGAATAGAACTACTGCACAGTTCCCGGGCGGCAATGCCTTGCAATTAGGCGCAGGTACAAATTCCGAGAAACACTTGGGCCACAGATGTGCCACGAACAATGATCTATTATCACCGGTAGTCACTTCCGACAAAACAATGAGCACGTCCACGCGCGTCGGTTGCTCAAATCGGAATGAGTATTGGTAGTATGATAACCCTGATACTCGTGAAACTATCAAATCTTGAAATTTCACTAATTTCAAAGTTCATTGATTTGATCAATTCAAACCCAACATAAACTTATTTGATGTAGTTAAATATACTTGGTAACTTGGTGTTGTACTAGGAAGAACAATTTTGAATGATAAATAAGACACATGAACTGCTATCAAATCCATTTGTGTGAGATTGTCATTTGACAATCTTTGATAAACTTTTTTTTTGGTAAACTTAGGTCACCTATTCTGAAGAATTAACAAAAACTAAACATGCAAACATCGATTCCATGCATCGACATAGCGTTTTCACCCCAACGAGATAAAGTACATTTAGATAAATGGAGGAGAATAGAAACCTTCACCGTTTGGGCACTCCGGCCTAAACGACAGTCTTAATTTTCCCAAAGTAATAATTAAGAGTGAAGGCTCGTGGGGCTCGCGAAGTTCATCCGAGAAAACTGGCGTTAAATTTTTAAACAAGCTCTAAGTACAAAGTCCGATACGTTTGAAGTTAATTATATTAATAAATAAAAGAGTCTCGCTTAAAACTGAGCTACGGATATTAATTATGCAGATGTTTTAACTCTTGACCTGAGGGATCGATGGTGAAGATGACATTTATGAATACCTTTTAAAGTGGCGCCTTTGGTTCTTGTTTTGTTTGTGTTTTACCGAGTTAAAAGCAAATAAGCTCCGCAGGTACAGACAGAATTTGGGCTTTAGTTCATTGACTTGCGCCATTAAATAAATAGGTTAGACAAATTTTCTTCGATCACTCAGCGCTCTCTGAGTATTTGCACCATTATAGTGTGATCAAAATTCAGATAAACTAAGTAATCCATACTAGATCATGCTCGGCTAGTGAAGGCCATTGCAAATAAAGCAGAAACAAATAATTGTTAAAATTTTAGCTCGCGTTGTTATGTTGTTGACTTTCGAAAGCATGACTCACACGACACATGACTCCTTAATGCTCAAACAGAAACGCATAATTCCTTTGCAGCATAGATAGGCAGAAAAGTGATACCCATCTATGCGGTCTCACAATTTTCCCCCTAATGTTCCAAAACTGATCGAACAATACACAAACTCGGTAATCCAGGAGTAGAACATTTCGAAACGTGTAATTAAACTAGAATAAGGGTCCTCGGTTAAGGTAAAATAAATGGTTCATCTATACCTCTAGTCTAGATGACTTAATCATTAGTATTGTAAAATTTTGCTGAACAGCTGTACAATATGGGGGATGTTTTCGATTCAATTATGAATGTGTAAGTTTTTGAGTACATTTTATATGCTATATTGTAAATTATTATCCGTATTATTATTATTGAAGTTGTCGTGGCCTAAAGGATAACAGGTCCGGTGCATTTGTATCTACCGATGCACCGGTGTTCGCATCCCGCAGGCAGGTACCAATTTTTCTAATGAAATACGTACTTAACAAATGTTTACTATCGGTCACTTCCACGGTGAAGGAATAATATCGTGTAAACCCGCGAAAATATAATTTGCGTTATTACTGATGGTAGGACCTATTGTGAGTCCGCACGTGTAGGTACCACCACTTATTTCTGCCGTGAAGCAGTAATGCGTTTCGGTTTGAAGGCTTGGGCAACCGTTGTAATTATACTGATACCTTAGAACTTATATCTCAAGTTGGGCTGCGGCATTTACGTTGTAGATTTCTATGGGCTCCAGTAACTACTTAGCATCAGGTGGGCTGCGAGCGCCCACCCACTTAAGCAATAATATTAACTTCACGTATCAAGTTATCAAGTTTAATATAGAACGACTGTTGAGAAATTATAATCAAACAACAATTTGTGTATGTTCATAAATTCATCACAAATGTTAAGGTATGGAAAACAAACTATCTAAGGAGTATAACAAAGTTTTTTTTTTTCTTATGTGGTGTATTTTGATACTATACGGAGAGGTCCAATCTACTACCATCCTGATTATACCAGCCGCGAACAATCATACTTTTTAGGTAGGCCGTCAGTTGCCCTTACTACTTATCTATTATATATTACTACTTATCTATTACAATTACCAATAAAAATCATGCAATTTATTTATTTGTAAATATTTTCCTCACAATTTTTTTTGTATTGCATAAGTTTATTTAAAAAAAAATGCTAAAGGGTTATGTATATCTCAAAAATTTCTCGTCTATAGGTGGCATAGTCTTAAGATCATACAGGTCGATGATAGCAATAAAAGTGTAATAAATATTATAAATGGTACTTTTATGCTTTATAAGTAGAAACAAAAAAAAGTTATCTCAATGAAGAAAGAAGATAAACGATAAGACCATTAAATTTTCCGTTTCTTTGTAAATGAAATGAATTAATTAAGATCTGTATCAATGGCTGAAATAGTTAGTTAATCTCTTAGAATATCTTGTTCACTGGCTCTGATTTACTAAGATAATATTATAGATCGAATGAATATTTCCTTAGAGAAAACTTTGATCGTAATCTATTTACGTACTAATAAGTTTACCTGAATTTACTTTTGATGCGCTTAGATTTAATTGGAAAATATATTTTAAAGCCGTTACCGTAGTAACGACTTATTAGTGACAAAGAAAGAATTTCAATTTTATTGAATAAAATTTCTAAGCTAAAATCCAGGTGATAAGAAAAAAAATCGTAATAAAATAAAATATTTATTACATTAACAAAGCTCATCGGAGTTATTCTATAATTCATACCTGTATTTCAAAACTATCACTTATACCATTTGATTATAGCTTGTGTGATTACCGCACTGTACTTTTATATCCAAGGCGTACTGTAAAACATGCTGAAATTTATTTTTTATTATGTCTGAAGTTTTAGTAATGTCTTAGTGATTCTTAATTTTTTTTATTTCTTAGGTGGATGGACGAGCTCACAGCCCACCTGGTGTTAAGTGGTTACTGGAGCCCATAGACATCTACAACGTAAATGCGCCACCCACCTTAATAATAATAATAATAATAATAATAATAAGCCCCCTAATACAACCACACGTCCTGATTGAACACCTAATCACGTGGGGGGCGGACACACGAATGAGAAATTACTGGCGTGGCTAACGTGGCTCTGGAAACCCATCAAAATAGGAGCTACGATCTAAACGTAAACGTATGGGACCGCTGCCCGGGGGCGATCGCCGGGGCACACCTGGAGCTGACGCTGGGTGTCTCAGCATGCGAATCGTCAGCGGTGAGGAGTTGAACAGGCGGGCTCCCACCGACAAAGATGCTACAGCTGAAACTCGTGACGATGGTGATAGCTTAACAGTCAGAACAAACACTCCAATAGAATCACATAGCCCAAGTACTGTACGTACGTACGTACACACCCTCCAGAACACCTTCACCTTCCGTACCATCGTCACCCCAACCACTCTCGCTTAATCCAGATCCACCCATACCAGTCTTGAATGTTGCACGGGAGGCAAGTTCCTTCTTACCCGTGTCCACCAAGGCTGGGAAATCACGAGTACGCATGAAATGAAGCAAAGATGTGAATACATTTATCATGCGCACTTACTTTCACATAACCAAGTTAGAGACCGACATGACCACATACAGGCAACAATTGCATGAACTTTTTTCCCAACAATATCCGGAAGTAACCGTTTCAGAACAAAGAATATCAGACCAGCGGAGAGTTATAGTACGAAATAAACTTCTCTCTCAAGAAATACTAGACCAATTGAGAGAAGAAGTCCGCTTACAGTTACAAGAAGCTGACGTAGGCTCTAATACCATGACATTATTACAAGACGCAGACGAAAATATTATACCAGAACAACCACAACGTCACTTTCAATCTCAACCAATTTTACAATCCCACCCATTCCATCAATCACAAGCATACACACAGACATGAAACACATCCTCACAAACTGAAAATTTAACCTTTGTGTTGGAAAATGATATTGAGACCTTAGTCATCGCAGATCAGAATCTAACAACCAGCACCTATACTCAAGAAATACATGACAAATTTATTACATCTCTAACACAATACTCTAGTATGGACCCAGCCGCTCGACCAAAACTCCCTAAACTGAGATACAGCTCTAATCTATTTCGTTTAGTTAATTTGTTTAATGAACATATATTGCCACAATTTTTAACAAATGACGCAAAACTCATAGACATACATACACTAATTTATTGCACAGCAGTAGTGGTCTCTGAAGATCTAAACTATAAAATTACAGAATACACAGGTAACAGACGACAAAGAAATAACATGAAACCACCATGGCGGCAAAGGCTAGAAAAAGAAAAACTAAGAGCAGACTGTGGAAGACTTACACAATACATAAACAACAACAGATCAAATAAAGTAGTTAGGAGAGTTGAGGCTATATTTAAGAGTAACATTACACATACCAGACACGAAAATACCAACCAAAAACCCGAAGAATTTCTAGACACCTTAAAACAAAAACTGGCACTTAAAGTTCATAGGCTTAGAAGATACACGAAAGCACAACAACGCAGAAATGATAACACTATATTTGCTACAAACGAAAAAATATTTTATAGAAACCTTAACAAACCGATTCACAACACAATTGATGAGAATAACACAGTCACGCCTACAAAAGAAAATCTAGAAACCTTCTGGTCCAGCATATGGGAAGAGCAAGTTGAACACAACGACAAAGCGACTTGGGTAACAGAGAGAAAATAAAATGGGAGGGAATAGATGAAATGGAATTTACAGAAATCACAGAGTTAGACATCACACACATAACAAATAAATTACACAATTGGAAATCTCCTGGTATAGACAAAATACACAATTTTTGGTACAAAAAGTTAACATCATTACACAAATCTATAGCAAAAAATTTAACAAATATAATATTAGGAGAACAGAATATACCAGATTTTATTGCAACCGGGATAACATACATGTTACCTAAAATTCAAAATTCACCAGAACCCTCTCAGTATAGGCCAATCACATGCCTACCCACTATCTATAAATTACTGACATCAGCAATCACAACAAAAATTAACTCACACGTAGAACATCATAATATCATAGCAGAGGAACAGAAGGGATGCAGACGGGGCCATATGGGATGCAAGGAACAGCTGATTATTGACTCCACAATATATAAACATGCCACCACAAAAAATATAAATCTTCATTGTACCTATATTGATTACAAGAAAGCGTTTGACAGTGTTCCACATTCTTGGCTGATAAAAATATTAGAGATTTACAGAATAAACCCTAAAATTATAGATTTTCTACGAAATATAATGCCCCAGTGGCAAACCACGCTACAAATTAATTGTAATTCCAATCCTATCATAACACGTCAAATATCTATTAAGAAAGGAATCTACCAAGGTGATTCACTAAGCCCGCTGTGGTTCTGTCTCGCCCTTAACCCTTTATCTCACTTGCTACAACGTTGCCGGGCTGGATATTGCCTCAAAAATACCACAGAAAATACATCAATATCACACCTCATATACATGGATGACATTAAACTATACGCACAGTCAGAAAAAGAAATGAAAAAATTAGTAGAAGCAACAGCAGAGTTCAGTAAAGATATTAACATGCAATTTAGCTTAGACAAATGTAAAACACTTCACATGATTAGAGGCAAGATACAACCCGGCGACTATGTAATAAACGACACAGACACAATAACAGCAATGGAAGCGACTGACTTATATAAATATCTAGGTTATACACAACTAAAAGGACTAGACCATGTTAGAATCAAAAACACATTAACTGCAGAGTACAAAAAAAGACTAAACGCCATTTGTAAATCCCAACTATCTAGTAAGCACCTTGTAAAGGCTTTAAATACTTACGCCATTCCCATATTAACCTATTCATTCGGAATTATAAAATGGACCAAAACGGATACAGAACAGTTAGAACGAACTACACGCACCACACTAACAAAACACAAAAAGTTACACCCTAAATCTGCCATAGAACGGCTAACAATTAAACGACAAAATGGAGGGAGAGGCCTTGTAGATACCCAGCACTTGTGGCAAAAACAAATCATTAGGCTAAAATCATTTTTTCACACAAAATCACAATCTAGTAAAATACATAATGCAATAGTTCTAAACGACAACAACTACACTCCACTAAACCTAAATGATCAAACAGATACACTGAACACCAACAGTAATAGCCCGCAAGAACAAAAAATTAAAGAATGGAAAAAGAAAGTGCTTCATGGTCGACATCCTCATGACCTAGAACAGTCACATATAAACACACTTGCATCTAATAAATGGCTTAAAGTCGGTAGTTTATTTCCAGAAACTGAAGGATTTATGATAGCAATACAGGACCAGATTATTAACACAAAAAATTACAGAAAATACATAATGAAAGATCCTACAATAACAAACGATAGGTGTCGCAAATGTCATACACAATCAGAAACCATTCAACACATAACAGGAGCATGCACTACCCTCACACAAATAGACTATACACACAGACACAATCAGGTAGCAAATATTATTCATCAAAAACTTGCACTCAAATATGCACTCATACAAGACACAAACACTCCATATTACAAATATAATCCACAAACCATTCTAGAAAATACTACACACAAACTCTATTACGACCGCGCCATTCTCACTGATAAGACAATTCATTATAATAGACCAGACATAACTGTACAGGACAAAGTTAACAAAATCACTTACCTTATTGACATTGCTGTTCCTAACACACACAACATACAAAAAACAATAACTGAAAAAATAAGCAAGTACGCAGAACTCAAAGATGAAGTGAGCAGAATTTGGCGACAGGAAAAAGTATACATAGGACCCATAGTTCTCTCCACAACAGGCGTCATTCCCAACCATCTTCTCCAAAGCCTAAAACTATTAGACCTCAAAGAAACTCTCTACATAACTCTCCAAAAAGCCGCAATCTTGAATACATGTAGAATAGTCAGGAAATTCTTGCAGATAGACGAAAACGAAATTGCCCCTCATAATAACATACCGTCAACATAAATTTTCCTTACTACACGCTGCGTTCACTTGGTTTAGGCCCGTGGATGTGGTTCAGACTAGCCAAAGTGCTAAGAAAAGATTACCTTTCTGAAAAATAATAATAATAATTTATTTATTTCTCTCTTAAAGGTACAAGGTACATACAAATTCAAATGGAAATTAATTAACCTTATAATTTATTTTGTAAGCCTTTGAAAGAGCTGAAGTCTGTACTAGGTTCAAAGACCTGTATTACTGATCTCCAGGCTCCCTCCTTCTTAAGATAGATTAGGTTAGATAAGATAGATTAGACCTTGAGATACAAGTTCTAAGGTCTCAGTATAGTTACAACGGCTACCCCACCCTTCGAACCGAAACGCATTACTGCTTCACGGCAGAAATAAGCAGGGTAATGGTACCTACCCGTGTGGATTCAAAAGGTCCTACCACCAGTGAACCATCTGTTACTGTGAATGTTTTCAAGCAACACTTAGCCTGTATACATCGGTGGTAGTACTACCATCCAATGGCAATGTCCAGTATCCATAACTTATATTTACGGTTTTGGTTAGTATAGCCTAAATAAAAGATGTACTTATTTCAAGTTCGTTAATTTAATACTGTCGCCAATACCTTAGCGGAATTATCGATAATTTCGATAAAATGATGAAATTGTACGTGTGTAATCAGACGTAGCATTTAATCAATGTGAACAAATGAACCATGGATTGCTAACGTTTGTGTGAAAATTTAAATGGCGTTAAGCCATTGAAATTAATTTAACTGTTGCGGGTTTATTTTGACGCGCTGATGACGCGATTACTGTTTATTTATATTTGAAATAATGACATTAAGCAATTTTAAATGGCTGCACCTAATAATTGCTCTTGTGAATGANAGACGTAGCATTTAATCAATGTGAACAAATGAACCATGGATTGCTAACGTTTGTGTGAAAATTTAAATGGCGTTAAGCCATTGAAATTAATTTAACTGTTGCGGGTTTATTTTGACGCGCTGATGACGCGATTACTGTTTATTTATATTTGAAATAATGACATTAAGCAATTTTAAATGGCTGCACCTAATAATTGCTCTTGTGAATGAACAAAAAATGTGTTATCGAGGAAGATATAAGGCCGATCGGCGCGCTGCACTTTAGTGTGCTCCATGATAGGAGTTCTACGTAGCTGCTACTCTACGGAGTTTCTATGGAAAAGTAACCAGTTAGCCATGTTTCGTGTTTCACTCCAGCAAACTGTTTCTGGTTCAGTGACGTTTCTGGGACACCAGCGGCACTGTCTGGGGAGACCTGACGGGCTACCATACCGTGACAACTGACGTTGAGCCGTCAGATGGCCGCCCTTGGTATAAGCTGCAAGTATGGTTGTAGTGTTGATCGCGGAAAACTTACTAGCTCGCCCGGGATTTGCCTCGAGCGGCGGTCGGGCGTGGGGCAGTAATGCAAGGGAATCTTTTAGTGGGTTGGCTTCTACCATCTTCGACCACAAGGCTCCAAATAAGCTGCGCACCCCCCAAACGCGGGAACGTAGAAGGTGAGGCTCCAGGCCCAGAAAAAAAAAACAAGAAGAGGCATCCTATGGAGGCACTTAGCCTATTATTAGGTACTTTTTTACTGGTGGTAGGACCTCTTGTGAGTCCGCGCGGATAGGTACCACCGCCCTGCTTATTTCTGCCGTGAAGCAGTAATGCGTTTCGGTTTGAAGGGTGGGGTAGCCGTTGTAACTATACTGAGACTTTAGAACTTGTATCTCAAGGTGGGTGGCGCGTCTACGTTGTAGATGTCTATGGGCTCCAGTAACCACTTAACATCAGGTGGGCTGTGAGCTCGTCCNGAAAAAAAAAAAAAAAAAAAAAAAAAGCCCCACTTGCCCTAGTTGAGCTCGGATTCGCCCTCGTATCCTGTTAAGGCTGGAAAGACCTAAAGGGCATCAGCAATTTCACCATCGCAAAATTTTTTGTCAACGTTTATAATTAAAACATACTTGGATCTAAATGGAAGCTTTTCTTTCATTTTACAATTTCGTGCTTTGTATTTATTATGATTCACCAATAACTCTCGTAAGCTACTCGCCTGGATTTGGCTGTGTTGGAGTACAGAGGATTAAGTTCCGTTCCTAGTGGCACACCGAATATATGAAACTTGGGCTGAAATTTCTATAAATGAAATTACGCTTACTCATAAGAAAATCAATACCATATTTTCCACTCGTACATGGCTATATTCGAGCACTACTAAAATTTTCATCTACTTCAAGTATATTATTAACAAAATCAGTCACTTTCGGTTCATTAGTACCGGAAACCGGCATCGCCTATACTCAGATACTTCCAATAAGGATCTGACCAATACAATTCGATTCTATGTATGTATTAATCTAGAGTTAATGTGGTGTTCCTTGCCTGAACTTGGATATATTTATTGCCATGCTTTGTCTACGTCAGTGAGCCGTTTCATCTGTGTAACTTCAACGTGCTGGTGCGAATGGATACGACCTTTTCTAATGGTTAAAGGGTTCTTGCCTAAGTTCTACGGAGATTTAAGTTTAATTTGGTTCTGGGGATATAAATTTGGGTGAGTAATTCGTAGATCCGATAGTTATTTGAACCCGATTAAAATATTCAGCCCAGTGATTAAAAGTCAATTGCGGCAAAGTGGACTCCCAAAACTGTTATTATAACCATTATACCGCCAATGTGAAGCTTGAATTATTTTTGTGGCTCCATTATCTGATCGAGTTTTTTAAATTGCGTAAAAAAAATCACAGTCCGTCTGATATTAAATAGGGTCCTATAGACATCACAACGTGAATGCCGCAACCTATTTGACAGATGAGGTCATGAAGCAGTAATAGTAGTTAGTAATTTAATTTAAAAGACAAGATAATCATTATTTCAGTACAACTAAAACTTGAAAAAGAAAGTTTACCATACGATATCATTACTGGTGCTAGGATATTTTGTGAGTCCGCACGGTATCACCACCCTACCTATTTCTGCCGTAGTGTGCATTTCGGTTTGAAGGGTTGGGCAGCCGTTGTACTGTTAAAACTGGGACCTTACAACTCATGTCTCGTGGTGGGTGGCGGCATTTACCTTGTAGATGTCTATGGGCTCCGATTACCACTTTGGGCCGTGAGCTCGTCCAACCAACTAAGCTAAAAAAAACCAGTCGCAACTGGTATTTATGAAAACTTAGCAAAGCACGAATAAAGCTCTTGGGCACTGATATCGTCGTTAGCGTAAAGATAAGTGACCATGACTACACTGTACTGCGGTACGGTCCCGGTCGCAGATATTACAATTTTATTAGCCACAATAACTTGTCTATCACGAGCTAGCTGTCCTTCTTATCATATCTGGTTACCGTGACACAGCCAAAACGCTACCTACTTTTCTACTGACTGAACGACTGGACTATTTTCAAACGTTTTCTTTGGAGAAGATTAATCCAATAAAGGACGAACTTTATACGATTATAATAATTCATTTAAAATTTAAAGGTTTTAAATGTAATATTTGGATGTGGTTGTTTTTAACTCGTATGTAGGTTTCTAGATGCCTACGTGAAAGCACTATTATTGACACTATATTTTGTTTATAGAGCACAAAAACACAGCAACGTTATCACACGTAACAGTTAGGTACGAATTTAAAATAGTTAATATGCATCAATTAAAATGATACTTTAGTTTGCAAATGAATATTATTTTATGGTACGTTTTCTTATCTCGTAAACACCCGGTGCCCGTAAGACAGGAGAAAATCGTTGCTACTATTGAATATTTAACATATTTTTTCGTTATTATATAAACTTTATATTTTCAAATATATTTTAAATGTAACCTTCAGTTATCTATGAAATATTTTTTTCAACATTTATTAAATGCTTTTATTCAAAGAGCACACTTTGGATTTGGTAAAATAAATGTGATGAATAAAAAATAAACACTTTCGTTCAGTTCATAGTTTGGAATACAACCTGGTTTTAGGGGAAACGGTGAGATCTAAAATCCAAATTCAAATCCAAAAAGTGTATACAAACTATTAGTCAGAAACAGCAACTAACGAATTGAAACAAAATTCGTTCCGCAGATTAAAATGAAACTCGTATCGATTCTGTCGCATCTATATTTAAAACGTTCCACTTCCCTTATTTCGACCCCAAATCGGCATGCGTTTTCATAACATCCCGAAAAGCGTTTTATCTCTAAGCAAATCCGTTGATAATGATGCTTGCAACTACATCCGCCACACTTTCATTAAGTTTCCTAGTCCACAAACGTTGTGCATTAAGCCCTCGACCCCTTGCTTCTAGTGACAAGGGCGGGATAGACATTGCTTTGCGGGCTATAGAACGAGACGAAAAACTGACAAGTCTCCGCACTTGATCCTATTTATCATGCGCGAGTCCTTATTAAAGCGGCCAACGCGCGTGTACACCTAACAGTGAAAGTTTAAAACGGATATGAAAAACTTCGAGTCGATTTTTTTTTGTTTCTGCGCTACATTTTTTTTTGTTGCTTAGATGGGTGAACGAGCTCAGAGCTCACCTGGTGTTAAGTGGTTACTGGAGCCTATAGACATCTACAAAGTAAATGCGTCACCCACCTTGAGATATCAGATCTAAGGTCTCAAGTATAGTTACAACGGCTGCCCCAGCCTTTAAACCGAAACGCATTACTGCTTCACGGCAGAAATAGGCGGGGTGGTGGTACCTACCCGCGCGGGCCCATAGGAGGTCCTACCACCAGTATATTCTATGTTCATTTATTATTTTTTTCTTGAGTATTTTACTTGTTAGCACCTTAGGCGTATATTGCAATATTGTAGTTTATATAGACTGACTACATTAACAAAATAGACGAAGTTGAAGGCAGAACGATTTGGATTAATGCTTATCCTGCGCTTCATACCAGATCGCGAGACTGCATTTCAGCGTTATATCTAGGATGCTAAAAAATCTGAATGGCTGCAAAATACACTCTAATTTAATCATCATCATAGTCGGTTCCTCTTGGCAGAGCAGTCGTGGTCATGTGGAATTCTTGCTTATTAAAGCCTTGACGGATGTTTTCCACAGTTTGCGAACCGAGGCCCGGCGCACACACTCGTTAAGTGGGGTTTCAGTAAGGTCTTTCACCTGATCAGTCCAGCGCATGGGGATTCGTCCACGATATCTCTTACCATTGGCCCCACCCTGAACAAGTTTCTCGGTAGACTCTGCTGGCCGTCGTGATAATCAATTTTTTTTTTATAAAGAATTTTGCTCCAACGCCTTTGGCATTGATTTTGCCAATATCAAAGTATTTACAAAAATTACAGGTGCTTAGAGAGAAAAAAAATTACTAAATCTAAAAACAAATAAATTTGGTCTGTTTTCCATACGTGAATCTGTGATTTTAAGAGCAGCACAAATAAATATATGTTAGACTAACTACTTTAAAGATAAATATTATTAGCAGATAAAAATGTACACAGAATATTTACATGTTTGGAATAGACTAAAGTTAATAAAGAATTAATATTAATAGGCCGGGGAATGTCATTTGGAAGGATATCATAAAGAGGGGATACGATATCGGGACAGTCGAAGAAATACTCTAATTTAATAACAATACCAAAAAGCATTTACCGCCTTTACAACAATATGCTAAACTATGTTTGTACGGTAAAGTAAATTTTAATTTAGTTACAGATTAAACAAACAATGCTTCGACTCGATACCCTCCAACGTCCAACAGATTGCTGTTGCTATTCATATGTAGATTGCAACAAAAAATCCAATAAACAAGACAGAGCATTCGTCTCCCCTTTCCATCATTATTGAAAAGAATGTTAACAGTGCACCCGGCTTATCCAGGGGTCGTTTTACCAAAAGAGTTATACTAACGAATGGCCACCCCATATATACAACGATAGTCTCTCGTTATGCTTGACACTTCAATTCGGCTTAAATTCAGTTACGAATTCAAATTCTCCTATAGTGTTTGTGTGGAACTGGGTTCGAGTTGTTTAGAGCATCGGTTGGGAAAAGTGTTCCCAGTTTTTCAGCAATTCCGGGAAAGCGAAGCGTTTGATAACGATCCCTATCGTTCGAGCTGAAACTAAAAGCAAAATAGCACGCTTTTTTTTGTTTTCATTTTTTTTATTAACCTGCGTGACTAGACGAGCACGTTTAATGGTTGTTGAGTGGTCCTCGATTCTATAAATACTACAATTTGAAATCTACCCAGCTTGGACATTTAGCTCGAAGTGGTAGTATTGTATATAGTAAGCTCGCACAGATAGGTACCACCACCTTCCCTTATTCCATGACTAAGCAGTCATGTATTCAAGTTTGAAGGATCAGACACAATTGAGATTTGTTCTCATGTCTGAAGGTGAGTGGCGTCATTCTGCCGTGAAGCAGTAATGCGTTTCAGTTTGAAGGGTGGGGCAGCCGTTGTAACTATACTTGAGACCTTAGAACTTATATCTCAAGGTGAGTGGCGCATTTACGTTGTGGATGTCTATGGGCTCCAGTAACCACTTAACACCAGGTGGGCTGTGAGCTCGTCCACCCATCTAAGCAATAAAAAAATTAAAAAAAGAATTCACGTTGTGAAATGTATGGGCACCTGTTACTACTTTACACCAGATGGACTTTGAATCACTTACCCGTGTAGCAATTAAAAAAGTCTCAATTGCATTAGAATTCAGTCAATCTCTTCTTTGAGAGGAAAACGTGTAATTGTTTAAAGGCTGGAAGTTATCTTCAACAGGGAAAAAGTTAGGTGGAAAATTAGAGCGAAAAAGAGTAATGTATAAGGACATACCTATTTACTAGTATTTACGTATATTGTAAGTAATAGTTTTTAGAATGTAATTATGACATTAATAAATATTAAAAAGACGAATCATATTGTTAAAAGCTAGGGAACAAAAATAGACTTTGATTCGTAGGAATGTTAGTGATTGTAATGATGCTTCTTGATGAATATACAATCCTTAAACAAATTCCTATTAAACTGAATCCATACATTTACGGGCTATGTATCTATCGGTAAATACATACCTTCCGGCATGCCAAGCATTCGCATATTAGCTCATAGCGGACTACCATTTTTCCGCTTCCATGCCGCTTAGCACAACTTCAGAGAGGTGGATTCATATTGCCGCAGTGGATGCGTTTGTTTTGTTCAAATTTATTTTATCAAGTAAACGCTGCCTTACGCCCACTGGGCCGGAGCTAATATGCAGTAATGCGGGTAGACTGCGCCCCTCTCTGCACCTGCAGGAACCGCGATGACTAATGAGTGAAGTTGTTCGCGTAATTATTTTAGTACCCGAACACGGTTTAGTAAACATTTTAATTATGCGTACTAGAGTGTAAAACTTCTTAATTTGAGAGAGCGTTTTAAATTTCACAAATAAACTTAAACTCAGCTCAAATGCGCCAACGGGCCGGAAATGAATCTTTCTGGCAATTTAAATATATCATTCTCTTTTGTCTGCTTTTTGAAGTTAACAAATTTTCGCTTTATAAGCCCTTGTATCTCAGACTCCCTGGTATCAAGACGTTTTCGGAGCGCGTACACTTCGCTGTTAGTGGAACGTGCTGTGAGGCCGCTCGAGTCAACTAATAATCTTGACTTCCATTTTGAAATTTCCGGATTATTATTTATGTCAGTTTTATCTCTTGAGGTTCTCGATCCGTGATACAAAACAGTTTGAAAATAGAATACTCCGAAAGAGTTTGGAGTAATATTAAAAGAAATAAAGGATTCATCTCAAGTTAGCTTTACCTGTATCATGAAAGACCTAAAATAAAGACATCCATCTCTAACCGTGTATTTTTTAATCCTTGAACGGTTGAATCGTCTCATGGTCTACTCGGTGATAAGTGGTAAGCCAATGTCATAGACATCACAACTTGAATGCCATTATGTACTTTGAGATATAAAGTCTACATCTCTATTGTACAACACCACGTCTGTAGCACTCTTCAACTGAGACTCATTACTGCTTCGTCGCTAAAAAAGCTGAATGGTAGTGTCTGTCCTTTTGTACTCAAAAGATGCTCTACTACCAGCTAACAATCCACCCAACCAGGGAATCATTAAGCGTTGGATCTAACTAGTTAGACTGGAATGTGCAAAACATTAGTAAAATTGTATTAATTTCGTCCCTTAGTCCAAAAAAGACATAGTTATGAATCGCAAGTTCAATCAGCGAGGTTTCAATAACAATTTTTCATCCACGACACGCTAATTGAGTGCTTTTCGTAAATATCCCCGCGAAACGAGACGCGGTACTGACGACTTTGATCGTTATTCGGAAGAGGTAACGATCAAATTTGAATAACCACGAATGGGGTGATGGCAGACTTGAAAGCGACATCCTTAGTAACAAGTGTAAAATATTTTCCCCAATCGTTGTACCTGGTGCCCCCTAGGGATATTTCAAGGGTGAATAAGCTCGCATAATGGCAAAGGGTACAATATTTTAAATTTCAATCGCTGCAAGCGGTCCGGCCACACCCCGGGGCTTCGAAGAACAAAGATTTCGTTCGGTGACTTTTATTAAGTGTTTTAATAATTCGTTATATTAGAAATTATTTTGCAATCAAATTATTGGAAAGAATAAACACAAAACGAAATTAATCGATAATTAATTCAGAAATAAAAGAGAAACTTATAGATCTTGCATCGGCTAAAACTGGAACCTAGTTCAAATAAAATTTGTTAGTGGGATTAAAGGTTTCTAAATGAAGAATAACCTTACAAATTATAAATGAATGAATCTGTATATAATAAATATTAAGCAATGCATAAGTAAATTGCAATAATATTTTATTTACCTTTGTCAGAGTTTTAGACTTCATTAAGTTAAAAAATATATATTGTAGTATAAGTATTAAGAAAATTGTAAGAATCGTTGATTTCTGAAATAATTAAAACTATAACAGATGTGAGCGCTCTACGCATGTACACATAATATTATTATACTTAACTGAAATCTGCATCATATCAAACTAATTTGAAGCACTTTCTAGACCCCGATTACCTCATAAAAGAATAGAACTATTTTACCTTCAATGAACTTTTATTAAACTGAATTGAATCATCAAACTCTGCATTAAGCACAGTTGCACAGTTTGTTTTATCGTTGGTATATATGTAAATAAAAACCTTTTTTATATAATTTTTATATAAAACCTTTTTTGTTTTTTTTAAAAAGATTTTTCTTATATATATTGACTGAAATCTCTGTCATTAAGAAAAAAGACGAGTGCAGTTTTATTTAATTCAAGAATACTGTATAATACCATTAGTGGAAAATAAAGGCTTTAAATGTTGTATTCTTAATATTGAACAGAAAACCCAATTAAATATTTTATTATTGTTTAACCACTTTTAGAGTATTCCATATCATTATATAAGGTATATCCGGTGTTCTAAGGTTCATAGCATTTGTAACACTTTTTTTTCTAACCTGAACTATGAATCAAACAGATATATTTTATAACTAAACTACTTATATAGCTGGTTAATATAAAAGTAAGTTAATGTACATTCCAAATTCAATAGAAAACAGTGACCCCATTATTCTAGAAAATACGAGATGCCTATAGCATTCCAAGAAACAACAAAAATGTCATTGACTATACACAATATACCGGTATCTATCATTCGGATCATACTCGAAATAAATATCTCGGACCTTTTATGTCATACCTAAAACGGTTCATAATAAATATTAACTTTGACAAACGTGCAGCGATCCATTGATGTTTCGTTCTCATTCTAACGATTCCCCTCCGAATATTATTTTTTTCTCGGGATTAATTCACCGAATCGTTATCAGCGCCTTACGATTGCCGACGAATTTGTTACACTAGAGTTCACCTTTTCAGTCAAATTGGAAAATTTTATGCGCCGCTCCGATAAAGGACCTATAATCATTATTATAACTCATAAATTTGATTGAAATTCGGTCACATTACGAGAGACGCTTATCGCTTAGCTGCAGTCGCCTTGAAAAATACCTCTCCAAGATTCGTTGACGACGGTCCCTTCCGATCGATTTGCGTTTAGTATTACAATAAAGGTGTTTAATGTTGAAATTTGCGTACCGAATCCGTTAAAGTTTGACAGAACGTTAATTTTTCGAAACGACTGGTTTTACTGATGGTAGGGCAAATCTTCGGCGCGCACCGTGCGGTACCGTGGGTTTCGTGGCCTCGGAGTGGTGGGGCTCGATGGGGTTTAGTCGGTAATCGGTTTTGCGGGGTAGCTCTTGCGTGGCTGACGCCGTGCAGTGCCTCGCGCGCCTTTCTCAAGGCGTAGTCTCCCGGCAGGAATTGGAAGAAGACGAGGACCCCGTTCTTCTTCTTCTCCCTGTTCTTCTCTGGAGGCGCCGGAGTCCGACATAGCCCGGTCTCTTACCCCCCTCGACCGGGTATGCGTAAATGGATTCCCCAGCGTTAAAAAAAAGAAGTGCAAATTGTTAGTCCGCATAGATTAATATAACCACCTGGGCTGTTTCTGTCTCCGAGTAGTCACACGTCCTGATTTAAAGGCCGGTAAAGTCGTTATACTATACACTTAACACGTAGACTTCATATCTCGAAGTGGTTGGCAGCATTCATATTGTGATGTCAATGGTATTCACTTTATATCAGATGCTCGTGAACTATTTTGATCGGTGTTTCAGAACGTGGGGCCCACGCCCCATAGGGGGAACTTTGATAATTAAGGGGGGCAATCGCACTAAATTAATATAGAAAATCTGTTTTAAAATTATTTTGAATTTGAATTTTAGTTTATTATTATATGTTTTGAAATATTACTTACTGTTTTCTGATAACAATTTTATAGTGATTTCTATTTTAGAAATGTTACAGTGGGGTATGGCATCATAAGGGTTGGGAAACACTGACTTAGCCTGCAAGTAAAATTAATAATAAACGCCCTTTTTTCCCCTTACCTTTGTCACATTACCTAGATTGCAAGAAACCTAATTAAAATATTTAGATTCATGATTTTAAAGTGTAATCGCAGTAGGCACCAGTGGCACTACCTACCTATTTTTTTATCGCACGAAATTGGTAGACAAGCGGCCCAATAGTTTAAAGTGGTTATGAGAGTCCGTTGAGACCAATATGAAGATCGTTGCCCATCTTGAGGTATGAGGTTTTTTTCCTACCTATTCGTTAGTAGCCCAAGGGGCTATTCCAGCTACACCCAAATGGGTAGGTAAGCTCGCGGGATCAATTTCCTATCACTAGCCCTAGCAAGAGCAGTGCTTCGCAGGATATACCAGCGAATCGGAATTACGACCCACTAAGAAGACCGGCGAGAAACTCAGTAGACTATATTCACCTCACTGGTCCTGTGGTTAGCAACTCTAACTAATTACCATTGGGCAAAGTTCGGGGTTACTGAATGTGAAACGCTTATTTATTTGTAATATCATTGTTTTTGTTATTGTTGTTACATTCATATTAGATAATAAATTCAAAAATCTCTTTGCACGTATGAATGCCCGCCACAATCGTTATGGCTTTCACTAAGTATCCATTTCATGAACCGACGCTTGCGTTACCACTTTTAAAATCTTAATAATATCGCAAAAACCTTTTTTGAGTATTAAAAGCAACTATTGATGTGCCATGTTCGAAACCATAACAACACAACCAAACAAACAATCTTTAATTCGTATCTAGTAGAATTAGTTTGGACGGGATCTGCTTATGATTGACACTTTAAGAAACATTATAATAATCCCTACTAATATATAAATGTGAATGTAAGTTTGTTTGTTACGCTTTCACGCGAAAATTACTCAACCGATCATCACGAAACTTTGTACACATATTCTTGGAGGTATTAAAAGTAACATAGGATACTTTTTTATGAAGAAAAAAATTATTTTTTACTAAAAATTAAAAAATTGTTTGTCAAAAAATCTCAAAATCTAGCTTCAACGCCATCGACCGGTTCAGTAATAAAGCTCCAATCCTAAGTACTGTAAATGAAGTCGCGGGTAAAATTTAGCGTTATGCCAAAGTAACTATTCCACGCGGACGAAGTCGCGGGCACAAGCTAGTAATGAAATAACCGTAGATCATTCCTTCATCCCTAAGTAGATTTTTAAAAACTATAAATTATCGTCCTCGTTAGAACAATTTACTTATACAGATTATCCGTATACATTTTTATGTTTTTTTAAGCGATTGATTCTTGTTACTTCATGAGAAAGTGAAGAACTCTAAAAATTAAATGAACAATAATATTACTTAATTAAGCACTTTAAAATAAAAATTAATTAAAATAATTTTAAAATAAATTATTTTTAAAATAATTCTCGTTTAAAATGTATTACAAAATGTAACGCGCAAATTTGAGGACGAATGTATTTTCTATTAGGGATGGTATTTTAATGCTGTACTCAAAGCGGACTAATTATCAAAGCTGTGGGCGAAATGACTTATGGAGGGTGAATTTTAAATATCGTTCATTTCAAAAGCACACTAGATTTCATCGAAATGTATTTGAATGCAAATGCTATATTGATTTGAATCTCATTAGTGTAAGCAAATATTATTACGTTCTCTATATATTAATACGTGAAGCAAAAACTTTGTATCCCTTGTTACGAAAATTGCGAGGACGGAGGAGTATGAAATTTTCCACACTTATAGACAATATAGAGAAGAAGTGCACAATGCTAATATTTTTTTTAAAATAATGCATAAAAGATACATTAAATCAGCAAAGAAAACATTACACACACTACCATGTATTTGACACACACTCATGCATACTCTTTTGTTGTCAAACATTATGAGTAGTAATAGTTCTATTTTTTCAACTGGAAAGGCAAAGATATTATTGTACCAAACAGTCTAATAGTTTATATTAAAAATGAATAATGGTAATATGAAATGAAACGAAATGAAGTTAATTAATTAGAAACATTAATCAATTGGCATGAAATTAAATGAAATGAGATGAAATATAATGAAATATAATCTATATATCAATACGTGAAGCAAAAATATTGTTAATTATAGTCGAATTTCGACTACTGCGGGACCACTAGTAGTTAATTAATTCTTTGAAGTGTTGATGTTTGTGTTATGCGAATTGTTTGATCGTTCTTTTTTCGAAAATTAGTTGATTGTTTACATTTTTATACTAATAAGAAAATACTACATGAAATAATTGTTTCATACATAAATGCGATTCACAACTCCCAGCATTTACAGATGAAGAATTTATAAGTTCGGCTATGGATCTTGAGTATTTCAACCCGCCATTGATTTAACAATATTTGGAGTCTAAAACTAGGTACAGATGCATTCTAAATTCAAAAGTTTGTTAGCTGTTATATTATATAATCCAAATCTTGATCTCATATCTGAATTTCGAGAGCAGGCTAAATAGGCTTCCGTAACCTTTTAAGGGTAAGGGGCTGTGAAGTAAAAAACCTGCGCAGTAAAAACCAAAAATAATAAAGAATACCTAAAAAGCTTACACTCTTTAAACTTTGCTAGAAAAATACTAGATATATTATTTGTCCTTAGATTAGAAAACCATTACTTGAATGAAGCGAGACTAAAAGTGCAGAATTAATAGAATAGTTCAACATCTACACGATAAAAAATGACCTCCACAAAAATTAAATGTCATCTGCTCATTTCTACAATTACAGTCTATAATATCAATTACAATCTTTAATTTTCTTAGGTCAATACACCCGAGATCGAACGTAGTCCTAAATTGCATTGGAATACAGGCTGTATACGTTCAAAACTGGAATGGAATGACTGAACGCAATACCGACCTGCAAGGGTCCACAAGTCCTACAACCAGTAATCTGTTTATTCTCTATATACATACATTCTACATACTACATACATACATGAAAATAAGCATCGCTTGAATAACACGATCAGACAAGTTAGATAGGTGCAGGAGCATCAATATTGTTAACAGGAGCAAATGTTTCCAAAGCCTGACACGGACACCGCTCCGGCAAATATACAAACAAAATAAATCGCATTTAACGTAACAAAGCATTCGCGACTCCCTAGGGAAGATCTCGTTAGAGTCTTAATGAATCTATTGAGGCCTCGTCGAGCGAAGCCGGACGCGAAAGAAAGGCTAGAGGGTGAGCTAAAGTTTCGCTAATAACTTGCGCTAGACCCCAATCTCCGCAGCAAATTATATTAACAGTACTAGGACTTCAATCAGAGAAAGTAGTCAAAATTTAAATTAAATTTCGTACAATATGTACAATTCTATTGATACAACACGATTTTGTATTTTAGTACACATACTCATCTCTTATTATGAAGGTAAATCTCCTATAATAATAATAATACTAAGCCTTTATTGCTGTTTTACTTACTAATTACTAACTTAATAAATTACTTAATAATAAATTAAATTTAAGTTCAACTTATAATCAAGTATTGCGTTCGGCGTTCAGTGTGGTTTTCAAAACAGCTTGTCTCTCGACAAAGGCCTCCTCTAAAGATTGCCAATAATCTCTATTTTTGGCCATTCGACTCTAATGCGGGCCGGCTACACTCTTTATTTCATCTTACCAACGTTTTAGCTGTCTTCCTTTTTTTCTACTGCTATCCCGTGGGCTATCTGTAATTATTTTAGTCAATTTTTCGTATTTCTCTCTTAAGATATGTCCTGTCCATCTCCACTTCAGTGTTCTACTTATTTTGATCTAAGGTAAATCTCTTATAAAGGAAAAAAAACCTCTATCATGTTTACATATCTAACGTTATAAAGTACGTAAATACTGCAGTCCAAAATTCATACAGTAGAACCAATTTTATTATTTCTTTATAATATTTTTTTATTTGGTGTTGCAATACTAAATTGTGAAGACATGAAATTATTGGGCTGTAGCCTAAGCCTAATGCGGTTTACATTCGCTTGAACTTCCACAAGTAAAACATCTGATTACATGCAAGGAGTAGATAGAAACTTCACAATAAACGGAAGCATTCATCGAAGGTCGGCTTAGATCGCTATGCTTAATAAACAATAAATTTTGAATTTTAAAAGCACTTAAACGTAACTATATAAAATTATATACGAAGTATAAACTTATGTCTCTTCGTTGTAAATGCTAATAGTAAGAATAATCAACAGACAACTTTTTTATTAATGTGTTCAGAATATAAATTGACTTGTGCAATAAGTTACAAATATCTTAAGAAGCTTTTTTAAGACTAAATCAATGAAATTTAAAATAGCATTAAATTTTTTAATTCAAACGGAATTTTTAATCATTAGCCAAATGAATAAAAAAGAAAGGATAATAATATTATTAAAGCTGATATACAACATGCGAAATCATACATACTGATTTTTTTAAACAACTCTGTGTTTCTTTACGGGCTGTGTATTAATAAGTTTAAAGGTTACAGTTTATCCGTGTCAAAATAACGAGTAAGTTCAGAAGTCAATTTAAATTTGAAAGTGTACGTAGTTTCGTATTTTTTTATATATTTTGTAGAAGAGCTGTAACTGCATCAATTCGTGGCTTATAACAATTTAGATTGCAATCCTTAATGAGCTCTTTCCAGTGTTCCTCGCTGAACGTATAATGAATACAATATTTCGAAAAGAACCCGTCGTAATAAGAGCTTCACGTATTTTATTACGGACTAAAATATTTTCTTATGAACACTCCATGGTATAATCTTATTAGAGTGCGAATTATATTTAGGTTGAGCTCGGTGTCGCGCAGTGTCGGTGCCTCGCGTAAACTAATTGCATTTAGAGCGATAGAGCGCTCTCAGAGACGGAGCAAGCGACGCTAATGGACGGTATTAATTAATACTGGCGTCTCGTCAAATTTCAACTTAAATGTAATATCTATCGTCAGATATTGAGGTTAATGTCAAAGAAACCATTTCATAATCTGATAGTGCTGCACCGTTATGATTTCGGGTGTTATTAGTTAAGCTAAAACAGCAGATAATTGAGCTGCGTTTGAGTTGTTGGGGCTATGTCCAAATAGCAATTAAAATACACTCATACCTATGAAATTTACTCAACGGTAGCTGAATATTGTTAAATTTATTAGGGTTTTATATTTTTAGGGTTTTATAGTCACCAAGCGCCTGATGACTACGTACCAGGAAAGGATCCGGAGTTTCTTTGGGCATATAATGCGATCCCCATTGCACGGCCTGGAGAAACTCATAATTCTCGGACAAATGGAAGGGAAGCGCGCTAGAGGAATAGCGCCAGCTAGATGGGTGGACCAACTCAAGGAAGTGACTGGAGGCCAGATACAGGGAGCGGTACATATGGCGCAGAACCGGACCGAGTGGAGAAGATTGACATACAGTCACGATCCTCAGCATTGAGGGAAGGACCAGAAAGAAGAATATTACCATTAACATGAAGTATATACATTATCTTTAAAAAGAGCCTCACACATTTAATAGTGCTTACACTCATTGTATCATAAGCCCGGCTGCTAATACAAAGTTTCCTGATTAGGTTTCCGCATCAAGAATTTCGTATTCGGACACCCGAACCACTAGGAGTCGACCAACTGAGCCGGTTTCAAGCAAAATTTTCTACTGTCCGTAACATTTTCGGTAGAAGACGGGTCCGCATCATAAATTTCCATGGTATAGCTTGAGAATGGCTCGTCACATCGACACGCCGGTCACAATAATGTTCGAATCATTTTGAAAATTTATTATCTTCTTTTCTAGTATCTTCTTTTTGTCCTTATTCCACTAGATGAGGTCAAAACAACAGTCATCTTGTAATTTAATTTGACCTTCAGTTGACGATCGACTATAAGCCTGACATCAACCCTCCCTCGGAATAACAGACCTGATATTGGCCAAGTTAGGATAGCAATTAATGTGAAGGTAAACTGTTAAAAAAATATACACTTTATCCTCATTAGAAATGTACCGCTAAAGACAGAATATCTGCAGATTTTTTTCTGAAAAATAGCCGATAAAACTATGCGTAAACAAAAAATTCTCCACTCGCAGAAATTGAAATAATTGTCGAATTTGTATATACAGTTATTTGGATCACTATTTCAATTTCTCTGTTCTAATCTAGAATTAAAATAAAACTATTGCATCCTCCGTGCGTCGTATTCCTCAGTGCTGAGGGTCGTGACCTTTACGGAGCACTTTTGTTAGGACTATGTTCCTCCATTCACTCCTGTCCTCCGCGCAGTGGATAGCGACATTGATGCTGGATTCCAAAGTCGTCTTAATCTGATCGGACCAGCGCATGGGACTACGCCCTCTAGGCCTCTTTCCTTCCACTTTGCCGGTGATGAGAAGTCTTTCGAGATTGTCACCCTTTTTCCTCGCAACGTGGCATGCCAAACGATCAAAATTCGAACATTATCACTGACAATCGAAGATTTACGTCCCTTTTATTATTTGATATTTTCTTTTGTTTTATTATTTATTTTTTCGAACAAAAATGTCAGAATTTTCAGAAAATGCTACCTAAAAATGTTGTCTTGGGTTTTTTTTGTATATAAACAGAAAAGTTATTTTGGATAACTATATCTTGTTTTTAGCATACTATAATTGTCGAAAATTCAATATCTCTGTAAAATTTAATTATTTTACTATCTCTGCTTATTATAAACATGGTATTTTCATTAAAGTGCAATGATTTATAATCTTTTATGTAACCTTGGCTGCTACGGCAGATGGTGCATAAAACTCGTAATGTTAAAAGTTAGCGAACAAGAATGAGGGTGAACAAGGAAGCTTCTGCAATATTGAAGTGAATGTATATATCAGGAACGTTGTTTTACAAAATTACAATGTTAAAACATAGAATCTGATAGCTAGCTATAAAACTTTTTGTAAATACCGAAACTCGGTCATTGAAATCGACAATTCCTACCTACGACAGTATTGTACAAATATTAAAACCTATATTTTTATTTATTTTATTGCTTAGGTGATCGTGAACATTTGTTAAGTACGTATATCATTAGAGAAATTGGTACTTACCTGCGGGATCCGAACACCGTTGCATCGCTAGATAAGAATGCATCGGACGTCTTGTCCTTTAGGCCACGACGACTACAACTTTGTATTACACACGTACCTTTAACGCCAATGTACTCCGCACAAAAAAAAGCTTAACTTATTGACTAGAAATGACTAGACTAGAATTAGAAACGTACATACGCATTTATTATAATAAATATTAATCTATACTAATATTATATAGGAAAGATTTGTTTGTTTGTTTGTATTGAATAGGCTCCGAAACTACTGAACCGATTTGAAAAATTATTTTACTGTTTGGAAGCTACAATATTCCCAAGTGACATAAGATAATTATAATCTTTGTTGAAAAAAATTAGGGATCCTTACTAAAACTCCAAGAATAAAGTAACCAAAGGTGTAAAAAAATTACTTAAAATATTCTTTATATCGCGTGCCCCGCGAAAACTATTGATGATAGAATAAAATAATGCACTACGACTTTGTAGAACACATTATTATTTACAAAAAGATTCGCGACAGCATATGTCTAACTATTATTGTTATGCCGCAATAGTATTTAAATAAATCTTGAACACGACCATCAAATTAACTAATAATAGACCAAAACAAACATTCAAAATTAAAATAATTTCGTTATTAAATGTTTGCGTGAACTTTAATTTTAGTACCAACTTAAACTTCGGAGTTTAAAACAAAGTACGTACTTGTGAAAATTCAGCTCATCGTAGTTCTCGTCTGAGAAACGTCTCAGTTGGTAATACGGACCAGCTGTCGGCAGCCCTGCCGCTTTTGATAATTGTTCAAAGTAATTATTTCAAACATTTAATTGCGTGTTCGAAGCTGTATTTTTTTTAAATAAAACTTGGAATTGTTGTGTTATTTTAGAGTGTACTGTGTTAAATTAAACGAAGCCATTCATTTTATTGGCAAAGATTTCGTGTGCAGCATTTTGATTACTTAGATGACTTTTTCATTATACGGCTAAATATATGTGATTTTTTTTCTTTTTTTCCTACCTAAGCTGAGAGCCTTGAGAGGCTATTTCAGCGTAACCTTAACTAGTAGGTGAGCTCACGGGGCTCAAACCTGACGACGTTGCTAACACGAACCCTAGCAAGAGCCGTGCTTCGCAGAATCTACCACCGGATCGGAAACGCGACCCACTGAGAAGTTACGGCGAGAAACTCAGTGGGCTGTGTCCGAGGGTTAATTTACTCGTCGAGTCCTTTTTCGCAAGCGACGGGTTCGACGAGAACGATGACCGGTGCTTGAGGTACCTAAAAGCACCGTTAGTGGATCGGGAGGATCCGAAATGACGTGTTCGGGGCGACGTCGACTGCTTTCCATTCTGTCCGCAGGATCGGGATTTATGTGAGGGTTACAGCGCACGTCTTATACAGAACCGGAAAGCATTGAGAACGTGAATCACGACGCACACCGAGAAGTCAAGTCTCTGTCTGCGTTGAAACAGTGGCGGTCCCACGATTGAGCCACAAATAGGCCTACCGCGTGCTCTTGAGATAAGAATCAGAGTGATACTAGAAGAATTTAAATAGATGAGGATAACACTGAAAGGAACGGACGGTATACTCAATTTAAATTTGTATATAGATATAAAAGTACTAGAAAAAAAAACCTCACTTTACATAAGTTGCGATGCCGTGACTCATGTTTGAAAAAGACAAAACATTCACAACTTCAACGTTTCTTTCTAGATAAGACGCGGATTTAACGATGGATCATACGACTGCTTACCGAAAAATCTGCAAAGGAATCGTTCACAAAGATGCCTCTGCTTCAAACGGAAGCTAAGAGGCTCTGCACTTAGGGAAAATATTTGAATCCGGTCATCGGGAAAGTTGCTCGAGATCAAGGATTCCAGCTCGATTGATGCACCCGGGTGCTTTAAGAGTTCTACGTAAGATTTCTTTATGTTTTATAAGACTTCAATACACTGTCGACATTCCAGAGAATTCATCGAAAGATACGCTTTTAAATTATATTATATAATTGACAAACTCACTGAAAAAATGAAAATATAGTAGTAAAATAAAACTAGTCTAATTATTGCAGGTCATGTTATGAGCACATACCGTAGAATGTACTTGTTCGGTCCCAAAAATGTTCAGGGTCCGATTTCAAATATAAGACTAGATAAAATCGTTTAAAGGAAAATCAAGAAGAAGAAAAGAAAGAAAAAAAGGAAAAGAAGTTTTTAAAAGTTTTCTTTTTTAAGCTTTATCAAGCATGTTGGTATACAGTAGCTTGACGTTGTCAGTAAAATCAAAATTAAATTTATCTGAATAAGTATTTCAGTCAATCTAAGACTGAATTAAATCTTATATGTTTTAAATAATCCTATAACGTTTTTTCATTGGTTATTGTTGTATATTTATTGAAACTTAGTTTAGAATCAGTGGTTACGGTTGCTATGGTTTTTGTTCTTTTAAGCGCGATAATGAAATAATTTCTCTGTAGAGTTTTATTCACAACATTTAAGGCAATAAGCCATTAGATTTTTAAGCCTTTTAGTGCACCATTCACAAAGACCCTGATTACCTAAGCTGATGATAGTTAGTCAGGTTGACGGGAAAAGATCACGCGGTCACTCACTTGCTCGCTGGTTAGATCCGGTAAAGACACTCACCGGCTTGCCAATAACTGAGGCTATAAAGACCGCCGAGGACAGGAAGACGTGGAGAAGCATAGAGCATGGAGTGATCGACACTTCAAGCTAAACAGAACCTTCAGCAATGAAGAGACTGACTAAGGAGATCTTCTAAGGTAATCTAAATCTAGGTAAAAGGTAATCTAAATCTAAACTAAGGTAATCTTACTGGTGGTAGGACCTTTAGTAAGTCCGCGCGGGTAGGTACCACCACCCTGCCTATTTCTGCCGTGAAGCAGTAATGCGTTTCGGTTTGAAGGGTGGGGCAGCCGTTGTAACTATACTTGAGACCTTAGAACTTATATCTCAAAGTGGATGGCGCATTTACGTTGTGGATGAATACAATGATGTTGAGTGCGTATTTCATTAGAAAAATTGGTACCCGCCTGAGATTCGAACACCGATGCATCGCTCAACACGAATAGCACCGGACGTCTTATCCATTAGGCCACGACGACGTCATGTCTCTCAACAAAAAGATCGCAGGGAGAGAGGGGCTCCTCGCGAAACGCAT
Source organism: Bombyx mandarina (assembly GCF_003987935.1). The sequence goes on along the minus strand of NW_021011545.1, from coordinate 343,388 downwards.
TACCTCACTTCCCGTATGCCTGTGTACAATTCTGTATCATCCAAGACTCTAACGCAGATGATGAAGTGACATGGGGCTTTAAATCAAAAAAGATATACCACGCAAAGTCCTACGATTACATGGGTCAGTGGATGGAACAAATCTTATACCGTCTTTCTGTACAATTGAGACTCGGAGCTCGTGTCTAAGGTGAGTGATGGCATCTATGACATTTATGGATTCTGATAACAAAGGTGAGCCATAAGTCCTATGGCTACAAAAATAACTCCGTGTAACTTCTGCTTCTAGACTACCGACTCAATTTCAGTAAAACTCACAGACCTGTTTCTGGCACAATTCCTTCGCACGAAATTCGTTATTACAATACATTCAAAAGTTCACAATACATCTCTGAGTAAGATCTTATTTAAATTTATAAAAATACTAGCTGACCCGGCAGGCATCGTAGTGCCTTAATCGATAAACAAAAAACCTAAACTTTTGTATAAAATACACTCAAAGAAAGGAATCCGTCCGACGGGGAACATATCAGAGGAAAAACAAAAGATTTTTTTTATTTAATTCTGGACATTTTCATATTTATCTACCTTTTAAACCTTTTCTGGACTTCCACAAATAATTCAAGACCAAAGTTAGCCAAATCGGTCCAGTCGTTCTCGAGTTTTAGCGAGACTGACGAACAGCAATTCATTTTTATATATATATAGATAGAAGATAGATAGATAGAATGTGCTTATTTATTTTTAACTCGCAGCTCGCAAGTTTTACTTATGCACTATTAAGGAGGAGTTTAACAAAGTTAGACGTTTGCCGGAGTCACACTCACGCCATTATTGATGCAGCAGATACAGAGTTTTCTACGAACAACTTTAGTAATTGTACGGTAAACTTCACGGGTTTTTGGGACGGCTATTAAGTGTAATTTCGGCTTTAAATATTGACTCGCTAATGGTTCATTCTGGCTTCGAATTCTAGAAACTACGAAAAACGAGTTTGTAAGAAATTAATACAATTAATGCTGAGTGTCTTTAAACGGTTTTAATTTAGGGTTTCATGGAATGATTACGTGTATGATTCATGTATGATAGCACGCTTAGCAGTATTGAACTGAACTGACCTTGAACCCGAAATTCAAAATTAAAACAAGGCTTCCTAGCATCTATCTATCACATATTGATGGAGAAAATCATGAAAAACTGGTAATCACTGACAAAGGGAAGAAAAAAGATAGCGAGGTCGCAGTCCAGTCTATTGGCTCGTGCTACTCTCGGTTCCACCATTAAGGATGCTCTCAGAGTAGCGGAAGACAGAAAGAGATGACACAACATCACGAAGATGAAACTCATGGATGGAGGTGGTCACCACCCTCAGACATTAGAAGCACGACTGACGAAGAAATATGAAACCAAGTACCTCTGTGGTTCTAACATCTAAGTTTAGAATGAATAATAGGGATAAACTTTACACTAGATCACGTCTTTATCAGTTGCACTCGATACTGAAAAATTATAGATTTATCGTTAAAGTTTCGATCCTTATAACTCTAGTAAGATAAAATTATTTTCATTATTATTCTCCTACATTTATTGAAATCTTATTAGGTATACAATATTTAAAAAAAATTTTTTTTTTTTTTATTCCTTAAAAATAGATTGCCGCTGATAGCGGTGTCTACGATACAAGCCACCAGTGATTAGGACTCCAGAGTGAGAAACCTCCTCACAATACGAGCCGTATTAAGGATAGCTGCTTTTTGTACCAGGCCCAACTGAATAATTAAAGTTTCTTAACGTGTTAGTCGAAACTTTTCTCTATAAGCCGTGTACGGACACAACTATTGGAACAATGATGGTTGAATCAACGTACCACGTGGCGGTAGTCTCGTGGGCCAAGACTAATATTTTATTTTTATTATTATTAATAGCTTGTTTACTATAAAAAGGATCTTACCACGATTCTTATTTTTAATGAGTTCCCGATAACGGAGAAAGTTTACAATAGTTCGTAGCTATTAACAAGCTATTTAAGTACTTCTATCGATATATTCAAGTTATATTAAGGTACAGACATACTCTATTATATCTTACGCGAATATTCTATGCGATTTTTTCATGAATTTTTCAATATTGAAATACGGTTGTGTTTTACTACTGAAAATCGTCAATAAATATGTAAATAACAAAATATAAACATTATATTTCTTAAAACATGAAAATTCAAATGATTTGTGTACTTGACTGATAATCTTTAAAACAAATCAATAATTTCAAAAACTATCCCAAATATAGATCGCCACAAAATCTGTGTATTGATCGCCCTATGCAATTTTTGAAAAGAAAAGCTAGCGCACACCTGGTATTAAAAAATTATCGAATCATTAATGTCGTAAATTGAATGTTATAGGCAATTGAGATCATTAAAAATAAATAACTGGGTCTTGTTTTAATCATAAAAATTTAAAAGCGGTTACGATTTTCTTAAGAAGTTTGAATGAACGTTAAATTGAAACACAATCTTAAAAATACTCCAAAATGTTGCCATCTAAACGTTAGTCTGAATCAAAGGCATTCTCAACACTGTTTCCGTATGCAAACAGTCAATAATGCCAGGTTCAAATGAGACCCGCCCCGGGTTCGCTTCCAAGAATTTAATATCGTTTCAAATTGGCAAAATAATAAACAGGGATGTCAGATGCAGGAAATGCAATCACGTCAGTTATGGGGGCGTAATTAAACATTAGTTCATTGCGTTGTTGGTCGTTGACTACTGATTCAGTCTAATGTGTTCTTTGATTGGCTTTTATTATTACCATTTAGTTTTACAACCGACGATCCTAATGACACCACTTCACACTTGAAAATGTTTAACATACTATATATATTTTTTTTCTTAGATGGGTGGATGAGCTCACAACTACTAAGTGGTTACTGGAGCCTATAGACATCTACAACGTAAATGCGCCACCCACCTTGAGATATAAGTTCTAAGGTTTCAGTATAGTTGCAACTGCTGCCCCGCCCTTCAAACCGAAACGCATTACTACTTCACGGCAGAAATAGGCTGAGTGGTGGTACCTACCCGTGCGGACTTATAAGAGTCCTAAATAAAGCTATAGCATTTCCTTGCATGTCCGCGTGTTATAGTCTCAATTAAAACTACTTGTACGGCTTAGTTTGCCGTTAATATTTTTGTTATTATATTATTTCCAATGTTTTGAATACTTTAGAGTTTTTGTGGTGCGATGTTGAGTCTGATAATTACAAAATTAGCAACAGACAATTTTTATTTAAAGACAAACGTTAGACCTTCCCAAAATTTACAAGCGTTGACAATGACAAGGTAATGTCAAAATTGTATTATGCTAAATAATATAAAAGAAGTTCGTCGCCCAACAGAGTATAGTCCTATACTAAATACAGTGTTACAAAGTATAAAAACATCATAAAGTTATTTAGCTCCTCATAAAGCTAGACTCTCAATGCCACTCGACAACTCTCGTAGTTTTTCCTTGTGAAAACTACGAAAATTATGTGAAAAAATGACTGCGACTCGACGGCGAGCAAGCTTGAGCCTTTACCAACTCAAACCCTTTGACTTTAGGTTAAAAGACAAGCCTTATTCCTTTTGTCGTTCTCGTACTCCTGTGGATTCAGCTCTGTAAAATAAATAACGTTAATAAGTTTTACGACTTTTGATTCTTGAGTTTCTGATTTCAGAGCTAGTTCTTTTATTTGTTTGTTTTTAGCTGCGGCTTTTTTTCAAGAGTATCACTTGGTTTTCGAGTACTGAAGCTAATCTGTTTACAGGGCTTGTCATAATATACACTAAGGAGACGTTACAGAATAAATTTCCGCCAAAAAAAACTACTACTAGAAATCAAAAATGTTTGATCGGAATATTTTCATGACAAATATTTTAACACGTTATCTGAATATGGTACAGACATAAATTCTTCAGCGAAATCCAAGCGAACAAACCGTTCAAAGCAAAGGAACGTCTCTCTTTTGAAAGCCAATAACAATATAAGTTTAACAAACTGCAACATAAGGGTAGTTTAAAATCGATAAAGCCTTTTCCACACCATTGATTCGCACATACGAGCACTGTGTGCACGGGCCGCATTCAATAACAAGAATGCGGCCACCGGACCCTATAGGAGAAAAATTGAACTGAAAGAATTTAAATATTCTAGTCGTAACATAATTCTATTTTCAAAATTTGGGTACATACTTGGTATTTTTTCCTAACATATAGAAAAGACTGTATGCAATTGCAATGATTTATTAATTAGCATCACAATCAATTTTTAAACTATACATTTAAGCTATTATATTTCCAGTATAATCAAACATTCCTGTTATTTCCAGTTCAAAAACTAGTGATTAATTCAGAAAATTTAAAGTTGAAATTACACTTGTGTATATTAAGAGAAATTTCCTCTCTCACCTTAACAAATTTTATTTTCTTTGGCTGGATAGATTTTTTTTCCGGAAAGACTAAAGTTTAATATTTTAACGTCGCACCCCTAGTTACGTATCTGCACGTAGTACAGTAGAAAGGCTGGGGACCCCTGCTGGGTTCCTTTGAGTCTTAATAACTGAAACGGTCACAAAGGCCCCTCAAGAACAACTGATAGAAAATTAGTCATGTTCACCCGTTAATTTAATTGTTATTACTAAGGGTTTAATATGTGAAAGTAACGCTACATATTCTTACGTATATTGGATTATTGCGCAGTGACTATGATAGAATTATGTGCTCTAATTTGGCAGTTGTGTTTATAGTTTGTGTTTTACTAAAATTTTATTGATACTCATTTAATTTTTTCCAATTAATATCCAAAATTACAAAAACTGTACAAATTTGGAGGAAAAAAAAATCCTTTTATTAAATACGTGGTTTATCAGAACGGCTTTTACAGATTAATCTTGCGTTTTTTATTGTATATAGGTATAACTATATTAATAGTTATTTACATGTGAAATTGCTGTTTTACAATACTGGCTATTTAAAACGTAATTTATATGTATTGCTCGCAGTAAATTCTAAATTCAAATGAATTTTATGAAAAGAAAGAGAATTTGTATCTTCAAATTCAGTAATTTGTTTATTGATTAGTTAGTGTCTTATTTTCACTAAACTTATATCTGTTTTATGAATAGGACACGCTAAAAATACAAGAAATAATGGAATACGAGTTCATCACAACATTAATGACGGTTACGGAACACTACAAACGAACACAGACTTATTATTAGTTTGAACGCTACCGACATGGAAATTTTGATTTAACAATAAATTCCGTGGCCACCAGAAACACCAAAATCAACAATGACGAATTAAAGGCGGTAGTCGAAGCTAACTATACTCAATCTACCGGTGAGTTAGCAGCACTTTTTAACGTTAGCATCAAAACTATATTGATACATTCGCGTGAAATTGGCAAGCTAAAGAACTTGATAAGTAAGTGCCGCACGAACTGAACGAATGTCAGCGCGACGATCGCGGTAAGGTATTTTTTTTTTTCCCCAGGAGAAAATCGCCGGATCCCCAACAGCGCGGCATGTGGGGTATGCTTTTTTTTGTTTTTTTTTATTGCTTTGATGGGTGAACGAGCTCACAGCCCACCTGGTGTTAAGTAGTTACTGGAGCCCATAAACATCTACAACGTAAATGCGCCACCCACTCACCGTCTCAAGTATAGTTACATGGGAGTTGAGCCTCACTAAAAACTTCTGCCGCTTAGATACAGCCGGCGCCCTTTCGCGAACCGGGTCGGAGCCCAGTCGGGGCTATTGAGACGGCGGGATGGGGCTGACGCAGAGCATATTACATCCATCCCGCCGCCCCACAGACGCCGGACCGGCGGCTGCCGGCGACACGACCACCAGTTCCCTCGGTCACCCTTGATGGCACCGCACGAAAAGCCAACTATCTAGCTGTCCAACTAGAGGCAGAGATTCCTCAACTGCACTCCGACCCCTATTCAGCCTCCAACCACGAGCGGTAAGGTATAATACCTTGCGTTGTTTAACAGATACAGATACGAAGGGATTTTGGACCGCATTGTCAATTAAATTGAAAAATTGAGTCTTTTATATCATCCTAAGCGGTTATCATCTAGGAAATATCCCAAACAAAAACTACCCCAAAAAGTTATTGTCACTGGTTGGTGGTCTAATGCCGGTATAAAATTATAGCTTCATACCAAATTGCATCAGTATTACTGCGGATGTTTACTGTGGGGAACTGGACACAATGATAGAGAAGTTCACGAATTTCCGACCCGTTTCTCTTAATCGCTCGTCCCCGCCTTTCCACGACAACGGTCGACCTCATGCGGCACAACTGACAGTCTCAAAAGAACAAGAGGCAGTACAAAATGTCTTTGAAGAGTTAGTAGGCTCCCGTACACCTAATTCTTCAAGAAGGGCATTGAAAAATGACCACCTTTCTAACAGAGACGAATCATTGGCGATTGAGAGGAAAAAAATAATTAATATGACTTTTAACTTCGTATATAGTAAGCGGCAATTTTGAATACTTAATGTTACTGTTTGTTATGTTAATGTTAATGATTTGAATACTTGTACAGTTTTTGTGATCATCGACTTATCTAAGTCTACGACTCGTAAAATCCGAGCAAATTACTGCGGAATCTATCAGTTTTCTAAGTACCCTATAACTGTAAAAAAATACTTGGAAACCTTCTAAACATTAACGTCGGAGAGTTACTCATAAACGAACATAAATTGTCTTAAAGATCCTGTCGAGACTCTGGCTTTTTTGCATCACCACCCTTATATTCTTACTTGAAACTGTTTTTCTTTTTACTACATCTTAATTACTCTGAAAGCCGGTTAATGGTCTTTAAGACAAGACGTAAAAAAATAGGAGCTGGCTACTGGACTTTTAATGATTTATTTAATGGGAAATTCGTGTTTTTTTTAATACCTAGGACACAGTTCTACTTTATCAACGCAAAATCCGCTGGATCTAGAAGACTAACTGAATTTTTAACTTCCTAGTCTTAGGGGGACAGATTTTACAATCTACCTGCAGAAAAATAAACTAGTTTTGTTTTTTAGAAATTTTATCTGAACTCAGAGTCTAACTCAGAGACTATGAACTGTAAATTACTTATTAAATACTAAACTGTATACGAATATACAAAAAAAAATATGCGCAATAATCCAGTGAAGTTTGAACGGGGAAAAAAACGCTTACCGTATAATCAAATAATCTGTCTATCTTCTATTTAAATAAAAATGAATTGCTGTTCGTTAGTCTCGCTAAAACTCGAGAACGGCTGGACCGATTTGGCTAATTTTGGTCTTGAATTATTTGTGGAAGTCCAGAGAAGGTTTAAAAGGTAGTTTTTTTTTTTTCTTAGATGTGTGGACGAGCTCACAGCCCACCTGATGTTAAGTGGTTACTGGAGCCCATGGACATCTACAACGTAAATGCGCCACCCACCTTGAGATATAAGTTCTAAGATCTCAGTATAGCTACGACGGCTACCCCATCCTTCAAACGGAAACGCATTACTGCTTCACGGCAGAAATAGGCAGGGCGGTGGTACCTACCCGCGCGGACTCACAAGAGGTCCTACCACCAGTAAATATGAAAATGCTTGGAATTTAATAAAAAATAACAATTTTGTTTTTCCTTTGATGTGTCGCCCGTAGGACGGATTCCTTTTGTTTGTTTTAAGTTTATTTTATACAAAAACATAGGTCTTTTATTTATCGATTGAGGCACTACGAAGTCTGCCGGGTCAGCTGGTAATTAATAAATCTCCATGTGAGTTTTCTTTTTCCAATAGTCAAAATAGGAATCAATAAATAAAAAGGGGAAAGGTAATCCTACTACGGAGTGACAGGGAAACGGTAGCTCGAGGGTGTATCCATTGACTTCTGCTCACCATAAAATCTAAAAACGAACATCAAATAAATAAAAATATTGTTCCATTGCATTATCAAGAAAAACAAAACAGATATTAACTAATTGAGTTTCATTAGAACTTTACGTATTAATACGTAGCAGCAGTTGAAGGTAATTGCTGCATAGCGGTAGTCATACAATCGTGCATCGCAAAACAGTTATTAGGTTATTACTGAGGTAAAGTCGATTAACAATCGTTAAAGTACTCACCGACGACGAAGAACGTCTTCGATTTGCATCTGCAATGAAAAGTACGCGATTTAATGTTTTGTTATATTTATTTGAACATGCTAAGTATATAGTGCAGGAATAGCTCCCGATTAAATAAACAGGCCGTAATAGTTATGTTTGTAATCGTGTTATCGATAAATAAACATCAAACAAACTATTCCCTACATACGTAATGTAATTTTTTTTTTTTTTTTATTGCTTAGATGGGTGGATGAGCTCACAGCCCACCTGGTCTCAATGGTTACTGGAGCCCATAGATATCTACAACGTAGATGCCCCCACCCACCTTGAGATATGAGTTCTAAGGTCTCAGTATAGTTACAACGGCTGCCCCACCCTTCAAACCGAAACGCATTACTGCTTCACGGCAGAAATAGGAGGGGTGGTGGTACCTACCCGTGCGGACTCACAAGAGGTCCTACCACCAGTAATACAATAACAATCAGTTACAGTTAGAATCAGTTTGAAACATGAAGTCCACAGTCTTCTGCAATTCAAATTGGTAACCGCTGGCTGCATTCGCCTTGGACTGATAACTCAGAATCAAAATAAGCTCAAACTACAAGTAGTCATTTACTGATCTTATGTTACTATCATGCTGATGTTAATTTATTATCTTATAACTGTTTAAAACGGTAATTTCGAAATGTAATGCAAATATCCACAAATGTCTTTTTTTTTTCAGATACAGCAATTAAAATTAGTTCTATTAGATCACTAATCATTATCAGTATCACTATAATAATTTTATAATAGAATTCCTTAAACATGGTTTTAAAAGCCGTTGCTAGAGTTCGAAACACGTCAAATAACATGAACCCATAAAATTAATTTTTGGAAAAAGTATCTCAATCAGCATTAATGTTTCGGATAAGGAGAATTGTTTTTTTTTTTTCATTAATTAACCATTCAGACTTTGATTGGCTGGAATATAGAATTTAGCGTCAGCAAAAAACGATACTAATGCATTTCAACGTTATGAGGAGACCGTCATTTCACATATAATTTGATTAAATTAACATCAACCATCTTTGTAACACTACATAAGTCGTGACAAATTGTCTCGCACGCCCAAAGCCACGCCACGCTGTTTGACAAATGGAAATATAAATGACACGTCAAACTATAACCATTTTTGTGTCAGATGTTTATCAGAAAATTGCTTAGTTTTTGTGATATGATGTGATATTGTCCTTTGAAAAGCGATAATGGGGACATCCCTAACAGCTATTTCGGGGGCAAAGTAGCCATACATACTGCTTCGAATGACAGTACAGCCTTATCGTTAGTAAAGGACTTAATGAGCATGTCCCAAGGTACAACTGGTTCCAAGATCAGGGATTCAATTATTATTAGTTAGGATAACGAAACTATGGCGAAGACAGATGACCAATATGCATACTATACTGGCGATTAATCACCACCGCACACTACATAATATCCTTTATAAATAAAAACACTTAAAGCCAAACATGCCAAATTTATGGCTCCAAGTTTGTGTCTACATTATGCGAACATGCATATGTGATACCAGAACAATAGCTTCCAGATATTCGGGTTCCAAATAACTGCCAATTTCACTAACTCTGGGTAACCACTAGACAAACGCGGTGATCAAATATGGACTTGGAATTGTAATAAAAACCAATACCACCAATACTCCAATACCAATTTCACAGATGCACACAAAACACCAAGTGAACCGGGAGCTAGATGCCAATTCACAGCTACAGAAAAGATACTCATATTCTTACTATAAACAAAAAAATATGTGTGATGTCGTGGGACACCGGATAGGAACGTAGTTCCTCATTATAAAAATATTAATTTTAAGTTCTATTTGAGGTATAAAGAAAATAAAACTGGAGGTTTCGCAACAACCCACGGTCATACGGTAACGTACGAACTTATTGTGGTACACTTCATTCACGGTTGTTTGAATAAAAGTTAGTGTATTGCGCAAACGAACGCTCTGAGATCGTGGTCAATGAATGATAAAAAATATGTTACTTTTTGTACGTTATTACATAGTTAAGTCGTACACTGTGTGCATTACTAATAAAAATCTTACGCTACAGACGTTTTAGGGTACCCCTCCGCATCGTCCCATAAGGAACTTCGTTCCAAAAAAGCCTATATTTTATGAAATTTTATTTGATCATAAATTCACTGAATACGCTTATTACGCTTGGTGCACAATGTCGATACTGATGGCTGTAATACATTCGTCCGCCCATGCCATAAAAAAAACGAAATATCTACTTTCAGATAGTCTTGAAATACAGCTGCACATAATTTACTTTACTACCTAAACAAGCCGTCACAAACCAAAAGGAAACACGCATGACTAGATAAACTCGTACAATGTAAGTGAACGGACAGAGCTTACAAAATGTACAGACTAGTTCACAACACTAGGGCGCTTTCTGCTTCAAGTTACTGCTGGGTCATTTGGACCTGTTTTATCTACATAAGTATATATAAAAATGAATTGCTGTTCGTTAGTCTCGCTAAAACTCGAGAACGGCTGGACCGATTTGGCTAATTTTGGTCTTGAATTACTTGTGGAAGTCCAGAGAAGGTTTAAATGATAGGCAAATATGAAAATGCTCGGAATTAAATAAAAATAACAAATTTGTTTTTCCTTTGATGTGTCTCCCGTCGATTCCTTTTATTTGTTTTAAGTTTATTTTATACAAAAGTTTAGTTCGATTGAGGTACTACGAAGTCTGCCGGGTCAGCTAGTCTACAATAAATTATTTTAATCTATTTTAGGTTTACTAGTCTATACTAATATTATAAAGAGGAAAGATTTGTTTGTTTGTTTGTTTCGAATAGGCTCCGAAACTACTGGACCCATTTGAAAAATTCTTTTTCCATTAGAAGCCGACATTGTCCCTAATGAACACAGGCTACTTTTTTAAAAAAAAAATTTTTTTTGGAGTTTACTCCTTTAGAATCGATTTACATATATAGGCCCGGGGTATGAAAATTATGGGGACCAAAATCGTACTAGCATGTCACACGAAATGCGTTATGCGCCTGATTGGCTCCTGATTGCGTGATGCGTGCGCGCGCCAATCAGGAGCCAACGCGCGGCCGCGTTATCGCAGGTGACGCCGGGCTGCTGCGCCGGCAGTCCGCCACAAAGCCTCGTACTGATCGCACGTTTCTCTCATTATTGTATTTTCATATATTTGTTAGTCGTTTGTTTTGTGTCTCGTTAATTTGTTAATAATCTGTAGTGTATCGTGTTGTCGTAATATAGAACTATTTCTCGTATTGTTTCGTTTAATTTTTTATATCCAGTAAACTCCAGTCGTGCGTCGGAGCGGACACACACACTTTTTTTTTTGTTTCATGTGTGTTTTAATGTTTCCGAAGCGAAGCGAGGGCGGGTCGCTAGTTATCAAATAAAGGAAAGGTCGAACTCGTTGATTACGACGAAGAGTTCGACGTGCAACTAGCCCATAGACTCAACCCACTGAATATCTCGCTGGATCTTTTCAGTGGTTCGCTATTTCGATACGGTCGTAGATTCAGCGAAACACGACTCTTGCTAGGGCCAGTGTTAGCATATTTTCTCAGGTTAAGCTCGTGAGCTCATCTACTGGTCCGTGTGTAGTTAGTTGGATTATTAAAGCCCGCGAGATAATCAAACCGAACTCTTTACCGAAATGCAATGGCTTCTTGCATTTCGCCACAAAGAGATTCCCAATAACTTTTGAAGTGTTTTCTAAGCTATTTACCAATGTAATAGCCTATTCCTATAGCTAGTTATGGAACAGCCATTTTATAATGAAATTCAGACGTCCATCATGAGGTCGCAGAGGTACCTTATCATTGAATCTCTGTGTGGATGATGCATCCGTGCTATGACACTTTTGAGCTACGAAAATCACTTGACAAAAGGTAGGTCGTGATCTCGTTTCTCCATCTAACAGCCTGGCCACGGGACATTCGCCGATACGAATATTCGCGCGGTGCGAACGGCGAAGCGTCTAGCGACTAAAATAAGCGCATAGAAATGTACCTAACAAGCCACGCGCACCGGCGACCGGCGAAGCGACCGGCGAAATGTACCGAGCGAATCGCGCGATGCGGCGGGCGAGCAAAACAAATGCATGAATACGGACGGCGCGAGCCACGGAGTCGAGCGGTAGTCGCGGCGAATAGTGCAGTGATTAAATGAGTTTAGTTGTTTTCGCCGCGAAAAATTAACGCCGAAATTTTTATATTTTTTATTTATTTTTTATTTTATATTTTTAAAGTCGTCGTGGCCTAACGGACGTCCGGTGCAATCGTGTTGAGCGATGCACCGGTGTTCGAATATCAGGCGGGTACCAATTTTTGTAATGAAATACGTACTCAACAACACTCAACGTTCACGATTGACTTCCACGGTGAAGGAATAACATCGTGTAATAAAAATGAAACCCGCAAAATTATAATTTGCGTAATTACTGGTGGTAGGACATCTTGTGAGTCCGCGCGGGTGGGTACCACCACCCTGCCTATTTCTGCCGTGAAGCAGTAATGCGTTTCGGTTTGAAGGGTGGGGCAGCCGTTGTAACTATACTTGAGACCTTAGAACTTATATCTCAAGGTGGGTGGCGCATTTACGTCGTGGATGTCTATGGGTTCCAGTAACCACTTAACATCAGGTGGGCTGTGAGCTCGTCCACCTACCTAAGCAATAAAAAAAATATATTGAATCAGTTGAAACATGAAGTCCATAATCTTCTGCAATTCAAAGTGGTAACCGCTGGCTACATTCGCTTTGGATTGCTAACTCAAAATCCAAATAAGCTTAAACTACAATTAGTTATTTATTAGTGTTATGTTAATATTATGTTCATGTTAATTTATTCTCTTAAACTCTGTTAGAAACTAAATTTTCGAAATCAAACATAAATATCCACAAATAATAATTGATATTGATTTTAGTGAATCACTATCAGTATCACTACAACCATCTTAGAATACAAATTCCTCAAATATTGTTCTAAAATCATTAGTGACATGGAGTTCGAAAAACGACAAATAGCATGAACCTGTACAATTATTTTTTGGAAAAAGGAGCTGATGCAGCTTTATGTTTTAGATAATGTAGAAAATAGTTAATTATATCTTTTTCATTAATTATCATTCAGACTTTGGTTGGATGGAAATTGTTCGAATTTACTGTTAGCAACAAAATATACTATTGCATTTCAGTTTCATGAGGAGACCGTCATTTCACATATAATTTGATTAAATTAACATCAACCATCTTTGTAACACTACATAAGTCGTGACAAATTGTCTCGCACGCCCAAAGCCACGCCACGCTGTTTGACAAATGGAAATATAAATGACACGTCAAACATAACCATTTTTGTGTCAGATGTTTATCAGAAAATTGCTTAGTTTTTGTGATATGGTGTGATATTGTCCTTTGAAAAGCGATAATGGGGACATCCCTAACAGCTATTTCGGGGGCAAAGTAGCCATACATACTGCTTCGAATGACAGTACAGCCTTATCGTTAGTAAAGGACTTAATGAGCATGTCCCAAGATACAACTGATTCCAAAATCAGGAATTCAATTATTATTAGTTAGGATAACGAAGTTATGGCGGAGACAGATGACCAATATGCATACTGTACTAGCGATTAATCACCACCGCACACTACATAATATCGTTTATTAATAAAAACACTTAAAACCAAACATGCCAAATTTATGGCTCCAAGTTTGTGTCTACATTATGCGACCATGCACGTGTGATACAAGAACAATAGCTTCCAGATATTCGGGTTTCAAATAACTGCCAATTTTACTGACTAACCACTAGACAAAGGTGGTGATCAAATATGGACTTGGAATTGTAATAAAAACCAATACCACCAATACTCCAATACCAATTTCACAGATGCACACAAAACACCAAGTGAGCCGGGAGCTAGATGCCAATACACAGAAAAGATGCGCATATTCTTAACATAAACAAAAAAGCCTATATTTTATGATATTTTATTTGATCATAAATTCACTGAATACGCTTATTACGCTTGGTGCACAATGTCGATACTGATGGATGCAATACGTTCGTCCGCCCACGCTATAAAAAAATCGAAATATCTACTTTCAGATAGTCTTGAAATACAGCTGCACAAAATTTAGTTTACTACCTAAACAAGCCGTCACAAACCAAAAGGAGACACGCATGACTAGATAAACTCGTACAATGTAAGTAAACGGACAGAGCTTACAAAATGTACAGACTAGTTCACAACACTAGGGCGCTCTCTGCTTCAAGTTACTGCTCACTGTCTGGGTCATTTGGACCTGTTTTATCTATATAATTATATAAAAATGAATTGCTGTTCGTTAGTCTCGCTAAAACTCGAGAACGGCTGGACCGATTTGGCTAATTTTGGTCTTGAATTACTTGTGGAAGTCCAGAGAAGGTTTAAAAGGTAGATAAATATGAAAATGCCCGGAACTAAATAAAAATAACAATTTTGTTTTTCCTTTGATGTGTCTCTCGTCGATTCCTTTTATTTGTTTTAAGTTTATTTTATACAAAAGTTTAGTTCGATTGAGATACTACGAAGTCTGCCGGGTCAGCTAGTCTACAATATATTATTTTAATCTATTTTAGGTTTACTAGTTATCAAATAAATAAAAGGTCGAACTCGTTGATTACGACGAAAAGTTCGACGTGCAAACTAGCCCATAGACTCAACCCACTGAATATCTCGCTGGATCTTTTCAGTGGGTCGCTATTTCGATACGGTCGTAGATTCAGCGAAACACTACTCTTGCTAGGGCCAGTGTTAGCATATTTTCTCGAGTTAAGCTCGTGAGCTCATCTACTGGTCCGTGTGTAGTTAGTTGGATTATTACGAATATGTAGGGAAAAAAGGGCAACTGCTTCGAAAGCCCGCGAGAAACTCACCGAGCTGATGACTATGGATATTCAAATCGAACTCTTTACCGACATGCAATGGCTTCTTGTATTTCTCCACAAAGAGATTCCCAATAACCTTTCAAGTGCTTTCTAAGCTATTCACCAATGTAATAGCCTGTTCCTATAGCTTGTTGTGGAACAGCCATTTTATAATGAAATTCAGACGTCCACCATGAGGTCGAAGAGGTACCTCATCAATGAATCTCTGGGTGGATGAAGCATGCGTGTTATGATATTTTTGAGCTCCGGAAACCACTTGACAAAAGGTAGGTCGTGATCTCGTTTCTCCATCTAAAGAAGGAGTTAAAAACATACATTATTAGTTTTACATACTTTTAAATTCCGGGTAAAAATTACTTGTTCAAGAACTATTTGTAGGAGATATTTAAATAGCTTCAAAATATTATTCATACGAGGAACGCCTTTCGCTCTGATCGAGCCTTTATGTCAGCCACGGGATGGCTATGAGCAATCAATATGGAGAGTAATCCGATGCCTGACGTTCAATTTGTAAAGTGACAAAGCCGCTATAAATACATAGTACATACATTACATAGTAATTCAGATTACGTGCAGTAGATTTTTTTTGCTTACACATATGACCGAGCTCGCAGGTCGTCTGGTGTAGTTTGGTTACCAAAACCCATAGACATCGACATAGTAAATACCGCATGTCCACCTTGAGACATAAGGTCTCAATTCTATGGTATTACGTCCCACCCTTCAGAAAATAGAAGCAGCTGATGGTACCAACCCGTGACCGACCTGGTAAAACAAACATAAAAGAAAAAAAAAACTTACCCGTGAGGATTACACGATGTTATTACTTCACCGTGGAAGTCAATCGCGAACATATGTTGTAAGCATTTTATTAGAAAAATTAGTACTGGCCTGCGGGATTCGGACACCATTGCATCGCTTGATACGAATGCACCAGGCGTCGTATGCTTTAGGCCACGACGTCCAGTGCATTCGTGTTAAGTGATGCACCGGTGTTCGGGTCCGAGGCGGGTACCAATTTTTCTAATGAAATACGTACTCAACAAATGTTCACAATTGACTTCCATGGTGAAGGAATAACATCGTATAATAAAAATCAAACCCGCAAAATTATAATTTGCGTAATTACTGGTGGTAGGACCTCTTGTGAGTCCGCACGGGTAGGTACCACAACCCTGCCTATTTCTGCCCTGAAGCAGTAATGCGTTTCGGTTTGAAGGGTGGGGCAGCCATTGTAACTATACTTGAGACCTTAGAACTTATATCTTAAGGTGGATGGTGCATTTATGTCGTAGATGTCTATGGGCTCCCGTAACCACTTAACACCAGGTTGGCTGTGAGCTAGTTCACCCATCTAAGCAATAAAAAAAGACTTCACCGTTCACTTTGTACCGGAATCCGAACGTTACAATAAAATATAATTACTGATTCCCTTAAATTTGATAACGCTTTTAAAAACGAAACACGTTACCCATTTGCTTAAAGGCACTTTTGCATGGCAATAACAATTCATATGGCGAAATTTGAGGGAAAACGAGCCGCAGCCGGCTTCCGGGAAATTGGCAGGGATTCGCAACCTCCGAGGCTATGCTACCGACGCTTATCGCAGTTTGCATTGAATTAACACAAAATAACAGTTAAAACAAAAACAATTTAACATTCAGCCTGTGTATGACTAAATGCTTAAATCATGCTAAAGTGGGTGTTTCTGCTATTAATTGCGTTAAATAACGTTATCGGTGCAGGAACATTATAAGCGAAACGTTTATAAGCATGTACCGCATAAACAACGGACAACTAAGCTGATTAGCATAAAACCGAGTACACATTCACCGAATTACCCTTAAATCTGTTAACAAATGGCAGCTTTGCATAATTTAATGAGTCGAACGCAAAACTCGGGCATATGGAGAGATAAACGATGAAATAATCAAATTCTTTTTTTTTTTTTTTTTCAAATTACAAAATCCCTCCATCTAAACGCTACGCGCTCTATACATTCCTCCGGCCGTGTTTATTTTCGCTTCTAAAATCCTAAATTTGATTTAGTTCGTTTTTATGTTTGTCTAACTCAAACTGTTCACATTTTATTGGATTAGATTTTTTCGGAATTTACGCAGCGCTCTTTTTAATTTTATCCTCTTCTAAAATACAGGATGTTGACATCAATTTGCGGTGGATGTGGGAGGTTTTGGCCACTACATAATTTTTCAATAAAACAGTTAATGATCCCTATAACGGTACTTGAACCAGAGGTTATAAGGTTTGGACTCATTATTTGGACCGTGCCTATTTCTGCCGCGAACCGGTAATGGATTCGGATTTGAAGGGTGGGACAGTCATTATACTTTAATGGAGACTTAAAACTTATATCTCAACCTGTCGGCTGTTACGTTACGTTTATGTTATCATGTATAATAGCTGTGGTAATCATTTAATACTGGGTTTGCCATGAGCTTATTAGCCTCTGTGTACAATACAAATTATTAAAAATTTATTTCGGGTAGATTTTAGGCGCTCACATGTATGTCAAGAACGACCGGGTACACAAGTATGCAGTTTGTTAAGACGCATTGTGCCATCAACCAGTTCTAGAGATCCGATTAAATCCAAATGAGAAATCGTTAAAGAAGAACAGCTAATATTCCACGTCTAAAACGGGAGTAGATTCAGAAAAAAATACCTTAATTTTGTGGGTGAGTGTTAACTAAATTTTTTATACCACTTAAAATTAAAAAATCGATAACAAATACCTTAAACGAAAGTTTGGAAATTATACATATTATAATATATATTCATTATATAATATTTTATATAATGAAATAATAAACTTGAGATTGAACTGTAAACGTAGCTTAAATTATATCTAGCTATTAATTAGACGATATGGATACATGTGACTCATTAGTTAGAGGTTGATTGCTTTCTCCTCTTTGTCTCTGTCTGACTGAGTTGTAAATTCATCACTCGAGCTAAAAAAAACTTTGTTATAAATATGTGATTTTCTATCAGCCCACAGACGTCCACTGCAGGACCTACGCCTCCACCCAAGCCTCGCCACAAAGATCAGTCTTGTGATTAAGATGCGTAAAAAAAACATACTATATATAAATAACTATACTTGAGACCTTAGAATTTATACCTTAAGGTGGGTGGCGCATTTGCGTCGTAGATATCTATGGGACTCAATAACCACTTAACACCAGGTAGGCTGTGAGCTTGTCCAGCCATCAAAGTAATAAAAAATTAAAATCTTACGTTACGGACTTTTTTTCCGGTTAGGGTACCGCATCGTCCGCAAGGAGCTTCGTTCCAAAAAATAAATAAATAGGTAAACATGCGCAGAAATTCGACTAAACACAAAATTATTTTTTTATGAAATTCCAAATTTAAATCAGAACGTTTCAAACCAAGACGTTGAATCCGCACGTTTTAGCATCCAGAATGGGTAAGACGAGTGCGTTACGGCGATTCCGTTTACGTTCCGACCCTCCGGGACTCCGCAATTAGATCCCGGCCATTGTTTCTCGAAGCACTTTCTGTTGTTAGCAATTCCAGTTTCAATTCGGCGGCTAGTGCATTCTCTTTGGTGGGCCGTTAGAGCGGCGCTGCTTCTGCATTGCGGTACCCGGGACGCTACAAATTGCTTCGGCTTCTGAGGTGTTGTTCTTGTAATTAGAAATGCTAGCGGACGGAGTACACGTCGTAAAGATTTCCTTTCGATGCCGCTCTAAAGATTAGTGGTTTAACATTCCGAGTTACTGGTTTAATTTTGATTCGAATTTTAAATGGAATTCTTATTTTAAAATATTGAAACTCAAATACACAAGTATTTTTTTTATTCTTTTCTCCCCTGAAACAAAAGCAGTTTTTCCATTCAAACAATTTAACAATTTGAATGTTAAATACCAGTTAGACTTTTATTTTTACTATTTTATTATGACCATAGATTTTACATTGGCTAATATTCGGCTAAAATCTCTATATATAAAAATGAATTGCTGTTCGTTATTCTCGCTAAAACTCGAGAACGGCTGGACCGAGTTGGCTAATTTTGGTCTTGAATTATTTGTGGAAGTCCAGGGAAGGTTTAAATGGTAGATAAATATGAAAATGCTCGGAATTAAATAAAAATAACAATTTTGTTTTTCTTTTCATGTGTCCCCCGTCGGACGGATTCATTTTGTTTGTTCTAAGTTTATTTTATACAAAAGCTTAGGTCTTTTATTTATCGATTGAGGCACTACAAAATCTGCCGGGTCAGCTAGTTATAATATATAAAATGGATATAAATATAATATAATAAATTAAATACCCTGTAATATTAAGAGTTAAGAGTATTCGAATTTGTCAGCATCGCTATTCCGTACGCAGTGCTCGTGGGTCAGTTTCGGACACTCGTTACAAACTCATTTTGGGAAAGTTTTGCCTGCGCTACACAATCAAATTTACATAAAAGCAGTAAAGGACGTAGGTACGGACAAACCAAAGTAGGCAACAAAATAAAAACCTTGCACATTTCGTCACATAATACTGGATTTTTGAATTGCGACCCATTTTTTTTTTTATTGCTTATTTGGTGCCACCTGGGTCTAAGTGGTTACTGGAGCCCATAGACATCTACAACGTAAATGCGCCATCCACCTCGAGATATAAGTTCCAAGGTCTCAGTATAGTTACAACGGCTACCCTACCCTTCCAACCGAAACGCATTACTGCTTCACGGCGGAAATAGGCGGGGCGGTGGTACCTACACGTGCCGACTCCCAAGAGGTCCTACCACCAGTTATTTCGCAAATTATAATTTTGCGGGTTTGGTTTTTATTACACGATGTTATTCCTTCACCGTGGAAGTCCATCGTGAACAGTTGTTGAGTACGCATTTCATTAGAAAAATTGGTACCCGCCTGCAGGATTCGAACATCGGTGCATCGCTACATACGAATGCACCGGACGTCTTATCCTTTAGGCCACGACGACTTCCAACTTCCTTTATATATCGACGCTTGAAAGGCAAGCGTGACTAAGCGACAATGCGTGAACTTTACAGTAGACTAATTTAAAGTTAAAATACCTGAAAAAATCCTACTTTAACGAATCTAACTGTAGGATTGAAATGATTTTAATAGACCTAGAAATATATATTTTTTGCGCATCGAATATGGTTATTGCCTATCATTTATCTACAAAGCAGTTATTGTCGCTTAGTCACGTTTGCCTTTCAAGCCTCGATATATATGTACAAAACGACGTGCGAAGACGTTTTTAAATAATGGAATAACGTTTTTTAAATTTATTTTCCTATTTTTTTTATAATCGTTGGTAAAGTTTTCTATTACTTGGATCCCAAATAATCGTTTAGCTATTCGACTAAATGATGATTTTAATTGAGAGCGTGCAACACCAAATTCAATTGCGTCCGTCATGGCGGGCGAACGTCAAGTCATTCTATTCTCTTGTTGACAGCGGTTTCACACGGTGGTCGTTCATAAACTCATTGGCTCTAAATCACTAATTATTATTGTAATATCTGATTGTTTTAGTATTTTGACCGTTGGTTTAATTAAAATAGTGAAAAGTCCCCAAGTCCTCGCCTTTCTGTGCCGATGGCTACACGAATCAAAAACCATGTGCGACAGCACGGCTTTTCGATACCCTAATACAATAATTTTTTATACAACAGATATGTTATCTTCATAGTAACTGACTCTTCAAATCTGATCGCGCCATATATATCTACATACCTACCGATAGATATAATGCACACACATGTTGACAAGTAGCATTAATGAAAAGTACAAAAGATGGGATAAGCGCGTGAGTAAAAAAGATAGCTATAATTGGAACGATTGCACTTGTTATATTATTATTGCATTTGTTTAGACGCGACCAAAGACGAAACGTCCCAATTGGCCTGTTTTCGAGTCTTCACTTGACGTGCGCTTGAAACATATCTGCTTCTTTTTACATATAAAATATCATTGCCCTAATACAAAAACGTTTATATATCTATACTAATATTATAAAGAGGAAAGATTTGTTTGTTTGTTTGTTTCGAATAGGCTCCGAAACTACTGGACCGATTTGAAAAATTCTTTTTCCATTAGAAGCCGACATTGTCCCTGATGAACATAGGCTATTTTTGTTTTTTTTTGTTTCACGTTTGTTTTAATGTTTCCGAAGCGAAGCGAGGGCGGGTCGCTAGTTTTAAAAATAAAAAAATAAACTTGTTAATTTTGACTTCTTATTCACAAGGCAAATACGGCCCGCATCGCTGGAAAATCTTTGATATAACCGATCAGATTACTGCCAAACTCCTAGCGGGAGCCAACCTGAAAATTTCATCGAAATCGGCTTTAGTGTCTAAAAAGAAATCGGCTTTGGTTGGTAAAAAATACATGAAATCAATTTAAAAAAAAAACATTACACACACTACCACGTATTTGATACAATCCATATGTTATAGGTAGGTATGTACGAGTATAAGCTCTGTGATTATGTCAAACTTTTTTTACATATTGCTTAAATTCTGTGGTCAAATTGAGAATAGATTAAAATTGTTTATCTTTAATATTATTTGTCTATAGGGTAGTCTTGGCGAAAGCTGTGATTATAGAAGTCTAATAAATAGTCTTTGACAAAAGAACTATATTAATGTTCAAACTTATAATTTCAATTCATTATAGTCGAATTTCGTCTACCGAGGGACCGCTAGTATTAATTAATAAAAGATATATTCTGCAATCCCTATTATATGGGTGATAAAATATTACAATAATTTCTATATATTAATACGTGAAGCAAAAACTTTGTATCCCTTTTTACGAAAATTGCGCGGACGGAGGAGTATGAAATTTTCCTCACTTATAGAGAATATAGAGAAGAAGTGCACAACGCTAATATTTTTTTAAAATAATGCATAAAAGATACATTAAATCGATAAAGAATACATGACACACACTACGTACCATGTATTTGACGCACACACGCATGCATACTATTTATTGTCAAACTTTTGTTCTTGACGTCTGTTGTCAAATTGAGATTAAATATTGTTTGTCTTTGTTAATATTTTTTATAGTATAGTCTTGGCGAAATTTGTGATTATAGAAGTATAAAATACAATCATAATAGTGTACAAACTTACAAATCCAATTAATTATTGTCGAATTTCGACTACTGCGGGACATCTAGTAAATGAAAATGTAAAAGGCTTCTAAAGTAAAAATATTTTTGTTGGGTATTAATTTCATTCTTTCAATAGAATGATAAATATTTTGGAATATTAGATATTATGTTCGTTTATAAGCAAATTGAGTTTGACATACGTAGCTATTCAAGTTCAGACATCTATATATTAATACGTGAAACAAAAACTTTGTACCCTTTTTTACGAGAATTGCGCGGACGGAGGAGTATAAAATTTCCCACACTTATAGAGAATATAGAGAAGGAGTGCAGAATGCTAAAATTTTATTTTAATTGTGCTTTAATAATATATTAAATTAATGAAAAAAACATTACACACACTACCATGTATTTGACACACACACGCGTATGTACTGTTTTGTGTATTGCTTACAGTCTGTGATCAAACTGAGAATAGATTCATATTATTTGTGTTTAACTAGTAAGAGTAATAATACAAGATTAAAACTAATAAGTGCATGCGATTTCAATATACACATTTATATATTATAGTCGATATATCCTTATTGGGATATCCTGTATAGGAACCAGAGCTATATAGAGAGGTTTGTCGTTGTAACTCAATACAGGACATGAGAATTCGTAGACAGAGGTGCTTGCTATAAGTGAGCAGGAACTGGACGACAGGCGAAATAAACTGAAAAATAGACCGCCTTTCACCATGTTTTACAACTTCGTGGGTGGTGTTCTTACATGTAGCTTCTGTTTGCGCATGCTTAAGAACAAGATAGGCTACCATAGCCATATTAGAGCGCATGAGAGGCGCGGACATTAGCTTTTAAATTCTTAAAAAGAGAACATTTTGGTCGCCGTGGCCGAAACCGGCTTGGAACCATGGATGGATAAGTGAGTGTTCTTGCAATGCCTTAAACGTAAAAACTACCTATGCGTCATACAGATAAAAAAAAATAAAAAAAAAATGTGAGCCGTCACGGGACTCCTGGCAGATGTGAAACATCGACATTATTTTGTAAAAGTAATATGCAGAAATGAACAGATAGTGATAGGAACTAAATATGTCATAATGATAAAATAAAATATTACGAAAAAATAATTTGTTTTCAAGTGAAGCACAGGTCATGTGTACTGTAGTAAACAACACTGTATACACTACGGAGTATACACTATAGGTATCCGAGCTCAGTGTAGCGAGAGAGATGGCTTAACGCCGGATCGACTGGGAGTGAATGCCACAGTCGATTGCGCATGGCGACGCGTCGCCACAGCATGCGTCGCCACGCTAGAAATCGGTTTTACGTGCGGCTATAGATGTTTCACATAAAAAAATAGACATGCCTGCTGAGTTTCTTGTCAGTTCTTCTCAGGACGGAGGCTAGTTTTTGTGAATTGGCGGTAGTTCTTTTGACGTTCAACAAATATGTACTTTCATTTATGTTGAATACAAATTTTTTTATTGATTAATTGACTAAAATAAACAAATTGAGAGAAAGTTTCCTCATGTGTATCATTTCTATCCACAAACAAAATCGTGATCGCTTTTACATAAGCGAACGACTCAGAAGAATAAAGTGCGTAGGTAGGTACGCTACGAATATCGAATACGGCACTCCGCAACTTTATAAAGAACATAAATCCACTGACTTCGAGAAGTCATTAGGAATAGCGGGAATCATTGAATTGCAAATTTAAAGGGAAATAAAACGATTTTCCTCGTTTCGTTGTAAAGTTTCAGGACTTGCATGTAATTGCTTAATTCCGCTGCGGCAACGATAAAGTTCGTTTTAGATCTAGGACAAGCCAAACAACATTTATAAGACAAGAGCTGAACTTTAGCAGTAGGCAGCGGCCTGGCTCTGCCCCTGGCATTGCTGAGGTCCATGGGCGACGGTAACCACTCACTATCAGGTGGATCGTATGCTCGTCTGCGTACAATGGCAATAAAAAATAATAATCTCGCCAGTAAAATAACATGCATCTATATTTATAGCAATGCATTTTTGCATTGCTATAATGACATGAATTAGAGAAGCTCATAATTACGGGTCACATAGAGGGCAAGCGCGCCGTGGGCAGAACATCAGCCAGATGGTCAGATCTAGTAAGAGAAGCACTTGGTGGTAGTCTGCACCATGCGGCCCATGGCACCCATGATCGAGCACAGTGGAAGAACGTCACATGTGGTCGCGATCCTCAGTAATGAGGGAACGATACAGAAAAACAAATACTTTCAGATCTTCATCATATAACTATACATTGAATACTTAAATCTATAATCTACTGGGAAAGAGGATTATGGTGTTGTATATCGCAAGATAAGTACCGCTTTGCTGATTTCGCACGAAGCACTCGTGCCGTCTGGTTCGAAGGATGGGACAGTCGTTCTATATTTGGACTTTAACCTCAGATCTCAAAATGGATGACGGCATTCACGTTGTGATATATAAGACCAGACTAGCGGCGAACTCAATTACACAACTATTCAATGATAACCAAATACAACAGGACTTGTTGGAAAAGTACATAGCGGAAGTATCAACAAAAGAGTGATGATCTTCAAAAGGGGTGTCAAGTAAAGCTGGTAAGCTCTACGAGAGGTACAATGAAAAGACAAAGACATGAGCAACATCTGTATGAGTTCCTTGGACCATTCGTGAACAGTTAAGAGAAAACAAAGAAATCCAAAATCTCTTTGACTATAGTCTTTTTTTTTTTTTATTGCCCTTGTAGGCAGACGAGCATACGGCCCACCTGATGGTGAGTGGTTACCGTTGCTCATGGACTTCAGCAATGCCAGGGGCAGAGCCAAACCGCTGCCTACCGCAAAATGTATGTAGTAGTCATGTATGTAGTAGTGGTATAGTTGATATATGATATACTTGGTATATACTATGGACTCGCTGACTTCTAGAAGTCACACGCATAGCTTTTACGAAACATCGTGACCGTTTTGGTATGGTGTTTACCTAGCAGCTTACTATGCAGCGTATGCAGCTTGCCTAAGTTTTTCCGTTTTAGTCCGACTATGTTTAAGCCATTTAATTTTATAACTATTGTGAGTCGGTTTATGGCAGCTAATAACGAATGGCGGCAGTTATCTGATCGTATCGCGATTTTATGTGGCAACGGAGCTTAAGGTAATTAAACTTTAAACACTTCTACGTATTTGTGTTCGTGTCTGAAATTTAATGAAACAATGCATGCATCGTTATCGACCGTTATGTGTCTCCAGAGGGATAATTAAATTACTTGTGTTACGGGCACCTAAAAGATTAAGTACTAGCTCTAATCTAGTAAATACTAAGTACTATAAATAATAGAGACGCACGTGCACCGCTCCCGCCACAATAAATGGCTCGCCCTCTGCGTTTTTGGCCGGTTCTTCTTAGTGGGTCGCGATTCTGATCCTGTGGTAGATTCTGCAAAGCACTGCTCTTGCTAGGGCTAGTGTTAGAAAATTTCTCTCAGGTTGAGCCCGTGAGCTCACCCACCTGTCCGTGCATAGCCGGAATACCCCATTAGGCTACCAGCGAATGGGTAGGCAAAAAAAATTGAAACTTGAAAGTAGAGATGCGATATTTTTTCTAATTTTTTTTTTTTGTAATTTTATCCAAATTAATTAATTTTCGTTTGGATGTCATTTTATTTTACTTTTAAAATAGACGACTGTTAAAACTAGAAATGCGTCAAAAAATTGTAACTGAGCATTACTTTTTACAATTGAGCTTAGTATTACTTTTTTTTGGGTAATGGCTAAGCAAATTTTGCTACAGTTAAAAAATATGAAATGCTGACATTTAACATCCATTTGACCAAGCAGTGCCATTTATTATCTAAAAATTTACTACCATTTTTTATGCATCGTCTCTAAAGCCATTCTTAAAAGTTTTATTTACTCTATCAATCGATAATAATTGAAAGTTCTGTGAAAAAAACACGCCTTAACAGCAAACCGAACAAATTGCAATAATTATACTAAATACAATTTTTTTTAAACCATGGTGCATGCGCTTTTCATGTTAATCGAGCGCCTTTTAGTCGGTGAAAATAGCATTCAAAGATTCCATTGCATACAAAAAACATACATATCAAACTAAGAAAAGTGTGTTAACAATTCGACAGTACCTACAAAAAAATAGCTACTAAATGTGACTATTGGTGAAATGAGGAAACTGATATCAGTGCCATCTAACAAACCAGTCCGGTACATAAGCTATATTGAATAGCGCCATCTTGTAGAACTTATATAAACTACTATGAACACTGCAGTTCAAGCACTCAACAGATGGCGCTGATTTTAATTCCACCAAACGAGCGAAACCGCAATATTGATTTTAAACATTACTGTCGCTTTGCAGTTTCTTGTGTTGGTCCCCTTATGCAAATAGTCTTATGTTATTGTAAGCTTTCCTTCAATTATAAGATTCAAGTATAAATTATTTATTTACATACTCTGTTAACTAATATTTTAAGTAATAACGTTAGTCGTTTTAAGATTTGAAAATAGTGTTCCAATCAACTGACTGAATTAATTACGGAAATCTCCGTTTTCCTAGCCAAACAAGTTTTACTTAATATTAGTTTGTTTTAGCTAAACAAGAGTGATATAAAATACAAGAATGGAATAACTTAAGGCTCGATATTACTACAATACGAAACGGAAATACACAATAAGGTGACCTAGTTTCGTGAAGCTAACCATCTGAAGTTCAGAACTCCAACATTTGCACTTTTTGTAGCCAATAGTCTATCAAATGCAGCCACGGTAAACGAACGAATTGAATCTTCTCGTAACTGAAAATATTTTCAAAAGTCTAATTTTATTTTATTCCTGAAAACACTTATTTTAATTAAATTAATTTTACTTAGTAACAAAGCTTGTTTTTTTTATTGCTTAGTTGGGTTAAGGAGCTCACAGCCCACCTGGTGTTTAGTGGTTACTGGAGCCCATAGACATCTACGACGTAAATGCGCCACCCAGCTTGAGATATAAAATCTAAGGTCTCAAGTATAGTTACAACGGCTGCCCCATCCTTCAAACCGATTAATTACTACCAATTAATAGTTACCCAATTAATGCATATAACATAATAATGTAAAGCGTTACTACGAGTATAGGTACTGTTGAAAAGTTTGAGGTTATACATATTATAGAATTGCAAATATGTATAGGAATA
Organism: Bombyx mandarina; assembly: GCF_003987935.1. Next base: position 315,913 of record NW_021011545.1, on the reverse strand, counting down.
ATCAGAGCAGGTACTTACTATTAAAGTGAATTGCGTTAAAAATTACAATCTTTAACATCCTCCAAATTTTCGTTTCTTTTTTTGTAAGCTAGCTCTTGTTTCACTGTGCTACGAATATAGACCGTGTTAAGAACATAACAGAACAGAAGTATCCACTGTAGTGTTATAAATACTAGAATAATCCTTCAAATCAAACAACGTAAAGAAAACGTCAAAGAATTTAACTTAAGAGGAGGTCAATTCTACAAATCCAGTTTAACTTCATAATTTTGTAGGAGGGTCTTCTAAGTAACGAAGACAAATTAAGTTCCCGCCTTAGAGACGGGGCCGAGGATTATGAAGAGACGCATTAGCTAAAGGTTATTTAGACGAAGGTCACTGTGATTTACGAATATTAGTACACACGAGTAATGATTTGCGAACTACTCGAAACTTTTATACAAAAACTAGCTGATCCGGCAGACTTCGTAGTGCCTCAATGGATAAATAAAAGACCTAAACTTTTGTGTAAAATAAACTTAAAACAAACAATAAGAATCCGTCCGACGGGGGGGGGGGACACGTCAAATTGTTACTTTTATTTCATTCGGAGCATTTTAATACATATTTACCTTTTAAACCTACTCTGGACTTCCACAAATAATTCAAGACCAAATTTAGCCAAATCGGTCCAGCCGCTCTCGAGTTTTAGCGAGATTAACGAACAGCAATTCATTTTTATATATAGAGAAATAAAACTTTAAGAAAAGAAATTCAGACATACTTGTATAGCTTTTTAAAATATAGTTAATCGATCAATTATAATACATTACTAGAAATTTAAAAGATATTTAAAAGAAAAGAGTTCAGATCGCTTCGAAATTAAGTACCTATCGGAGCCATACACAAAGTAAAACCTTGATATAATGGATATGATAAAACTCTATTGAAACGACAGCAGTCTTAACATTCAAACCAGAGTGCTTGGTCTCAACATGGCCTATAACGGGACCGCGAAACAGTGGTACAAATTACTCAAAAGGACAATAATTAGAGTCAACCTCTCATAATTTAAATTCGGATGTGTACCTATTGGTTGGTTAAATTGCATCTTACAATGGACCGAATGACCTTTGACCTTTGTAAAGCGATAGTATCTGCGTCGAATTTCAACATAGAATTGTAAACTGAAAGACTACTACCTACCTACTCCCAATAAATTTAACTCCACGATCCATTGTACATGATAACTATAAAGCACCTACGTTATTTGTTGAAGCTATCGCCGAAAACCACGGCTGTCAAATCCATTCGTATTTGTCCCTTTAATTCGCAGACCTGTGAGGACTGCGGTTGGGTTATGACGTCATAGCTCGCATCGAGCCGTGTCTGCCCGCATTGTGTCCACGCACGGATGGGTTACATGGAAAACCGTGCATCAAACTGAAACGAGCCAGATAAAATAATGATCGGATACCCTAAGGCAAGCGAAAAGGCTTTATTATTTGTGATATCGCTTAGAGTGAACTATTTCGAATCCCACGGCACGTACATACATACATACATACATACATATATATATGTGTATATATTTTTTTCAAGAAAATATTAAAACTAACTAACTTAATTTGGTCGTCATTTTACAGGAAATCGCGTAGTGATACAGAAATAGAGCACTAAAAATAAATCAATATTTTAGTTCATTTTTATTACATAATCGCATTACAATTTTAATCCGATCACAAGCAGAAAATTGTTGCAAGCTTGTAAATATCTAAAAAGTCAGAAAGATATTGCGTATTGCTGTCTTTTTCTGCGAACATTAGATTTCTTCTTTAAATCCGGTTATAAACTTAACGCATGAATATAAGTAAATAATATGTTATATATTATAGATAAAGTAAATCAATAATTTTGCAGCATTTTAGAAATTTAAGTTATAATTATATTATGTAAGTAATTAGTTTTGAGTCGTATCATGAAAATACAAAACGTCCTCTGTCTAATAAAACTGTAAATTTAATTAAAACAAACGAAATAAATTAATAATGCAATTATTGTTGTTAAACTTTAAAAGATGGTTGTTTATATTTGTATAAAAATAAACTGTACGTTAATTGATGACCCAATAAAACATTTGAAATCGAAACGCACGATCCATTAAATTGCTGACAGAAACAAAATGAAATAATAATTTGTCGTTAAATTCGACGCATGCTGCGTGTATATGAGTGACAGATTTAAGTAGAGCCGTAACGTTGACTGCACGGGATACTGTTTACGTGTCTTCATAAATTTGTGTAACACTGGTGTTTATGTCTATATCATCAATCACATCCTTCAGTTGGTATCCATGGTGGCAGTACATTAGCTCCTTAATTAAAGCTTTGTACAGATGGCGCCACCGGCAGCCAGGCCACGTCATTTATTTCAATTAATACTTGTCACCAACCAAATTTGGCAGACGACTATTTAATTATTAGTAAAGTTGCGTTGGCAAATCACTTTGTGAGCTTTGACGAAAACACTAAATAAAGATCGTTCAATTTTAACTTGACAAATTTGAAAGCTGTATTTTGTAGCAGAACAAAACTCGTCATGTCTTATCAAGCTACATAAAAATTCCTTTATAGAGGTTTTAACCTTAACACGTTGACTGCCGTGTAGGTCACCGGTGCCCTACGCGGCGCACTGAAGTAACTATGTCGATTTCTCTCTTTGTTCTTCTTAAGGCGCCGGTATATCTAGTAGACTCTGGGATAGACGAATTTTTTTTTATTGCTTAGATGGGTGGACTAGCTCACAGCCCACCTGGTGTTAAGTGGTTAGTGGAGCCCATAGAAATCTAAAACGTAAATGCGCCACCCACCTCGAGATATAAGTTCTAAGGAATCAATACCCACCCTTCAAACCGAAACGCATTACTGCTTCACGGCAGAAATAGGCGGGGTGGTGGTACCTACCCGTGCGGACTCCCAAGAGGTCCTATCACCAGTAATAAAGTGAAGACACTGACAATGAATCTATTTCTAAGCGACCTAAAAGACTAAAACATACATTACCAAACAAAATAAGACAAAGTTAGGCAATCCAGGCGCTTAGTAACAGAAATCGACATAATTACTTCAGTGCGCCGCGTAGGGCACCGGTGACCTACACGGTGGCGAATGTGCTAAAAAAGATGTGTGGTGTCGTGGGACACCGGATAGGAACGAAGTTCCTCATTATAAAAATATCAATTTTAAGTTCTATTCGAGGTATAAAGAAAATAATTATTCGGGTATACATTTTTTATTTTGATTTTTTTATTGATAAAAAAAAAAAAAACCACTTTACAAAGTTATCAACTTTGTTTTATTCACAATGATTTATAAAAAATATATAATAAAGATATGTTATTTTCTGTACGTTATTACAAAGTTAAGTCGTACACTGTGTGGATTACTAATAAAAATATTACGTTACGGACGTTTTTCCCGGTTAGGGTACCCCTCCGCATCGTCCCATAAGGAACTTCGTTCCAAAACCTAACATAGAAATAAGATTAAGGGCCAAATCCAGTTGAGGTCCTTATGAATCTCTGATCCGTTCGAAAAATAACATCATGCATGCCAATTCATTGTAATCGTTAAAGAAAATGTGTTTGAAAAATCAAAACGAAAGTCGTGTCGGGTGATAGACTCTCCGGTCGGCGTGAGCCACTAATCGGCTTGTCAAGCACAGACTACTGCCATTGACTTTCAGATCACGTGCTCGCGATCTGCATACTACATTGTTAGGGGACCTAAAACAACACATTTTTACGATGGATCTTGCACTTGATTTAAATTATGCAGTGAGGGAAACTTAAATGAAATTTCGGTTCGGTAAATAACTTAAAATTGACGTTCGATTTATGAACTGCAAATTAATAAGGAAGTGGTAAGAAGGTCGTCTTCTAAGCTACAACTTAGATGACGCCGTCCATTTGAAGTTGAGATCTAAGTCTCAAGAATTTAAATTAAGTAGTGAACACCCGGTAGTTGAAATTCGACTACAATTAATTGAAATTATTAGTTTAAACATTAATAAGGTTCTATTGGCAAATACTATCATGATATTAAATGTATTTATTATCTATGACTAATACTATACTATAATCACAGATTTCGCCAAGACTACACTATAGACAAATAATATTAATCTATTCTCAATTTGACCATAGACTTTAAGCAATAACGAAAGTTTGACAGTAAGCAAAATAGTATATATGCGTGTGTGTGTCAAATACATAGTAGTGTGTGTAATGTTTTTTTTATTGGTTTAACGTATACTCTATGTATTATTTGGAAAAAAAAATTACTTTCTGGACTCCTTCCTTCTGAACATTCTCTATAAATGTGAAAAATTTCATACTCATCCGTATGCGCAATTTTCGTAAAAAGGGGTACTAAGTTTTTGTTTCACGTATCAATATATAGATTCTGATAAATTGTAAATTACATTTCTTGATAAAAATAAAAATTTGAATCAAACACGAAATCGGAATTTTTTTACCGATGTAAACTTTTACTGATGTTAATTTTTACCGATTTTATTATTGTTCACAATTGAAAACAAAATGAGGAACTCGCACTGACGAACTCGCAATGACTCTACATTTTAGTTTTATAATTATTCTTGAATGAAATCGTAAACCTAATTTACAACCACGAGGCCGTGCACCTTTTTTAAAATCACGTAACCTAATCAACTTTTTTGCTTGCTGTAAAGCCAATGACGTGCTTATTCGATTTATCACTTTTTTCTGACGAATGAATCAATCATTACTACATAATATATTAGACGATCGCGCCACAGATGACACGGCGCCGTTAATACGAACGACACGTAAGGCAATTAAGGAGACATGCTCGCGATATTAAAGCCTTTGAAAATTTGACACGACTTAAAATTAATCTGGAGACGTAAGACTGGTAACGCTTCGTAAATTTAATAAAGAGCCACGGAAGCCGAGTCAGCCAAAAGATTGATGTATCAAAAACAGAACCAACGACAAAGGAAATTAAAAACACGTCAAACAGAAAAAAAGGTGACATATTTTTTTTGGTTTTTCGTATGAATTTCTGCGTCCCATTTCTATATATCTATATTTAAACGGTCATCTTATATACATACTAGCTGTACCCGTCCGTTTCGCTGGGCATTTAAAATCAACATTATTATTTCTCACCGCCACAAAGATTCTCATCATTAACGCCCCCGCAACTGGTGTAGGGAGTCCAGCGCTCATATAAATATTAGCCTATCCAACAAGTACGTGTATTTTCTACATGGATACCAAGTTTCAAGTCAATTGGATGCACGGTTCAGTAGTTATAACGGAACATCCGAAAAAACCACTGTAGATTTATATATTAGTATAGATAAATCAACAAATTCGATTGCCTAACAAGATACTTATATCGAAATGTCAGTTGCATTGAAATAATGACGACCACGCCGTTCGGATATGACCCGTAAATGCTCGTGAATAAGGTGCTCTCCGTAAGAAGAACTCAGCTTAGGAATTGGGCTTCGTTTTTTATTGCTTAAATAGACGGACGAGCTCACGGCCCGCCTGGTGTTCAGTAATTACCAGAGCTCGTAGACATTAACAATGTTAATAAATACATATCCGCCTATCTTGAGACATGAGTTCTAAGTCTCATTTTTATAGCACAACGGCTGCCCCATTATTATCTCCCTATAAGAAATGCTGAAATAGAAATGAACTAAAGCGTGACAACAACGTAGATGTTATAGCAGTAACGCAGATCGCGTTTTCAAACACGTATTTTGTAATAAAGAATCCGTACAAGCTGTTACCATGTAAGCTCCTCTAGTTAATTTATTCATCCATTTTCTCGCAGACATACTGTAAATATCGAATGCTTTTTCATAAGATTTGAATGTGCTATTTCTCCTACAACGGAAATTGAAATCGAAATCTTGATAAAATACATTTTTATGGGCATATTTAGTGGAAATATATTGTTTCATTGTTGATTTTTTTTATTGCTTAGATAGGTGGACGAGCTCACAGCCCACCTGGTGTTAAGTGGTTACTGGAGCCCATAGACATCTACGACGTAAATGCGCCACCCACCTTGAGATATAAGTTCTAAGGTCTCAAGTATAGTTACAACGGTTGCCCTACCCTTCAAACCGAAACGCATTACTGCTTCACGGCAGAAATAGGCAGGGTGGTGGTACCTACCCGCGCGGACTCACAAGAGGTCCTACCACTCAACCTACTTACCATTTCAATTGAGACTTCGACCTGGTACCTCCAGATCTTTGATATCTACGGTTACTATTTCTCTCCAGGTCGACCGTGAGCTTATTTAAGAAATCTACGTAAATAAAAATCACTACCAATTCATAAAGTAAAATATAACACCTAATTTTACAGTACATACTTATTACTTAGGTATTCGCGAATCGTAAATACAATTTAGTGATGTCAGTTAAGTGCTTTTAAATAACACCCGTTTACTATTTCATTTAACACAGCAAACGAAATTCAGTTCTTTTAAAATCCAAATAGGGTAGAATTTTGTAATGATACGATGTTAGCCGTGCTTCTAACAAATAAGTGTGTTTACTAAACAAATGATACTTGAAATTAACATCAGGTACAAGTTTCGTCGACAGGCGACTGATTTATAACGGACGTTGCGTCACGGTGGCAGTGACAAATGACGTCACACGACCGGTCACGGGCCGCGTGTTTTGCGTCGCCCGCCTGCATACGGGGTACATACACAATGACTTATGAAACTTCTAAGAACTAACGCTATACTCCGCCTACTGCTGTTTACGGTGGAAACATACGTTTCTCTAATTTTCCGTTTACGACAAAAGACGATAGAAGTGTCACAAATGTAGGTATACTTTTTTTGAAGTTATACTTCTTTAGGCGCGTTATGAAAAATTGATGAGAGTGAAATATTACGATGCGCGCGCACCGTGACACAAAATTAACAGAATGAAGTTGTCCACTAAATCGCTCATTACAATACGACCGACGTAACTTGGCGAGTCTGAATATAGCCGCAGGTGAACATTCGCGCATGTACACTCGTAAAAAAAAGTGTTATTAGCATTCATTTTTTAGTAATATAAATGACAGAATTATTATTTAATATAATTCATACTAAATATTTTTCAATTATTAACGTTAAATATTTATTATTAATTATTTAATATTAAAAAAAAAGAAATAAATTTAATAAAAATAAAGTATAACTTCTTACGCGCGTACATAAGTACACGCACCTTCTTTTTTTATTATCCTAGACTAGCTCTGAGCATAACTATTATCACGCAGTAACAGCACCACACAGACGTCGTAAATCGAACGCCACGTAAGCCGAGAGCCGAGATCAAATTCCCTATTTCAGAATAACAGTTAAATCAGACTCAAATCGGAAGATTGTGTAACACAGGACAAGGACACGTTAATGGAACTTACTTTTTTTTTTAGGAATTAAAGATTACTGGTGATCCGAAGACCTTTCCAGCTTCACCTAGATAGATAAGCGAGCAATGGCCCAGCTAAGATGTGCGGTATTTGAGGACAGTTTCCCAAGCAACTCCAAGCTTCCCAAGCGGTCCTTACTAAGAGCAGCTGCTTCGTGAATGCATCTACTACCGGATTGGAATCACGTCCCGCGCGGAAAATACAGCAAGAAACTCAGCTAGCTAACGTTATGGGCTAGGTTTCACGTCGAACTTTTCGATGAGCTCTTAAGAATCCCTAGCCTGATCCTAGTGTTAGTGCTGCACGCGTTTAATAACTGTGTTAATGAATTGAGTGCATCTGTAAAAATACTTCTTGGGTGGAACCTACTCAAGCAGGCTACTGTTTAAACTTCAAATAGATAAATATCATTCCTGTTCTTTTTTTTTGCCTTACCGAGTGTTAAGTGTTAAAGGCATCAACCCTACCTACCCCTACCTACCCTTTTGGGCTTATACTCGTAATCCGCTTTTTCACCTATAACACACTACATAAATTTTCTCTCTCTTGTAGGGCATGATTAATATAATTAAGCCGTAAGGCACGATTAGTATCTAATTGAATTATTATTTTAATTCTCTCTTATCTGCTTAGAAATGAAAATATGTTTAAATAATGAAAATATACGTAAGCGAGGGTAGGTGCTTTGACTTGTTAACGACCACGTGTTCGTGTACATGATTTATAGCGCGTTTGTCTCGCACGTGACGGCTCTAAAGGAAAGTTCACGAATACGTATTATACTCAAATGCGAATGTTTTATGCGTTCTGGTTCGTAACTCGCGCGTTTCGTAACAAACAAAAAATGTGTGGTGTCGTGGGACACGGGACAGGAACGAAGTTCCTTATTATAAAAATATTAATTTTAAGTTCTGTTCGAGGTATAAGGAAAATAATTATTCGGGTATACATTTTTTATTATTATTTTTTTATTGATAAAAAAAAACTACTTTACAAAGCTATCAGCTTTATTTTATTCACAACGAATTATAAAAAATATTATATAATAGAAATGTTATTTTTTGTACGTTATTACAAAGTTAAGTAGTATACTGTGTTCATTACTAATTTGTACGTTATTACAATGTTAAGTCGTACACTGTGTGCATTACCAATAAAAATCTTGCGTTACGGACGTTTTTTCCCAGTTAGGGTACCCCTCCGCATCGTCCCATAAAGAACTTCGTTCCAAAAGCTCAAATAATTGTTTCTTGTTTCCAATATTAAATTCCATTAAATTAAGAGTAGAGAGTAGTAGTACAGTCACTAATTGCGGGTAGCTACATTTATTTCGTGGTCTCTATTGATAACCATTTAGTATCAGGAGGGATGGGCGCTCACATGTCATCTAACAAAACAAAAAAGCTCTGATTACTGCCCATAATATACAACTAATATTCGAAACTTAATTTAAATTTCGCGCTATAAAGTTGTTTAAAGTATATTGAAATGATTGCATCATTCGTGATCATATTTTTTTTGTTTTTGTAATACTGCGGATGAGCATACGAACTCACAGCCTACTGTAGCAAGCATCACACCGTAAGTGCGCCTTCTTTGGAGACAGCAGATCAAAACCTCAGTTGTAATATCGTATCATCACTACATAGTATAAAACAAAGTCGCTTTCTCTGTCCCTATATCCCTATGTATGCTTAAATCTTTAAAACTACGCAACGGATTTTGATTCAGCTTTTTTAATAGATAGAGTGATTGAAGAGGAAGTTTTATATGTATTATAACATCCATTAAATAGTGGATAAATCAATAATAAATTACAGTTTCCGAAGCGAAGCGAGGGCGGGTCGCTAGTAGCGAATAAATTAAATTCAAACATGAAAATTTTTAATGGTTACCATAATTAAAGCATGTCAAACAATGACGGCGACATAACGACCTGATACTCGTAAAGTTACGTCATCGTTAAAGTTTTAACTGTGATGAATCGTGTTTAAACACATATTTAGAAAAGCACTCGCCGTGGGTAATGAGAGCTCGCGCATTCTCCGTATAATTACTACGATCATTAATAACTGCTGGGACTCAACGTTTCCGTAATATGACGTCAAAGGATTGGAAGTGACGTCATGATTCTATGTATTAAGCATTGTACTTGCGAATTTGATTTAAGATTCTGTATTCTAAATTAAAACGAAATAATTAATTAAGAACACTGGCATTTGTACATATTATTAGATTTGATTTTTGTACCTAAATACATACGTCTCCATTTGAGAACCCTCTGTTTTGTTTTCAATGTTGGTTACAAACAACCCACAAACTATACAATTAAAACAATTTTAATCCATTATTTGTTAAATGTTGTAAGTTTGTTTATTTTCTGTACAAACATATTGTAAAGAAAATTGACAATGTTTAAATTACAACAACATTATAAATACGATACTGTTCTTGTTAAATTTTATTTGACAAGAATATTGGCATTGTTCAATGACAAAAAAAAGTCATATTACGTGTTAAACTAGCCGCTAAGTACTGCTAACAGGGGCTTTATCACTACATAGTATAAAACAAAGTCGCTTTCTCTGTCCCTATATCCTTATATATGCTTAAATCTTTAAAACTACGCAACGGATTTTGATTCAGTTTTTTTTAATAGATAGAGCGATTGAAGAGGAATGTTTATATGTATAATAATATTCATTAAATAGTGGAGAAATCAATAATAAATTACGGTTTCCGAAGCGAAGCGAGGGCGGGTCGCTGGTTAAATATAAAATACAAGTCCCGCAATTAAAAGGGCATAATATGATTGCTAGTTTAAGATCCGGGTCTTACCATACATTCTACACACACTTTACTACCAACGACATCAAGCCGGTATGTTCCTTTGTCAGACCACATACATACAAGACCATCTAGATATATTTAAATAGTAGCGACCCGCCCTCGCTTCGCTTCGGAAACATTAAAACACACATGAAACCGAAAAAAAAAAAAAAAAAAAATAATAAAAAAAAGTAGCCTATGTTCATCAGGGACAATGTCGGCTTCTAATGGAAAAAGAATTTTTCAAATCGGTCCAGTAGTTTCGGAGCCTATTCGAAACAAACAAACAAACAAATCTTTCCTCTTTATAATATTAGTATAGAAGTACTGCATTAAAGAGGTCCTCTCGGACCATCTCGATCCACTNAAAAAAAATAATAAAAAAAAGTAGCCTATGTTCATCAGGGACAATGTCGGCTTCTAATGGAAAAAGAATTTTTCAAATCGGTCCAGTAGTTTCGGAGCCTATTCGAAACAAACAAACAAACAAATCTTTCCTCTTTATAATATTAGTATAGAAGTACTGCATTAAAGAGGTCCTCTCGGACCATCTCGATCCACTTTCGGTGGAATCCAACCATAAGGGACATGAATGAACCCGGAAAAAACGTTGTTGACACAAGGAAATTGCGTTTACAGCAAAATATTATCATGTAAATCACGTTATAAAAAAAAAGGTCCTGAGATTTGAAATAGCGCACTTCAACAGACATCCCCTCGTTATAACAGCTTAATTAATTACATCTTTTCAATTAATTATCTTTTATCTTATGTGCTCATCGTAGTAATTCCATTAATTTGACGGATTAAACGTAACGAAATTTAATAATGATAATTAACAAAATAGTATTCATTAACGGGGACATAACAATGATTTTGTAAAACCTTTTTATAAAAGCGTTTGTAATTCAAAATGTACAGTTAAGCTTAGCGTGTTTTACTTTTGAAACATTTTAAAAATTGAATGAAAAATACAATTTTTGAAGCTTCAATTTATGTATTTTTTATACAAAACAACTCAACGCATCATAAAATAAAAAAAGATTTTATCCAATTTTAAAATATTGCATTATATAACTGGACCAGCTCACCAGTCGCGCGCGGCGTTCCACGGTGGTCGGTTCTTTGCCATCTTCTGTGGAACATTAGCTACTGCTAGGTCCTACGGGACGATTTCGAGGTCTTCTCCCTGGCCTACACATACCTAGCTTGTTCAGGTTTGGTTATAGTCGGGGCTCGACATAACTCAGGACCTATGATTTGATTGAGCCTATGGTTCTAAGGAGGTTCCCCAGGTTCTGTGGGGCTATGAAGGCGCAGCCGCTGAGAACTCACCTCGTGATCGGACGTATCCGTCGTTGAAGCTTCCGCGCTCAATTCGAAAAGTACCGTACCGTACGCTATCGCCACTCTAGATGGTTGGCACCAGGAGAATGAGGCGACGCGGTGGCGGTTGCGGTTGCCGTCGTCGCCGTCATTGCCCGACGTACTATGAAAGAGCAACCCGATCGTCGGTGTATCGGGCTCCAACCCTGCAAGACGGTTCTGTCCTGACAAGGTATCTTCTCGGAACAGCGCGGTATCGTGAAGACAGCCTGACGAGCTGCCGTACCTTGTAGAATAGCGTCGTTGATTGTCGACTATCCCCTCGACGACCCGTCAGTCGAGCGTCCTAAGGTTTCGTGAGTCTTGTTGTAGTATTGACTCATTGATTATTTCCAATTGACATGCAATAAGTAACTAAATGGTGAATCAGCACACCCGGGCCGAAACCACCGTGTTGCCCATTCTTGCCGCAAAGCGTTCTACTAACCAATTCCATGGGATAAGAATACAAATGTCAAATATCGCAAAATATTTGAGACATCGTATCTAAAAGTTGGAGTAGGTTACGTTGCCTATGGGCTCGTGCGACCATTTAGAACCTGAGGTACCGTAAGATTGCCTTCCCGTTTACAGAGCTGAAAATAAAATGAAATGAGGTCGTTTTTGTGATGGTTGTAATCATTATGTAATTACATCATTGAAATTAAGCGGTTGGCTACAAAGCAAGTAGCCTTGACCCAGGTTTTTGCTTCAATAATTTGATCGCAAACACACGAAGCACACATAAAACAAACGCCCAACTGTAATTAAGCTCAAAAGCATTTATTTGGGCGGTCATTTGATATTCATTCGATTGAATTGGGTAAGCAGCGGAAAATTGACGTTTCGAAGGCTCATTAGTCTTAATTACCTTCCAGCTATGAAGCGCTTTACTTCGAATTCGGGACACATTTCCGATTCCTTGAAGATACGTTTAAATTAACTCAATCTTAAAAGGTTTAGTTGCTTAAAAATGAATCCTAGTAGATAGCTTTTTTCTTTCTCTTTCGAATTCAAATTCGATCTCTTTTGATAAAGTATAATCGCTGGAGCTGTGCTATGACAGCCCATGGACATCGGTAAAACCAAGACCATTGTTAATGGTTTTAAATCGCTGATCCTAGAACATGGACTTGTTTGAAGAAGGATCAGGCATTTTCTCTTAGCTTCTAAGTAATTACTCCTGTTATAAATACCGGTCTAAATTTTGAAACAAAAATCCAGTGCACTCGAAAATTTTCAAAGTTAATCCGTCAATTTATTCAACATTCATAAAAAGAAAATAGATTCAACTATCTAATGTTCTGATGAATACGAGTTAACAATAGGCGTGAGCACAATATTCACTTTAGTATTATTAATATTGTACTATCTGACATATCATGCTTAGTATGTTTTCAAAACTGTATCCACAAGAATGCAGTCTTAAATGGTTCTACGAATATAGTCTACGGTATTTCGTAGCAGCGTAGAGCGTCTATGTTTTCGTAGCGCATTATCATCAGGATCTCACGGGGTTGATTTTCTCATTTTCACGCTACAAGGAAAATACTGTTCTATAAGAAAAGTAAAAATATCGTATATTACATAATATGGAATATTCTAATTTGGAGTCCTGGGGTCGACAGAGATACGTTCTTTTTGTTTTTTTTTTTTTTTTGAAACGTATGAGGAAATTTTTGAAATGATTTTCCAATTTGCCATCGGAGAGGATTTCATTCCTACTATTAGATAGATAAACTGCATTAATGATTAACTTACAGTATACTCTCAAACATGTTTTCTGCTACTTCAGGAATTATATTTGAAGCACCGGTTAGAGCGTGGTTTTAAAGTTTCCTATAAACTATGCACTTTATTTTGACCCAGTAGCTATTGGATGTCCATATTACTGTATTTTAATACCATGTGACCGCTATGTTTTTTTATCTATGACTATAAAAAATAGAATAGAGAATAATAGATGTCCATTAAACAAAAAAAACGCGTTCTTTAAATTCCCTATATATGAAGTCGCGGAATTTCTATTTAAAACAATGAATTTCACCTACGAAGTATTATGGTGTTGGATTAGTTTTGTCATCATCATCATCATCATTTCAGCCTATCGCCGTCCACTGCTGAACATAGGCCTCTCCAATAGATTTCCAGTGCGACCGGTCCATTGCCACCTGCATCCAACGAGACCCAGAGCTTTTTACTAGGTCGTCGGTCCATCTAGTAGGTGGCCGTCCCACACTGCGCTTGCCAGTACGTATTTATTAGTTTTGTACCTAGCATTAATTCTAAGTCTCTGACAAGACAGATGTAACTTCTTAGCAGCCATATAAGTAAAGCCACAATTTAGTCGCTGCAGTCCCAACGTGCTAGGTTAGCACACGTCTTGAATTTTAATACCGACATTATTACAAGATTTTGAAATTTGAACAATGATGCATTCAAATTGTTTCGTATACATTTTGGTTATTTTATATATGTAAATTCGTTTTTACAAACACCCTTTTTTGTAGGATAGACTATAGGTGAGTGAATGAGTTCAAGATCCACCTGATGTTAAACGGTTACCAGAGCCCATAGACATCACAGTATAAATGCTGGCACCCATTTATTTATTAAATGACAAAATTGTGTTCTAACAGAATTTTTCCTCTTGCAAATTTGTGCTAATTGCTTCATTCATTAGTATCGTCTGAAATACAAGCATCAGAATGACTATGTCTAGAGCAGACCGATCGTTATTTGCAAAAAAGCACATAACCGTTGCATAACCAATTTATTGGCCACGCGTTATATAACTCGACCTATCATTAATTGGCTATTAGTAATTTCGTACCTATTCGCAAATTGTCAACTAATAATTTTCAATTACGTCAAAACGTAGTTTCTGTTGGTCACGCGAAAATGCTATCTATCAATGACAGTTATCTTCTATAATTACTTTTACTTTTATTTCAAAATGACTATTTCTGACATTTCTAATACTTCACAGTTTTCATGGTCACGGATGACGAACCGTTATAATGACAATAAAAACCTTAAGAGTATACAGCAAAAGTATTTACATCTACAACTCGTAAAAACCGGAGAATATGGTATAGTTTTCCAGTAGTTTCACGTTTTTTCTAGTGTTTTTTCTAAACTAGTACAAAAAGTACAACTGTCAGTGTCATACCCAATAATAATACTCGATATGGCTCAGCGGTCGTAACCAAGTGCATTTTTTTTATTGCTTAGGGTGGACGAGCTCACAGCCCACCTGGCGTTAAGTGGTTACTTGAGCCCATAGACATCTACAACGTAAATGCGCCACTCACCTTGAGATATAAGTTCTAAGGTCTCAGTATAGTTACAACGGCTGCCCCACTCTTCAAACCGAAACGCACTACTGCTTCAGGGCAAAACTGGCAGGGTGGTGGTGACTACCCGCGCGGACTCACAAGAACTCCTACCACCAGTAATTACGCAAATTATAATTTTGCGGGTTTGATTTTTATCACATGACGTTATTACTTCACCGTGGAAGTCAATCGTGAACATTTGTTTACTACGTATTTCATTAGAAGAATTGGTAACCGCCGGCTGCACGCACGAAAAAACATGACTCATGCGGCGTTACCTCGCTCTGAGGCGTATTTTCTTATGACGTTGTCACGTTCAACTGTCGTCAGTTTTTTTTTTTTTTTTTTTTTTTTTTTTNCCGGGGGCCGAACCTCCTACGAGGTCCCCGCGCCTAGGGGGCGCGCGGGGTATGTGAGACTCAACGATCTGCAGGTGTTGAGAGCAGATCGCGGGCCCAAGGATTTTAGGGCCCACCCACTAAACGACTCCCCTGCACTCTTACACCCGACGTCCGATCTCCGTCCGGGGTCAGAACCCGTTCAGAGTAGGGGGGTTCCCGCGGTCAACACTACAACCAGACACGCGGCGCCACCCCGAGGACGCCCGACCGACGGGTCGTCGAGGCGATAGTCGACGACCAACGACGTCGGTCTCCGCGGTACGGCGGCCCTACCAGGCCGCCCGGGCGGTGCCGCTGGTGTTCCGGGATACCCCGCTGGGCCAGAACCAGCCTGCCGGGTCGGAACGCGATACACCGCCGACCGGGTTGCTCTTCAACAGTATGTTCGGCGACGACAGCGACGACGAAAATGCGGACCGCATCGCAGTCCGCAGCCGCCGACGCGCCGTCCCGTCCTCCTGGTGCGTCGTCAGTAAACCGACTTTACAGACAACCGATTTTTTTTTACTGCAAAAATACATTAAAAATAATCGGACTTCTTATTTGAAATAAACTATCGTAAACGGTATTTCTAGTCTAACTCCTTTTCATTCGGGGCATCGAGCCACTCTCACACCTCAGTGACGACTGCATATACGTGTTTGTTTGTACGTTTCACACGTCGTGAGCGGCGCCGTGTCGAGACGAGTGCTGTTCAACCATTGAAGTAGTAAAGGATCGCATTTTACGTTTGAGCCTTTGAAACCGTATACAGCGTTACGGTTTTTTGTTATCGAAGCAAATGGGCTTCTAATAAGGTATAGTAAGGTAAGGAATGATTATTGTTACATAATTGAAGTGGCAAAGGATTGCATTTTATGTATGAACATTTGAAATTGTATACAGCGTTACGGTTTTTTGTTATCGAAGGAAATGGGCTTCTAATAAGGTATGGTAAGGTAAGGAATGAATTATTGTTACATAATTGAAGTGGCAAAGGATTGCATTTTATGTATGAACATTTGAAATTGTATACAGCATTACGGTTTTTTGTTATCGAAGCAAATGGGCTTCTAATAAGGTATGGTAAGGAATGAATTATTGTTACATAATTGAAGTGGCAAAGGATCGCATTTTATGTATGAACATTTGAAACCGTATACAGCGTTACGGTTTTTTGTTATCGAAGCAAATGGGCTTCTAATAAGGTATGGTAAGGTAAGGAATGATTATTGTTACATAATTGAAGTGGCAAAGGATCGCATTTTATGTATGAACATTTGAAATTGTATACAGCGTTACGGTTTTTTGTTATTGAAGGAAATGGGCTTCTAGTAAGGTAATATGTTATGGAAAAATTATTGAATCAAGGTCAGAATTCATAGAATGTACCCATAATTATTGTTACATAACTGTAGTAGTAAAGGATTACATTTTACGCTTGAGCCTTTGAAACCTTATACAGCGTTACGGTATTTTGTTATCGAAGGAAATGGGCTTCTAATAAGGTAATGTTTTATGGAAAAGTTATTGAATTAAGGCCAGAATACATAGAATGTACCCATGATTATTGTTACATAATTGAAGTAGTAAAGGATCGCATTTATCGTTTGAGCTTTTGAAACCGTATACAGCGTTACGGTTTTTTGTTATCGAAGCAAATGGGCTTCTAATAAGGTAATGTTTTATGGAAAAAATATTTAATTAAGGTCAGAATACATAGAATGTACCAATGGTTATTGTTACATAATTGAAGTGGCAAAGGATCGCTTTTTATGTATAAACATTTGAAACCGTATACAGTGTTACGGTTTTTTGTTATCAAAGTAAATGAACTGGAATGAAATGAAATGAAAATGAACAAAAAATGAAAGAAATGAACTAATGATTGAAGCAATTAGCACAAGTTTGCAAGAAGAAAAATTCTGTTAGAGCACAATTTTGTCACGTAATAAATAAATGGGCGCCAGAATTTATAATGTGATGTATATGGGCTTCTATAAGGTATTTTGTGGAAAAAATATTGAATAATAATTTGAGTCCGCACGAGTAAGTACCACCACCCTACCGTGAAGCAGAAATGCGTTTCGGTTTGAAGGGTGGGGCAGCCGTTATAGATATACTGCGACCTTAGAACTCGTATCACAAGGTGGGTGGCGGCATTTACATTGCAGATGTCTATGGGCTCAGGTAACCACTTAACGCCAGGCAGGCCGTGAGCTCGTCCATTTTTAAATGCCGTAAAAGTAAAAAATAAAATAAAAATTAAGGTCTGCAAACATCGAATTTACCAATGAATATTGGTACATAAAATCACTACACATTTATTTTAATGATTGAATAAGAATATTAATTATTCAGAATAGATTTAAATCATTGACTTCATCAAATAATATCAATGAACAAAATACATCCATTTTAATAAATAAAACGTTTCATAATATTGTAAGAAAAAACTTAAAATATTTAATTTAGGCAGACAATAAATTTATTTACCTATGCTATGGCTATTTGGGTTACTGGAAGTGACGATGATTACTTCAGAATTAAATTAGTGGTTACAATAAAACAATTATCCGGATTCTCACTAAAACAGCAAAGCCGACGCCGTGCGTATTGACCGGAAAATTCGATAGCTTTGCTCGGGCACAGAACGCCAACCCCGTGTCCCACATAAGAGACTGACCAACATAACGGAACAAAGATCTAATACGAGCATACATTGTTAAATTTGGAAATTTATACTAATAATACAAACTTATTTAATGTTACTAGTGATTGAAATTCGAACGCAACTTCGAGATTTAAATTTCTTTTTCTGTAATAGTTTTTTTTTTTTTTCTATCTATCAAAGCTTGATAGCCACTAAACAAAAAAGACGAATGTCAGTTGTCAAGCAGAGGATTTTTTTTAGTTTACTGTGTTGTCTTTGCCTGTTTGTATTATATGTACATATATGACATACACAGTATACGAAATGTATTCAACGTATCGCCTTTCGCAAGAATAAATATTGCCGTTATAATGACTATATTACTGTTAGAATGGAAAAAATCACATATTTTGTAGGTATTAAGTTGTTCGTATTTCGAAGTATGTAAATAATAGGGTACAATTAAAATAATTACACACAAACACACACAAGCTTCTTACTTGTTTATGTAACAAAAGTTAATTTTTTCGATATTAAATAAAATTATAGATGGAATAACAATTAAGGTTTCGGCTTTTGTTCCCATAAGCGTTTTGTGTAACCCTTTTAATGTGGGCTTGGAAGCGGGCGAGGAGGCCCGAAAGTAACGCATTTTGGCTATGCACGTAGTCATTTTGATAAAGGACAACCAGTGATGAAGCGTAGCTCTATCTGAGCTTTCTGACCTCGCTCGCTGCAAGGTTATCACGAAGTGCGTAGAGCACCTTATCGTGACAAAGACGACGATGACTGCCTCTCAAGCGCCTTGTAATTTACGGTGCTAAAATTTGTCTAACACAGCGACCGATGACCAAAGCAGACAGACAATTTATTGTAACTAATGGTCCCGCAGTAGTCGAAAATCGACTATAACAAATTGAAATTATAAGTTTGAACATTATTGTGGTCCTATATATTTCTTTAGTCACAGATTTCGCCGAGACTACCCTATAGACAAATAATATTATAGATAAACAACATTAACCTATTCTCAAACTGACCACACACTTTAAGCAGTAAAAAAAGTTTGATAATAAACAAAGAGTATATATATATGTGTGTCAAATACATGGTAGTGTGTGTAACGTTTTTTTATTGATTTAATGTATTAATAATGCATAATTTAAAAAAAACATTAGCATTCTGCACTCCTTCTCTATATTCTCTATAAATGTGGGAAATTTCATACTCCTATGACCGCGCAATTTTCTTAAAAATGGGTACAAAGTTTTTGCTTCACGTATTAATATATAGATAAAATAACTATTCTCAGACCATTCGATAACTTTTAAGCGCTTTTAGTGCTGCATTTGCCAACCATATTGTTTTATTTATCAACCTCGCACAGTTATTTATCTATCAGCCTAATAACTTAGTTTTAGATATTTAGCTCGGAATATTATTTTGATATGATAATTACTATGTTCGCTGATAGCAACAAAACCAGACAGCTAAATGAAATTAATATATTTTGGCTGTCTACAAATAATTTAAATAAACGAGGTCTGATTCAATTTTCTAAATCTAAATAGCAAGACTATGGATATTAATTATATACTCTTATTCTTATTTATTTTCTATCAAGACGTCTTTATTTAAAACATATATACTGTAAATTCGATTATCTGGGCAATTTGTCAAGTAAAATTCATTCACATTCTATAGCATAGAAAAGTGGGATATGATAGTCTTAAAGAGAATCCTAGTCAGATTATAATTCTTTAATCAATAGAAGCATTTTAATTAATTTAATAATTTTATTACTTTTCCAATAATATACAGATGTATACATAAAAACGTATGAATTATGAGAAGCTTCATTCGTACTACAGCTAAATGATACACGTTTTTAACTCTCATAACATGGTTAGCAATTCTCCCTCATTCAAACTTACGGCAACACCTTCGACATAAAAGAACCTTCACGTACACGACGCCCTAACTCTTATGCGGTCCGACCTCCGTGGATCACTAATTACTGCGTACCAACGTTCGTTCCGCATTTTTCATACAGATCACGGACCCACTCAAGTCGAGCGATATCGATTGGAAAGTTCTGCCGGGAATTACTTGGGCCTCCGATGAGGAATTGCCGGAATGCAGTTGGGAGAATGCTCCTTTGTCCTGTGAAAAAGCTAGAGCAAATGCGTATCAAAACAATGATTACTTTCCTGAATGTCTCATCTCAAATTGGACTTAGATTAGTGTTGATAGCCAAATGTCCCATACAATAATTAAATGTAGTATTTAATAATAGCAATTATAAGTTTAGTATGCGTGAGTAATATGATACTTTGAATCCAAATGATAATTTGTATGATCGTCAATAATTTTCCTTAACAAAAACATTTATGTTATAAAGAATAATGGATATAACTAGTCTAGCCATATACTGTTACATAGAAGCTTTCCTTTTTTTTTTCAAATTTTTTATTATTTTGAATTTGGAACAAGTAAATTAAGTAAACAATTTTAAAAACTTATTCCGATTTTGCGCCATTTCACATATTTTGTCATGTTTATTAACAGATTACAATATGGAATGGGGTGTTAAAGAAAACAGGATTGCAGTGATCGCCTTGCACAAAGTGGGTATGGAGTCGCCGGTCATATTCCAGATACTTCAAAAGCTTGGTATCAGCCGTATGTTCGTATATCGTACTATCAACAGATACAACAACACTTCGTCTGTCGAAGACCAGAAAAGATCGGGGCGGCCGCATGCTGTTAGAACTACAAAGGCTGTTAAAGCTGTTAAACCCAGAATTCGTTGAAATTCCATTAGGAAGCAAAAAATCTTATCGCGAGAAATGAAGATTCCCTCTAAGACTCTGTCGTGTATAATAAAACAAGACCTGAAGCTCGGTGTTTATCGTCGATATACAGGACATGCCCTAAATCGATCTTTACAATTAAAAAGAGCGGATCGATCAAAACTCCTTCTGTCGCGATACGCAGGTGAAAGGCACAGAAATATCCTTTTTACCGATGAAAAATTTTTCACGATTGAAGAACACTACAATAAGCAAAATGATGAAGGGTACGTTCACAGTTCTAAAAAAGCTGCTCAAGTGGTCGGAAAGGTCCTGCGTCAGTGATTATTCGGTGGGGCGTGTTTTATCAAGGAGTCACAAAACTACATTTTTGTGAAAAAGGAGTGAAAACTGCTGCCAAAGTGTATCAAGATACAGTCTTAGATCATGTTGTGAAACCGGTCAGCAATACACTTTTAAAAATATACCGTGGAGTTTCCAGCAGGACTCTGCACCTGGTCACAAGGCACGAACTACTCAAGCCTGGCTTGAAACCAACGTTCCCGGCTTTATAACAGCTGAAGACTGGCCCTCATCTATCCCAGACCTCAACTCTTTAGACTTCAAATTATGGTCAGTTGTAGAGGACATGGCCTGCTCTAAACGTCAGGGCGACATTGAGTTTCTTAAAAAATCTTTGGAGCAAGCAGTGGCGAAATTTCCCTTGGAAACAATGCATAAATCCATAGATTCGTAGCCAAAGAGATTAAAGGCCTGTAAAAAGCCAAAGGTGGCCATTTTGAATAGATTTTTTTTTTTATTTTTTTTAAATATTATTATATTAATATTATTTCATTTGTAACACAACTTATGGCTGGCTACGTAGACATTAGACTATGGTTAAATCTTGAAATGTCGACGAATAACACCGTAGTCGTAGTCCTCAAATATTAAGTGTATTTATTATCTACGCCGTAGTCGTCGGTGACAAAAAAAGTGTAGTTTTCAAAACGTCCGAGATAATATAATGACAATAAGAAGCGCGAAATTAAACCACAAAAGTAGTTCTCATTATGGGTGTAAAAACATAAAAACACGCTAAAAAAAATGTTTTCTCCGCGTTCCGAGTTCAAAAGGAAGAATTTCACAGACTTGCCCTCGGTCACGCCACATAACTTCGGCCATTGTTTTGCCCAAATTTTAGTCGAACCTTAACATAACTTTTGGCTCACATGTTTTCGGACAAATACGGGTAGAACTTTACAAGTTTATCCTAGAAAAAAGTTTGCGTAAACGACTTATAGGCAAGGAGCCTACTGTAATTGTTAGATTGAATCGAGATGTATGCTAAATACACTTGAGTAATGCAAAGAAAAATAAAAAGTTTTTATCATGCCGATTGATCTAACATAATATTTTATCTGATATCTCAGTAATATTTAGCAGAATACTTAGTCAATTACTCCCGGTCAATTAAAGCTACCACTATCACCTTCCTCTTCCTCTGTATCTATAGGATCATTGACATTACATTTCCTTTCCGAGCGCTCCTCGTAATTAGTGTCTGTATCTATGGGCTTCGGTAACCGCTTAACACTAGGTGAACTGTGAATTACCACTCACCACTTAACATCAAAAGAAGGTCTACTAATCTACCTATTAAGGCAATAAAACCAAAACGACAAAATTAAATTTAATGTAATGTGACATAATAAACTCAAATTGAACGTATACCTAACTCACCTCGCTGAGGTTTAAGTAGGTAAAAGTAATTATTCCTCTCCATGAAAGGCCTCTAACCCTACACCTGTCGGGTTGCCACTAGTCGTTGTTTTCTTTTTCACACTTCAACTACTCCGGTGCGTATCAACGGGCGTGGAGTGTCGGCGGGTGTAAATTGAAACACTTGCAAATTTACCCTATACATTATTCATGTTCTGAACACCCTTAGAACGAGAGGGCCTGACAGTTACGGGTTTGATGAAAACTCCAAAAAAACACATAAGAAATGAAGATTGGATTCCGTGACCGACCTTCTGCGAGATGTCGACCTTGAACCATCTGTATCACTCGTGACTGAGTTTTGAGTACATTTCATTAGATTTTTTTTTATTGCTTAGATGGACGAGCTCACAGCCCACCTGGTATTAAGTGGTTACTGGAGCCCATAGACATCTACAACGTAAATGCGCCACCCATCTTGAGATATAAGTTCTAAGGTCTCAGTATAGTTACAACGGCTGCCCCACCCTTCAAACCGAAACGCATTACTGCTTCACGGCAGAAATAGGCATTAGAATAAATTGTTTTTGCTTTTGATGAATTCAATTTATAACCTATTGTGTGTGGCATGGCGATGCGCAAATCACACCCGTTCTCGCAGTCTGGTAGCACATAAGTAAAGTGGGTCAACCATTATACGTCTAACAAATGGGTACCCGCCTTAAGACGGCCTGTGCAATAAGGAGTCGGTTCAGAAACCCACAACCTGCATTATTCTGACCCTAATAAATTTGCCGAGTCAAACGGGCGTTGTCAGACAAATGAGTTTGAAGACGTACAACGCCGTAACAATTGTACGGAGCGCTTATACAACATTATGTTTTATTAACATCCATAACTTGCTCTATAACGTTAGAAAATAAAACAGATGTTTTTTTTTTTCTGTTAAGTAAGACAAATCATTTCACTACTAAGTAGCAGTTATCGGCTTTTAGTAGCTACCGATAAATTAATAGATGAACAGGCTTTATCAGGGCGTATCTTGAATAAATTGGATTATTACAAAACCAGATGGGCCTATTACGCATCTGCAAGCTAAAGACAATAAAAACTTTACTAGTAAAATTTATAAAATTTAAATTTATCACTCAACACTGCTAAGGACGTCAATTGAGTTGAAGGTGAACTCAAGACTAATTAAAGCAGTAATTCTATAAGATTATCATTTTAGAGCCTTTTAAATCCTTTTTTTTTACTTCCTCGGTGTTTATTTTTGGCTCGACACAACAGAAGTCAATATACAAATTAGACTTAAACCACAAAATGGTAGAACGCGTTCCATTCTCAAAGGCATTGATTGATTCGGTCCCATCAAATTAATGTAAATACGCCCAACCTCAAACGGTATA
The DNA here is from genome assembly GCF_003987935.1 of Bombyx mandarina. Next base: position 291,942 of record NW_021011545.1, on the reverse strand, counting down.
CAAACAAAACGTTAATTTACAAAACACATTTTCCTTGGAGAGTTTAACGTAATTTCTTTCTCACCGAGGCGTTTCCTGAAATAAATTACAAGTGTAAAATTCACAACAACAAAAGCGAAACAACAAAAGGCCCGCGTTTCGAAGCATCCGGACGACCCTTCCAAACTTAGCAGCCTGATTACGGATTTCCGAGCAAGAAAAATAAAGAAAGAAATAATACCCGCCCCATATAAAAATCCTAGAATACATCAGCAGACCACTCTCATTTTATTAAGCCCGACAATATAAAATAAATGCTTTTATTAGAAACACACCGCGTTTCATCTTTGTAAGCTACTCTTGATTTATGTTTTCGATAGAACATTTCCTACTTAATAAAACGTTTACATGAAAATCAACGTAATCGAAAATTGATGGCTGCGGTGTGTAGTGCTTGAAGTACAGATGAAACCTAGGATCTCGCATCATGGTGCCACCTCTTGATGATCTGAGAGACGGAGCTGGTGGAGGAGGTGATGGTGTTGTTGCTGATCTCGATGGCGTATACGGACCTCTACCTTCTATTTGTATTTGAGGCTTAACTTTTTTCCACATAAATGGCTCTTTGTGTAGTTTTCCATGATGTGTCGTAATATGTCTCGTGTTCTCTTCCTTAGGTATAGGCGCAGTGAGCTCGTACATTTCTGGTAAAGATAAATACCAGTAGTCGGCGCCGTCCCCTATTATAGGAAATAGCCTTTTATTGGAAAACCTCGGCCGGTATTTTCTCACGAACTCGTCATATTTTCTCTTCAATCTCTTCATGTATTCAGTGTAATGAATAGATTTGAGGAGTTTCTCAAACTCTGATAGTTCTGTCGTTACTGGCTCAGAGTATACACCTGCACATACGTACGTTCTTAATAGGTGATGTAGTTTAAAAACTACAAAAGCAAGCCATTGCCGGGCTTCTTCTTCTAATATCCTTAAATCATCAGCTCGACTGCGTATTCTGAATTCAGCGGCCTCGGCTGCTCGCCTCTCGCCTCTTATTGCAACAGTTGCCAACCACCTTCTATAGGATTTGTAGCAGAATTTTGTTTTCCGGGAATAGTGACCACGCCATAACGCCTAGAACAATATTTAATTATAAATCTTATTATTTAGGACAATGCAACCATTTCATATCCTCTTGCTAATTAAATAAGCAAGAGTACTGTTGGAGACTTATATTAGTCGGTGCTTTCAAATTAAATTTTGAGAGTCAAACTTTACCTGTATAATTATTGCGGCGTGGTCATAATATCTGCAGTGCTTTTGTCTCACAGCCATTCTCAAAGCAATTCTATAGGCTTTTCGAGCGACATGAACTCTATAGGCACATTGAATTGTTACCGCATTCTTTGACAGCCAAGCAATGTGCTTTCTAATTAAGTAACCTCGCGCCATTCTTTGTAACAACACTACAGCTAAAAATCTCGTTCTGCGATGTGACTCCGCTAAATTTGCCCGTTCTTGCAGTTCAGCATAGAAATCATCCTGTGACGGTAAAAAGTCTTGAACTGTAGCCATTTTAACAACTTTCCAAAAACTGTTTCACGATAAACAAATAGATGACACATCAGACCACCGGCAAACAAATCAAAATTGTCAACGTTTGACATTTATGTAGCTTGATGTCAAAGTGCATGCCTCGTTCTACAAAACGATTTCATTTCAAAACCTTCTTCAAACGTGCATTCGCCTTTGCTCAATCATAATTATGCCAAAGGCCTCGAAACAAGCTTAGATTTTTTGGAAGGAAGTTCCTTATGGGGCGATGCGGAGGGGTACCCTAACCGGGAAAAACGTCCGTAACGTAAGTTTTTTTAGTAATGCACACAGTGTACGACTTAACTTTGTAATAACGTACAAAAAATAACATATTTTTTTATCATTCATTGACCACGATCTCAGAGCGTTCGTTTGCAACCGTGAATGAAATGTACCACAATATGACCACATTACGTTCGCACGTTACCGAATGACCGTGGGTTGTTGCGAAACCTCCAGTTTTATTTTCTTTATACCTCGAATAGAATTTAAAATTAATATTTTTATAATAAGGAACTTCGTTCCTATCCGGTGTCCTACGACACCACACATATTTTTATTTGTATTCTTACATGAGTCAATGTCTGGTTGCCCATTTCATTGCGCTCACTCCCGAGCTCCGATACGAATTGTATTCGGAGAGTCCTCTGCTCCCCTCAAACCTCGCTCAGGTGGCCTCGTGTGAGACATCATGAATAATTCAACAATCAAATTGCCAAGGACTGTATACCTGTTTATTTATTTTCGACGGAGAATTTAGTGGTAATTCCCGTATAAATAAATAAAAATGTCATGTTGTAACTGTAATAAATGATTGATGTTTATTTTACCGAGTACCGAGTTGCCCTGTCGTTGCAAAATATTTTCGCTTTTTTTTTTTCCTTCACCAAAGTTTTCTTTTGAAAAGTGAATCTTAATAAAATATAAATGTCGCGCTTCTTTAAGTCGTTAGCCGCTCTTTAAAATCAAGGTTCCTTGGGAAATGGTCGACTTTCATAATTAACAATGTGCCCGCAACGAGTCTCCTCCGCTCAGAAGAAAAGACGGCCATGAATTATTAAAGAATGGCACATCATACAAAATTTACAAGACCGTGTTGTAATGAAATAGGCACCGGGAAAACGCCTCGTGAAAACACATTGTGATCATTTTATATTATGACTCTTTTTTCATGACTTTTGTCATCCTCAATTACATTTACAACAATACCCAAAAAATATGTTCAATATTTTTCGGACTCATAATGTATGTTTTTCTTTACTTAACCGTGAATTTGAGATGCTTGAATAGATTTGGATATATTATCGGTTCATTAAAATTCCTTAGCTGAATTAGACTTTTTAATTTAAATATTTTGTCAGGGCTGTCGTGTTTCTTTTTATATTTAATACATAAATTGTTATAATTCTGTTTTAATAGTGAAGTATTATGTAGTGATAACATAATAATAACGCACTCTGGATGAAGACAGTGGTTTTAGAATATTCTTATCTAAAATCCAGATAGTACGGAGGAATCTGCTCCCATATGATGATGATCATGTCAAATTGTTCCTCATAGTTCTTTCCTTAGTAGTTGCCTGTTGTACATGAATACTGGTATAGTCGTATTTATTGATACAAGTACACACACACACACATATTTTAAGCCGCGATGACTTCCTTATTCAGGACCGTCAACATTTTACATGACAACTTGGCTTAACTCTATCGATCACTCCAATAATAAATACAACATCAAACATGAACCTCAAGAATCACAAAACTCTTGGAAGTTTGAAAAGTTGCCCTTAGATTAGCATCGCTATGACAAACGGATACTTATTTTGCAGTAAATGTCGAAATCTTTATTGTGAATGATTTGAAATGAACTAAATTCAAATCACATCATTCGAAGAATTCTCTACTTTGATCACAAGTTTTGGTGGCCAATATGTCAGACATCTTCCGCGTTGTCATCCGCATCATGTTATCAATATGATGTCATTGACAAATAATATAAAAACGTGAGGGAGAATATTGAGCTTTGTGAAACGCCATTGCTAACGGTCATGGTACAGGATCAGGAGCTAAAAACGACCATGTTAGTGCACCGATCATCCCAACAACTATCATCATCATCATCATCATCATCATCTAAGCACTCATTTGCTTAATCGAAGTAGGATTCCGTATCCCAGTAATTACGATAAAAAATCCCCATTTGACCTTGTCGAACGCAATATAAATACTCATAGCTTGCCCTTGCTCAGTTCTTCAGTCTTCTGATGAGTGGGATGTATAAGAAGATCGCTACCAGAGCGACCAAAACAGAAGCTGTACTGATAGTAGTTGATGAATTGGCAAACCTCGAACCATTTAGGGACCTGGATATTTACATCTCGCTCCACTACTTTTGAAAACAAGGAAGACAAGGAAGACAAGATTTGATTTATACAACACTACGTTAGGTTTTCAAAATGGAAGTCATTCGTAAACAACGTTTTAGGTTAGATTAGAATACTTTGTACCTGCCTACCGGATTTGAAGTTTTTTTCCCATATCTATTCGCTGGTAGCCTAAGAGTTCACGGGTTCGATCTAAGAGAGCTTACTAACACTAACCCTAGCAAGAGCAGTGCTTCGCAGAATCGACCATCGACCACCGGATCGGAATCGCGACCCACTGAGAAGATCTGGCAAGAAACTCAGTAGACTAAGTGTGGGATTTCAAAACCGGCATTGTCGCAACACTACACGACATCGGTTGCCTTACCCATCAAGCCATGGACGCTTCAATGCATCAACAAATTTGACCCAAAATACAGAATTATAAAATGAATACCCACCATAAAAGAAATTGCTGATGCTATGTCGTAATATAAGTAATGGACGCATCGTACGTAAAAAAAACGATTTTCCACCGTCAGATCATTAAAACACAATTAGTACTTTAGTTACTATGTATATTGTAATTTTATGGAAATCGGACTTTATTGCCTTACATTAAAACACTATTAGGGTGTTCGATAAAAACAGATCGGTTACGTTACAGGTATGGACACTAATGGATTGCGGTACAAGGTTAAACAATTTTTACTTTTGAATAGGAATTTTGTGGCAATAGGTTTTTGTTTGGAAAAATACCCAAAATTGGGACTAGTTATTCTTGTTTCATTGCTGTAGTTGGGGTACACAGACAATTAAATTGCAGATTTACTAGTGTAAATCTGTGCCACACACTTTGAGACATAAGGTCGACATTTCAACTTTTTTTACATGACGTCTATCCCACCCTTAAGACGGGGCACGAGTGATACCTATCTATGCGACCTCACAATGCGCCACATCACCGGTAAAACTTGGTTAATCAGATCACCATCAGTATTATAGCACTTTCAACAATATTGTAGCTAAAAACAGTATTTAGAAATAATATACTTGAAAAAACATTAAAAGTAAACTCTGAATGTAAAATTGAATTATTTCGCTAAGATTTTAAAGTATTTCTTAGTTCTGTATTTTATATTATATGTATTTCAGTTTTTTTTTGTATTCTTATCTAAATTGTCGATTCATCTCTATTCTCCAATAAAAAATAATTCATATACCATATGAAATACATTAATACTAGAAACTCAATGAAAACATGAAAATTGCTGTTGTATTGCTAATTCCAACGTTTGCAAGTCGTAGACATAAATTAAACAATTTCAACGGTTTAATCTCGAGTTTATTATGAGATTAGATGAAACCGTAAAAGTGGTTTTAAATTGACTGTATTTGACGAAACGAATTCTTATAAGACTGTGTAAAGAGTATTATTTCAAACGTTTTAAAACATTTCGTACCTTGAAAGTCTAAATAAAGAATTGATATCTATATATATAAAAATGAATTGCTGTTAGTTTGTCTCGCTAAAACTCGAGAACGGCTGGACCGATTTGGCTAATTTTGGTCTTGAATTATTTGTGAAAGTCCAGAGAAGGTATAAAAGGTAAATAAAAATAACAATTTAATTTTTTCTTTGATGTGTACCCCGTCGTACGGATTCCTTTTGTTTGGTTTATTTTATACAAAAGTTTAGGTCTTTTATTTATCGATTGTGGCACTACGAAGTATGCCGGGTCAGCTAGTTTATTATAATTTTCAATTAAATATTGAAAACCACGCTTCGGAAGTCCCTATTAATTATTTTACTGCTTTCAGTCCGCGTACAGTAAAACAACCCTCTAATAAGACTAATATTCCCTTAGACGTAATTATAGAGTCTTCCAATCACACAATAACATAGGTAGAACCGTCGGCATGTATTAACCGTTCTAAATTAGTTCGCGCAATCATCGATTCCCTCTGATTAAATTCCCGCTAACGAACACTTATTACAAGGTTTAATAAAAGTTTGTAATTTATTTTCACATACAAATTAACCGGTAACAAATTAGTATTAACTGAATTAACGCTTTGCAAACACGAAACTGATAATGATGTACTGGAATTATGCTCAAAGGACGTATTTCGAACGTGAAAGGTTTTTAAAACAAACAACTACGTTTTTGTTTTTTTTTTTTTTTTTTTTTTTTTTTTCAGAAAGAAAATTCTGGATTATGTAATAAAAATAAGCAAAGTGCTGCTAATATTTAGCTGTCGTTTTGTTTAACGTTTTAAAATTAATTACTTGTGTTTTTAATGTCACATGAATAAACTTCTGTTTCAGACATTAAAAATTAATTCAAATTTATTTGTACCTCTAAACGGTTTATTAATTTTTAACTGTCTTATAATTTAATATTTTTTACGAGTGATGTACATTTTTTGTGTTTTAAATTTAAATACAATATCATACATTTTAACGAACATAATGAATTTGATTTTATCGGGAAAAAGTATCACCGGTTAGAGCAAATACCTACTCTATTCCAAGGCTAAAATTACTTGAGCAGCTAAGCTAGAATGCTTAGCTTAATTACTGTAAAAGCGTTCTGAGAGCTGCATTGCAGTGTTTGAAGTAATTGACAGTAATATCCTTAAACTCCAAGTTATCTTAGTTATTATTACTACTATCCAGTTATAGACGTCCTCTCACCATTTCACTAAATTGAGATAGTTATAGGTTTCAAAAGAGAAAAGAAGAAAATCTCATTCTTTAAAATTACAAGTTTCGTTTGATCATTTGAATATTATTCAGTTAAGAATGTTATTTAACAAGAAAACGATATATTTGAATCTGATGTCATCGTGTAAAAATAATTTAGATTTATTTCTCGGAATCTCTGGAAAAAGTATTTCAAAAGTTAGATTTTTTTTATATTTATACCTCCATTAATGATGTCGGCGGAATTTATTACATTAGGTTGACTGTTGCAAAAATAAAACTGCATGAAAATAAACGGAAAATTCGATCAATACTCACGAATCTTGCTCATTCAGATCATAATAAAGTTCAACTAGATCTAACTTAAAAGGACTTCTTTATAGAGTAAAAAAATATGATTTTATGAATTACAGTCGTTGGCTTGAAATACCCTGATCATGTGCGTACTTAAATTAACCCTTCGGGATCTTTTGTGTCAATTCTTATATAGTACATTTAAAAAAATTAAAACAACTTTTAACAATTAGATATCATTTAAGCACTTTAGATGTTTAAATCAATTGATAAACACGAAAATCCATAACAAGATTACGTCATCTTAGTTCACGTGAGCATCTAACAAGATATGCTCTGATAATCGGATCATAGGGAACATGTGGCAGAACCAACGGACGCTGTTAAATCAATGTCTAGTTATGCAGCGGTCAGTATTGGTTAGCCTCTTGCATAATCCCAACTGTACATAAATGATTTGATTCCACGCATGGTTACTACAATTGCTTAGAATCCCGGATTTATATTACATAAATAGAAAAAGCCGTCACATATAATTGTGAGTCCTTCTTCAATACTTTTTTGTGGATATTGAGTTATGTAAATTCTTATTAACATGCATTAGTGACTTATAATATTATATGTAATTCATTAAAAGAGGTTAAAAGCCTGTCGCTATAGAACAGTTCAACTTAATGCTTCAAAATCTGTAATGAATGTATGACGTATTATAAGTATATAATACGGAACAGAAACAAAAGAATTAGGCTAAGAATTTCCTAAATTAGAAAAAAGTGTATCAGTCCGGTAAATCACAATATTTTAAAAAGTTTTATAAAGTAAATTAATGGCCTAAGTAGCACTAACTTTGATGCATCAGTTACTACTAGTTGGTTAGTGCATTGTAAAACACGTCACTTCGAATCCTCCCGATCTGCTATTGGCATTTCAAACATAGGTCACCGTTCTCGTCGAATTTGACACAGCCCACTGAGTTTCACGCCGGATCTTCTCAGTGGGTCGCGATTCCAATCCGGTGGTAGATTCAGGGAAGCATTGCTCTTGCTAAGGCTGTTAGTAAATTAGACAGACTGAGCCCCGTGAGCTCAGTAAAACTAATATAACTCCTCGAGGTTACTAGCATAGGTAGGTAAAAAAAGTGAATTTTAAAGTAACCTGTGTGATTCTGGATTAAAATACCACCGTCCCGTTCCTCGCCGGGGATGTCGTCAATGGCGACTAAGTGAGTCACCGAAGTATGGGCAATAAAACTACTGCGTTCGTAAGCCGGTATTTGGTGGAGGTAAGGCATATTTTGTAAGCCTACCCGGATACAATTGAGACTTCGTCTTCAGATCTCAAGGTCGGTTACGGCAGGCAACTGAACCACCTTATCTTAGATCAGGTGGATAGTAAGCTCATTCCAACTACACTATTCGTAATAAAAAAAATAGTAGAAAATTTGATTTACGATTTTATGATTGAATCTGAGTTATCCTTTAGATATTTTGTAGAAATAATTTGAGATGCAATTAGTAGATCTTTTTATTTTTTTATGTCTAAGTGCGCCATTAAATGAAAGGCCAAAAATCACAATCCAAAGATTGAATAGAATACAAAGATACAAAAATCAATAATATACTAATAAGGCAAGCTTCAGCTAAAAACGTAAACGAACCCTTTGAAAGAAGGGGCTTATCGGTTTCTCGAACAATTCAAGACAACGATGTGAAAAAAAACTAAACATTGAAATAAATTGATTGGTCCTCACTCAACCATCAACTCATAAGGTATGCGTAAGCTCACTCATGTGATATAAAGAAATAGAACTATACCTCAAAAAGCACATATCGTTAACAAAGATACTGAGGCCGGCTGAGAATTGTACCTTGTGGTCAAGTGCTACTAGACCAAGGAAGCGATAATATCTATGTTTTGGTTACGCTGTGGTAAAGAACTGTTTTCTTTTACTATCCCCTAAAATTTAATAATGGAATGAATCCAAGTATGACAGGTATTGCATCGTAAGTACTTGATATTATCACTAAAAATAAACTATGCTCATGTTTAGTCGGCGTAATGGCGCAATATCACTGTCAATTAATTATGGCGGAATATTTGAGAGTATATGGAATATTAGATTGTTGTTTTTTGTTGTTCCTTTTCTTATTTATAGTAAATATAATAAACTGAATTCGTTACTTATAAAATATAAAACATTGTTCCAACATATCGAAAAAGTGCGAATTCTATATTGATAACAATAAAATCAAATGTAATGATCAAACACAATCTTCGGAATCTCATTTATTGGAGCCAATGAAACAACAGGAAAATATTTCGGAATCATAGTTACGTAACGATCCATTTATGGCCGGTCGAGGAACTAACGGGAATTCGTGAAAAAAATTTCGGGTCGCTATGAAATTACTAAATTATTATTATCTGGGGGAAGTAATAAATTCGGCACGTTCTCGTAACAGTAACTCACATTGTGGAAGATGAGGGTTGAATGGCGAAGTTCTACATTCTTTCGGCTCTTTTGACCGGGTCACCCCTGAACTTCGCGGACGTGAGCCATATTGCACAATGTCTCCATGAAAAAAGACCTTAAACTTTCCTCGCTCCGGAAAACTTAATATAGGTGTTCGCCGGGAATATTCACCGTTTTATATTTTATCATGATTAAAAGTGTGAAAAGCGCTATATTTTATTCCGAGTCTTGGTGCTGACTTTATTGAAATTAAATTGAAAAGTTGGAGACGCCGTGCATTATGTGTTAAGAAACAAAGGCTTTTCCGATATCTTTCTTTTTCAATTTTTACGTTAAGTTTTTTCCTGTCGATAGAATTCTTCCAAGAAATTAAAATATAAAACACACCATCTGATCAAATTATTGAAGTTTTTGTGTGGAATTTTAGTAGAATTTAAAATAAGTAAAACACAAACAAAGCAGGTGATATTTACAATAAATTATTTAATTAAGAAATGATCAATAAATTGTAAAATCAACCTGTTTCATAGTATATACGCAAAATCGACAACAGTCTTTTTTTTTATTGCTCTGATGGGTGGACGAGCTCACAGCCCACCTGGTGTTAAGTGGTTACTGGAGCTCATCTATAACGTAAATGCGCCACCCACCTTGAGAATAAGTTCTAAGGTCTCAAGTATAGTTACAACGGCTGCCCCACCCTTCAAACCGAAACGCATTACTGCTTCACGGCAGAAATAGGCAGGGTGGTGGTACCTACCCGTGCGGACTCACAAGAAGTCCTACCACCAGTAAATGTCTGAATGTCGAGTGATATTGTTTATTTAACAAAAACGATGTACAACAACACAGGCAATTAACGAAAAAAAATTGTTCATGGTCAAACACTTATCTCTACATAAAACGCAATATGGTGTACTATGCCGTCAGCCTTCAAGACCGCGATACAAAATAGATCACCGTGTATATGCTTCGTACATGCTCTTGGGTTAATCATATTGCTCTCCAAGTTCTCATAAGCAAGACACCAGTCAACTACACATCTTTTTATGCTACAATTTATATCTATTAATATGGCAATTACTTCAAACCGATGGAATTCGCTACTACGCAACCCTTTTGTAAGCTCGTAAAGGCGCGATAGCATCAAAGTATTATTTATTCACACGGCAACAGCATCTTGTTACATCTCAAAATGTTTTTGAACCCTTTATAGATACAGACATATCTTCAATATTTATGTTTTAAAACACACATACTATTTTTGTTGGAGAAATGCTTAACAATGAAATAGTTTCTGAAACATAGCAAACTGTTTCTTTTTTTATATGCAAACGTCTTTATAATTGTTTCTAGTGTTGCAGCTACATATCAATTAGCTTCATCCAAACTTTAATTACACTACTGGACAACTAAAAGATCAAAAAATTACGTTACGCTACACGAGGACAGTGATAAATCACGTGCATTGGTGTAGGAAGAGACGCCATTTTGAGGTCATTTTTCGGCGTTTCGAGATTCCCATATAATACAACTCTTGAATAGAAGAACGTTCGCCTAAGTTTCAATCACCAGCCCTAATCAAAATCTATCGACTGTAGACATAAAAAAATGTGTAAAATAGTTACAGTGAATTTATATGGTATTAAATGGAAGAAGGCTCAGAGGCAGAAATCCAATGCGCTGGTCGGACCAAATACCCTCCACTCAATTCCTCAGTCCACGTTGCTATCCACACAGCCAAAGACAGGCAGGAATGGCGCAAGAAAATGCAGAAGAAAGTTATTAGAGGAGGCCACGACCCTCTGATTATCTGATTATCGACGCAAGGATTATCGACGCAAGGGGGAGGAAATGAAAAATACATATATATCGGCGCAAACTACTATTTACTTAATGTTCAAATTGTTGGTTTACTATTGTATATAAGTCCAACGCTTGTAAACAATTGTCTAAGACGTTATTCAAGAGAATTCATTAACAAACTTTACGGTAGGCAGCAGCTTGGCTCTGCCCCTGGCATTCTTAAATCCATGGGCGAATGTAAGCACTCACCATCAGATGGGAATACTCGTCTGCCTACAAGGGCAATAAAAAAAACTACCTCCGTTTTTTCAATTAGAAATACAAGTGAATATTTTTGCAAAAGACATTCCGGCTTGAGCAGCCGGCTTGAGCAACCGTCTTCATTTTTAAAATCATTATGACGCCCGTGGTGGTATCAGTGCAGGCACGTAAAAGATGAATTCTGCCGACCTGATCCACCACGGTGCCAGTAAAAGATTTGGTAATTCATAAAAATTATTAAAAAAATTATTCTATGCCAAAATTACACGGTGGCCTAATTAATAAAAAAGTTAAAATATTGTAATCACCCTTTGGTCTACGTTACATCTGAAGTATATTTAGCAGCTATCAAAAAGCTTAAAATATGACGAGAGATCATTCGCATAAAGAAGGCATTCGCATAAAGATGGCGTTACTCTAACCGAGGTAACTGTAATAAAAGTGGCGTTCATATTCCGGCAACTTCATATTCCAAAGTTGCATTATGACCTCATTTAGACCAAATCACTGAAATTTACGCTTATACACTTAATCACTAACCTGGTTTGTTGGGATCATCCATATCATTTATTTGTAGATTCTTTTGTATGATTTAAATTAAAATACGATGATCTCAATATAAGTAGGTACTTATTATAAACTTATTTTCAACATAGATGACTAATACGATATTCCAATACTATTATAGTTCTGAATGAAGCAATGAAATTATTTAATATATAGGTATTTATTACCGGTTTCTGTATATTGCTGAAATCTAGTTGCTAGTTAAAATCTAGCGCTAGAAGAAAATACACACATGGATTAAGTTCGCTCATTCACTCATCAAGTGACATCAACAAAGTAATATGTATTCACTTTTGCATACAATTCTTGTAAATTCAATAAAAAACCTTCAAATGTTTTCAAAGACTATTTTGAAGACACTTTTTCTCTTAAAAATCCAAATGACTGGTTACTGTTTTATAGAAACAAACATTTAAAAGGTATTCGAGGTAGCCTAGATAGTCAGTAAAATTGAATTTGCCGTGAATAAAGTTTATGAGGTGCGGCTATATGTCGACTCATAAAAATGCCGTAATTTAGTATGCAACAGATATGAAAGAGGTTTTATGGTGCGGTTAATAGTGAGGGATCTTTTCGTTTCGGATGTAATGTTATGCAAACGTTCCTCCTCGTTCTTCTGTGTGGTAAATTAACTCCCGCCCGACGTAAATATTGTTAAGAGACCGAAATACAGCACCATCGCACCGCCCACCAGCGGAGTAGGCTCATCCATGTTACCTGGGGTCACTGCGTTTATCTACAGTGCGTTTCCAGAGATCTTGTTTGCCACGTACCATACGGCTTTGGAATGATCACCCTTCCATGGTGTTTCACGAGCGCTATGACATCTCCTTCTTCAAACGGGGCTTGTGGAGAGTACTTAATGGTAGGCAGCGGCTTGGCTCTGACCCTGGCATTGCTGAAGTCCATGGGTGACGGTAACCACACACCACCAGATGAGCCGTAGATTCGTCTGCCTACAAGGGCAATAAAAAAACCTACCGGAAAGTATCAATTAAGATATATGTATAACGTTGTATTAGTTTAAAGGTTCTAATACTTGGTGGTGATTTTATTTTTATTTTTTATTGCTTAGTTGTGTGGACGAGCTCACAGCCCACCTGGTGTTAAGTGGTTACTAGAGCCCATAGACATCTACAACGTAAATGCGCCACACACCTTGAGATATAGTTCTAAGGTCTCAATATAGTCACAACGGCTGCCCCACCCTTCAAACCGAAACGCATTACTGCTTCACGGCAGAAATAGGCGGGATAGGCGGGATAGGATTCATACTAATTCGCAATAAATTCAGATATTCTGCTATATATTAATAAACTAACTTGCATTATAGTTAAAGAATTTAAACAACAACCACTATTTTAATGACGACTAAAAGATTTTTTTAATACACTTAATATCCGACCAATATAATTGCAAAAGTTTTTTTTCAAACAGGGTAAACAGTTTCCGAATTTCATGATAAACCATAATCTAATTTCAACTTATCCAATTTTTTTCCACGTAAAATAAATCTGAATTCTTAAAGTTTAATAGGCGATAATAAAATTCCATGAGTTGACACCGGCTGACAAAATAACTGGGTTAGAGAAAAATGAAAACTTTCCCAATATGATCCTGGTCGAAGTTCTGCTCAGAGTTGAGTAATAACAGTTCTCGTATAATATATTTGTGAATTTGCGAGAGAAACTCACCTACATCTACATTTTGAGTTAAAGTTAGATTGGATTGAGTTTATATGCATACGTCACTCAATTTCAGTAATATCTTAATGGCTGATTAATGTTGGGGACAGTAACATACATAACATTTATATGAACTTCATCTTGAAGCCGTGTTATGCTTTTTTTAGATTTCCAACCGGTTTTCACGTTTGTGACATTAGCGCAAGTAACTTCTCAATATCACATAGATAATATCTCCGGTCTCGAACCACACCATCTTGATTGATCCTTGTTACAACATCTATTTTTTTTATTGCTTAAATGGGTGGACAAACTCACAGCCCACCTGGTGTTATGTGGTTACTGGAGCCCATAGACATCTACAACGTAAATGCGCCACCCACCTTGAGATATAAGTTCTAAGATCTCAGTATAGTTACAACGGCTGCCCCACCCTTCAAACCGAAACTCATTACTGCTTCACGGCAGAAATAGGCAGGGTGGTGGTACCTACTCGCGCGGACTCACAAGACGTCCTACCACCAGCTTTTGCGACCAATGCCTTGTGAAACAATACAATTCTCGATTTTAAAAAGCAAAACATTTTAGTGTGTTTTAATTTCTTTCACATAACAGAACGCAACACGCCAAACGCTTCGCACGTCTACCAATAAACGAAAAGCTTATTTCACTCACGCCTGACTTTGAAGCATCCTTCGATTGGAAACTGAAAAATATTTCCAATATTTTCTCGATGAAGAATTTTCGTTTCCATTCAGAAGTATGTGCGAACCGTGCGCGAGCTACAAACGAGAGGAAATGAATTTTATTTAGCTTCAGTACCGGCACTTCGGCCTCAACACATGATGTTTTAATTTACCAGCAACGATTCTCGGAATTTCCGATATCTGAAATCGAAGTTCTTTACGACTCGTTAAATGAGAAAATTATTGCGAATTCAATTCATATTATTGTCTGTTATCTCATGTAAAATATAATCTGAATTTTTACATATGGTTTTTATTCTTTCCCATACTTTAGTAGAAAAAAGTGTTGTGTACAGTAAGCGTCAGTTTCCACTTTCCTTTTTCTCGGCGACAACAAAAACAACTAAACAGTTCCTAATATTTGATCCTTTAATTTTTTTATCGATGTATCCTTCAAATCAATCCATTAAACGAATATCTGATCAATTCGACTCACCTAATGCTATTACAATAAAATTAAAAGCATTAGAACTAAATAATCAGCTCAGACTTTAATCACATTACAAATCAAGTGCTTTTGGTAGCATAGTGTTTACTCAGCCAAGTACCGCATGAATGGGTTACCTTTTTGATGCAAATTTAATGAGGCGGGCTAGGGCAAGGCCTTTTAAAACGACTGACCATTACGAGACAAGAGCCCCGACTGAATGCAATGTCCACAACGCGCAACTGGAACACTTTTATCGTTCATCTCGAAACGATATCTTTGCATGTTTAGGAAATGCTCAAGTTGGTTGAAAAACGTGTGGGATTGGGTTTTATCGAGAATGCAAACAGTCCTCTACAAATATGGGTGTCAACAAAAGAGTCGGTAATGGAATCAAATGCTACGCTTCTCCTATATAATTATCGTATGTCGTATTTCCTTCGCCAATCAGTGATGCTTACTAATTTAAGGGAAGAAACAGTCGTAGCATAAAATTATTATGGCTTCAAACAAATAAAAAATTAATATATTTTTTATTCAATACAGTATCTATTGCGAATCATCATAATCTTATGACTGATTCCGAATCCGCAAGAAAATTAGGCTTTGCCCTTTTCTAAACAGCATACGTAATGTATGCACATCATGATGCACTACAATAAATTTACAGTCATCATCATCATCATTTCAGCCTGTCTACTGTCCACTGCTGAACATAGGCCTCTCCAACTGATGTCCAGTGCGGCCGGTCCGTTGCCACCTGCATCCAACTTTACAGTACTTATCAGAATTTAGACAAACATGAATATAATTAAATTAAGGGTATATTGTTGAGCAGCTATGAAAGATCTGTACAGGGCTATTTTGTGTCGAGTAAAATTTCGTACAAGTAGCGCTTTCATATAATAATTCTTTCAATGTAGCAGTGTCTATGTGGTTCTATAATCAAGTACCAGGTGAGTCTGGACTTTGTTCGCCAATAAAAGTATGAATGAAATTCGATGTCAAATACTTCCAAACAAAAGTTATTTCTATTAAGTTTAGTTTGAACATTATCATGTTGAGTAGACAATTTGCCAATCCCTAAACCTAGTTGATCTTTTGAGTAAGCAGTCTTGCAGTCTTGAGTCTAGTATCAGTCGTGACTTTCAACTTTAAACTGTCCACATTGAGATTATTTTTGCACTTTAGTGCATCTCGACCAACTATACTTTACATATTGCTTAGCCAAAATCAATATTAAGACCTATTATATTGTTCTATAGGACATGCAGAGAGAAGTGCACGGGTACCTAGTAATTAGTCAAGACTCATTTACAGAACCCTATTTAAAAGGGCTTGCGGTGAAAACGTGAAGGGGAAAGCATCCCAGCCAGACGTGTAGTCTTTTTTGCTAGAGCCATTTGGAATTATAAGAGTAAATCGATGAATTAAAACCGTACACCAAGAAGAATGAAACGTAAAATAATCTACTGTGATAAAAAAGAAAAGATGCTTAAGTTATTGAAATACATTACACTTAAGTCGGACTTAATTTTTATACACGTGCTATGAATACTTAAGTGCTTAGTCCTTCCAAGAATAATTGGTCACAAACACAAAAAAGACTTATACAGGTACATTTGCATTTTTATATAAATAATAAAATATAAATAAAAATTGCATTTTTATATACGGAGGCTTAATTTGGAAGATTTTCAGATAGACAATTGTTATACATATTTCGTACTGATTTATTGGTAATTAACGTAAAATTCATAATCACGTAAACATATTAATTATATGAGTTCAGTGACAAATAATTTTATTCTTTGTTACCACTTCTTTCAATCGACAGCAAACCAAAGAGATGTTGTACAATGTAATGAAGAAAATGTGAGTCAGTATGTCAACTATGAAATTTAATGAAAAACAGAGTGTCGCAAACGAACCCACAGACTTATTCATAACTGGTTATTTAAAACATCTGGAGCGGCCCTAACAAGGTCCTTAACTATTCACAGATGAATGTTAAAGCCTTTTCAGACTTTAACTTGTTCGTTAAAAACACGCAAACGTTCCTCTAAGCATGCACAGAAAGAAAATGAGAGCCATTTTGTACGATCAAAAGAGACGTCTGGCTTATAAGGCTGTTACTAAATACTTAGTATTGCTAATATTTCATAAACGGAACGGCTAATTGGCATTTCAATACTTTGAACATCTCTTTCGTACTACTGCATTCAAAATTGTTCGGAAAGAAATTTTTAGAACGAACGCGCAGTCGGCTTTTTATTGGTTGTGCAATGAGCAGTGGTATTTTTATGCAGTATATATATTTTTTTTTTTTTATTGCTCAGATGGGTGGACGATCTCACAGCCCACCTGCTGTTAAGTGGTTACTGGAGCCCATAGACATCTACAACGTAAATGCGTCACCCACCTTGAGATATAAGTTCTAAGGTCTCAAGTATAGTTAAAACGGCTGCCCCACCCTCATTCTTTCTTAACGGCAGTAATAGGCGGCGTGGTGGTACCCACCCAGTAATTATGCAAATCATAATTTTGCGGGTTCAAGATTTTTCCTAGCAAAATCGGCACAAAACCTTTTCGAAGTGCGTGTAGCATGTGATCTGAAGAAGCAAAACGAAGACGCTAACTGCCGTCGTGGTTCCACCGAACCGTAACACTCACATCGGTACGTACAGCTTTTGTGAAATAACCCTGCGTCGTTCTCTAACAGCAAAATTAGCATGAACGAGAACCGAGGCCCGCTATGCTTAGAAATGAGTGTTGTCTCTATTTCACTCCTACAACGTCTTGCGTATTTCAGCTAATAGTTTAACACTCTCTAAGTTGTGTTCACTTTGTACGAAGAAGTACTTTTTTTTTATTGCTTAGATGGGTGGACGATCTCACAGCCCACCTGGTTTTAAGTGGTTACTGAAGCCCATAGACATCTACAACGTAATTGCGCCATCCACTTTGAGACATAAGTTCTAATGTCTCAGTATAGTTACAACGGCTGCCCCGCCCTTCAAACCGAAACGCATTACTGCTTCACGGCAGAAATAGGCGGGGTGGTGGTACCTACCCGTGCGGACTCACAAGAGGTCCTGCCACCAGTAAAAGTACTGTTAAGAACAAATTGTAACAACGCGGTTACCGAATTAAAATAAAATATCGACATAGCCCATAATTCGACCAAAAATTTTAAAGTAACTATATTTCGATAAAGACAACCCGTGTTCTCCAATCGTTCAAACCGAGAGAAACATATAGCACTTGTAAAAATGACGAGATTGAAAAACAAGTATAAAAAGACAAGCGCGCTGTCCTTCACTATGGAACCATGGTTATACATATTCATTGTGTTCACTGCATGCTTCCAGACGGCGGGTCGCTGTAAAACAACAGGAGAGAATTCTCTTTTAATTACGAGTCCGCCTCGGACGGTACGATGCTTAGAATCTTTTTTTATAAACGTTGCCCTCACTCGAAATATCCAATTGTGTAACTTAGTAACGTGAATTTAAAGCTCAAATTGGCAGGACTGGTTCGTGTTTATTTTATTTGAATTGCCCGTATAGTGAAATTGTTTAACTTACCAATGGATACGTCAATAAGCAGGGAAAAGCTATGTATGTACCTGAAAAAGACAAAAAATATTTAAGAATTTTAAGCAGAAGTATTAATAATACACACACAACATAAGTTATTAAGTTTCGTGTGGAAATTCTATTAAATCTGACTAATTCCTGTAGAATAATTTCTGAGCTGAAAGAACAAATATGTAACAGATAATATTAACAAGGTAATTTTTGTCATTAGCTTGTGTCATTAGTCAGTAGCTAGTGACTGAACGACTCATCTATCTATACTAATATTATAAAGAGGGAAGATTTGTTTGTTTGTATTGAATAAACTCCGAAACTACTGAACCGATTTGAAAAATTATTTCATTGTTTAGAAGCTACACTATTCCCAAGTGACATAGTAGCATAGATTTTTTTTAAGAATTAGGGATCCTTACTAACACTCCAATAATGTAACCCAAGGTGTAAAAAAATACCTAAAATCTTATAACTTTAAACGAGCAATATTAAATACTTTTAAGAGTCCATAGACATCACGTTGAGGTGATGCTTTGACACGAGGTCGATGTTTAAGTTGTATTCTTTGACTTTCAATTATACATGTTACAATAGGACGGAAGAAATACACAGAACATTATTATGTATGTACATTATGTTACAATTTGAGTTACAATACTGACGCTTGGTAATAAATCAGTAAAATGAAATACACGTGTAAGGCTAGTCGAGTAATAATACCCCTCGAGAGACACTTAGATAGAGTTAGCAATTCAAGCGGAAATAATTAAATTCATCTTCATTCTTGAGATCCAGTTGCGGTACACCTACTGACCAGAATTTCCGTTCAACTAACTTTATTATGGCTACGTCAATGCTACAAACAAGTTTACTACATTAAGTGTTATCACTATTCATTGCAGCCAAGCAAACCGAGCAAAAATTAATTTGACTTACGAGGCCCAATTCAAATTTTTGTTTCTCAAATATATATTTTTTTTTTTATTGCTTAGATTGGTGGACGAGCTCACAGCCCACCTGGTGTTAAGTGGTTACTGGAGCACATAGACATATAGGATGTAAATGCGCCACCCACTTTGAGATATAAGTTCTAAGGTCTCAGTATAGTTACAACGGCTACCCCACCCTTCGAAGCGAAACGCATTACTGCTTCACGGCGGAAATAGGCGGGGTGGTGGTACCTACCCGTGCGGACTCTCAAGAGGTCCTACCACCAGTGATAATGAGAATGAATAGTTAATTGTACTGTGGTAGCAGTAACAGGCAGGTTAGTCATACCTAGGTACTAGCTAGTATTACTAAGTTGTTCGGATTCACAGTACGACTTATCACCGGTAAAACAGCTGTCAATGATTTGGAAATATTTATAAATGATACACGACCAACTTAAAACAATGAAATAGTTAGCTATTCAATAACGTGATAAAAAATCATCGAAAACAAGAATTTCCATAATTAGTACCTTCGGTAGTGCTTTCTATAAAAGCAATGGTAGATGACTAGTCAAAGAATATTCCCGTATTTCGTACGTTTTGTAAAGAGAAAAACTCTTGAGACCTAGCACACCGAAAATCAAATAAGCTAATTCGAACCAAATCTTTAACTTATGTTTGATAATGACTAAGACGGAATGAGTAGCAATAGCCTTTTCTTGACAAATCTACAACAACATTATATCTTTATCTTAAGCAACTCCGTAGAAATCTACTACATTAATTGAGCACATTCTGAGTAAAATAAAAACTTCCTGATTAGAAACAAAACTTTTAGAGACGAAACGTGATCCAAACTTTTTAATTATGATAAGTATATTATCCATTTAATTCGGTTTCCCAAAAGTGATTCACACCTAAGTTATATTTGGAGAGAAAATAATTTCTCAGCGAAAAGGAGTTGTGAAAACCTTTTAAAACTAATAAACGTATACCTAAAGTATAATTATAATTACTGAACTTTTTTGTAACAATAACCTTTAAATTAATTATCCTATTATATGAACAGGAAAAATCTACAACTAGTGAAATAAATATTCAATTAAGAATTTTTTAAAGTACGGAACACAGATATTTGCTTTTGGTATTGGGAAATATAGGCAATATATTATTCATTCAGAGCCCACCAGAGGCTAAATGATAACATCATGGCTAAGGCAATTAAGTAATAAGATTGAAGGCTCTGGTACAGCATCTATCCTAGCCTTCAATTTGAAGCCCATGATTTATACGCTTCAGGAAATATACAACGCTACTACCCGGACTTAAATAGTGGGGGCTAGATCAGTGAAATCATTACTAAAAGAGACAATGGTCGCTTGCTTTTTTTGAACAAAAATAGACGCGAAAGTTATCATTAACTTTCTTAGTATATGAAAGTTACTATATTAAATAAATCATAATATAAAAGTGAATTATATTATGAACATAACTTATATTTATATATTATTTACGAAAGTATAAATTTGGACTTATTAGAGCCAGTTCCAACAAAACTTTAAAAATCAAGCCAAATTTTTATTTTATTTTCACCGAAGTCAATAAAATGTTTGACTATTAAATTGCCAGTCTGATCGTTATTGCTAGTGTGATGCCAAGTCGACTTGTTGAGTACAGTATCATGTGCACAATGGATTTACCTCTGAGAAACGTTTTTTTTTATAAGCCTTGATAGTTGGACGAGCTCACGGCCCACCTAGTGTTAAGTGGTAACCGCAGCCCATAGACATCAACAACGCAAATGACCCACCTCGAGACATGAGTTGTAAGGTCCCACATTTTTTTTACATTAAAACAGCTACTTCTGCCTTCAAACCGAAACGCATTACTACTAATAAAATAAGAATGTCGTCATGGACCTTTGATACGTGTACCAATTTTCAAGTTAATCGGATTTCACGAAGCTCGTGTAAATTACTTTTTAAAAATTTTAAAAACTTTTTAAAATTACTTTTTAAAATACTTTTTAAAACTTTATACCTACACAGATAATGTGATAACAGTAAAGCTAACACAGTCATGTTTTAAAAATTGGTTTTCTAACATAATAGCAAATATCAATTGATATTGTCAATAGTACTTTTAAATTTATTTTGGTACTCATATACGTTCATTTTCCATTCATTTTGCCACCTCTACGAACTTCTGTGAAAAACAAGAAGATACGTAACTAAGTACTAAGTAATGTTTCTGGTACGTGGACATCGGGACGTTTTGCAGTGTAGCGGTTGGAGCTTGACCAGCGCTCCACACAAAAGAGCTATTTAATTCACATCGAAGGCACAAAACACGCGTTTGATTTTAAGCGGCATCTGCGCTGAATTTCCTGGTAATATTGGCTCGAAGCGGACGGGAACGCTGCTCGCGATCTCGTTTCAGATAGCTCCATCAATCTTCTGCAACAGTATATCGGCTTCCCATTTTAAAAAAGTAACGCGAACAACTCCGTAAAGTTCTTGTCGTTTGTGGAATACGTTTACGTTTCGCCCCCGGGTTAGAATAAAACGTCGAACACAGATTTTGCGATTAGGAGGAGCTACGTTCGATTTATTAAAAATTATACGAATAATTTGAAAAGGTTTTTTTATGTTGTACAATTTATTTTAGAGGCGAGATGAGACAATCGATTTCACAGCCCACCTGATACAAAGAAACTTCCGGAGCATATTATTATAAAACACAGGATCGTAGACACCCTTGACCAGCTATGAACCTAAAACACCGATCTTATTGAACTGAAATAAAAACCACGGTCTCCGCTTGAACTAAAACACATGATTGCTTAGCTGCAGAATAGGCCGGATTGTTTTAATATGGAGCTCTATCACCACTACTCAAAGAATGCATATCCTATATGCTTGATTAAAAGTAAGCTGATCGTATTTTTCATTATTCACGATTAACCTATCCATAACTTCCAACAGCAATAAATCGTTATTACACTACATGGCACGCACAGGCAGTTCCTCGGTGTTAATTGGTAATTTACCTCAAAACATATGAGCGAAGTATCTATTGTATTAACTAACAGGTGCACCCTTCTAACTGAAAGACATTACTGCTGCTAGGAAAATTAAACAGTTCATGGAAATAGACTAATATAGACGAATGTTGGAGAAGTACAGATTGTGGCACATAATGATAGGGGTCGTTCTAACCATTATTGCCCAGTTCATTAAAACTACACCCATTTCACATTAGATTCCAGCGAGCTATGAACAGGAACCGAAAGCTTTAGCCGTAGAGTGTAATTTGCCTTTTGTTTAAAAGCTTCAAGAACAACGAATCTCAAACAATCCCATTAACAATTGCGACAGGAAACTTTATCAAGGACGCATTCGAGTAGAATTCGTCCAGTGAGTTTTGAAAGCTGATCCACTCGTCATATAAAACAGAAATACTTCAAATGTTTATATAAACGAACTAGCTGTACCCGTCCGCTTCGATGGGCATTTAAAATTAACATTATTATTTCTCACCCCCACAAAGATTCTTATCATTAACGCCCCCGCAACTGGTGTAGGGAGTCCAATACTCATATAAATATTACCCTATCCATTAAGTCCATATATTTTCTACATGAATACCAAGTTTCAAGTCATTCGGATGCATTGTTCATTAGTTATAACGGAACATCCGTGCAAACCACTGTAGATTTATATATTAGTATAGATAACTCAGGCCGGTCCCTGAACCACTCGATCATGGGAATCGAAGCGGCGTACGACTTGTACGTTTTGTAACGAATGTATTGTACTCAAAGTGCTAAAACAAAACGAGCTAGATTGGCGAATACATTCTCTGTACCGTGCGAACTACACTGATGAACGAGCAATGCGGTTCTAATAGCAATAGCCTTTTTGCTCGCTCTCCACATCCTATATTGAGCACCTTCAAAATAAAAAATCTAAAACCCGTATCGAAACCAATACTGTACAAAGCCTTTTGAGTTTTAATTGAATTTA
This sequence comes from Bombyx mandarina, assembly GCF_003987935.1. The sequence continues at coordinate 268,489 of NW_021011545.1, read as the reverse complement.
TGCGATGTTATTTCGAATATTTTCCTGACCGCACTAAATGGGTGGAACAGTTCACAGATTGCGTAGTCGTGAGGCATTACTGGAGTCTATAGACACCACAAAATGGATTGCAGCGTCTATATTGAGAAGCTTCAATAGTACTCTATAATTAGAGTCCCATGAAAAATCTCAAATAATAAAATGTATGTGTATCTTTAAACTAATTTTTATGAATAATGTTACGCCGGTAAGAGTAATGCCATCTATCACCGAATAGTCGAACAAATATCAAAGGATCTAGTAGCACCTAGAACGCTCGAGAAGTACAACGCCATCTATTGTCAGATAGCGGAAACACAATACTCAAAATGTGTGAAATATTCTCGATAATTCTAGGGATGTGGTATTGGCTATAAAAGCGTTACAGAGGTGGCACGCAGTTAGTAATCGGAATTACTCGAAGTGAAACAGTAAACGGATCACCTGAAGCGAAGCGGAAGAAGCGAATTGATAATTTTAAAGTGTTTGTGAAGTGTTCTAAGTGCTAATACAGTGTGAACTTGTAATTCAGTGGAATCTTTATTTATCCCGAACCCAAGTGCGTACGTTTTTTGACAACTGAAAATGTAACCATTAATAAGCACCAATTGCACATTTGGATAAGCCAATTATAGACATGTTTACTTTAAAACAAAAACTAAAAACTCAGTTACGATGACACAATGTCATGATTCTATAAGTTTTTAAGAATTATTCTATAGATCTAAAAATGCCAACAAATATTCGACAGTAATTAAAATAATACATACATATGTACGTATGTGATCATGTCCGTCCAGTTTGTACTGTAATCTGATTATGAAGTGAACGGCACCATATCCAATCAGGGTTCTTATTACCCCTTACGATAATTAATTATTGTGAAACTGCGTACATTGTTACGCTACATACATTAAGTACATTGATAATATTTTTGGGTATTACAATTTGTTATCATTAAATCAGCCATATAAATTAAGCCAGTACAACTTATGTACTCTACAAAATTCTAGAACAATAACATATATTTTAGCAAAGGCCTTTAATCAAGCACGGTTTTATTCACCGCCTCCTTCCATGAGACGGTGGACTCATAGGAGTCGAGCAACACTTGCCAGGACTCGTCACTGCAGAGCATCGTAAATACGGTCGGCAGCGCTAGATCCGGCCCCATTTTCCTAAGTACGCGAGCGTGTGTACCGCCGTGCTCTCATCACAGCCACTGCAGTGGGCCAGAGGCAGACCCAAGCCGCTGCCTACTGTTATACTCTCTACAAGCTTCGTTTGAAGAAGGAAATGTCATAGCCTTCGGGAAACACTGCAATGCATTCCACATTCGAAAGCCGGATGGTACTTTGCAAAAAATCTCTGGAAGCGCACTGTGGATGAACGCAGTGGTTCTAGATAGTATGGATGAAGTCCACACTGAATGACAACCGCCGGTAAAACGCTTTTTCTTTTTCTGGCTTTATTTTATTTTGTTTTGGAGGTTATATTTGTGGTAATTAGAATGTTTGAGGAGAGGTTAAGACAATATGTGAATAAAGTGCGGAAAAAAGAGTGTGCTCAACCACAAGTTGCGTAAAAGGCTGACGCAGGGCATGGAAAGCCCCCTAGTCCACCCTGCGTATGATCGCCGGGATCTACGTCGATCTCCGACTCCAACATAATAACCGCACGATGAGATTTTACCCGGATAGCGGGACAACTTCCCGGGGCGGACTTTATTAGTGACACCCGGGTTCAGGTCCCCTACTGACCGACACATAAGTTTTTTTTTTTTTTTTTTTTTTTTNGTGAACATCACACGGCACAACTTCGCTCCACAATACATGTGCTCATTTTCTATTTTAACGCCAAATATTTATTTATCGGTAAGGATTACAACATAATCTACAGCAGCATACAGATGAATATCACAATATTAAAATAAAAGAAAAAAAATTGTAAAGAGAAAAACGGTTATTTAAAATAACGATAAATTGCAAATTTTATATTTGAGTATTGCATATGTTTCTTATTAGGCATTCGTGTGTATATGTATTAGTAATTTACTGATGATATGCTGATTACTGGCGTTTTGTGAGCCCGCACGGTACTGTATTGGAGTGTTGTAGGTGAAATAAAAGAGAACTGTTCAAGTCGACAATTCATGTAATACTGTTATAATTTAGTGTGTGCAGTTACAAATATAAGGTTAGGCGAGATGCACACTACACCTCCCCCCTTTTTAAAAAAAAATATGATATTATTACATAATTACTTTTTTTTTTTACTTAAACTAAATTACACAAAATATTATTAAATTTCATACTTTACTAACAAAAATCCAATAAAACTAAGATAAACAATATTTTAAGTTACAAAATTCTTTGTCAGTAATACTTGTCACATCTTTAATAACAAGTAACTTGGGAAAATCTTTCAAATGGCTCATTTCCTTTATAAAATTGTTTACAAATCGTTCATAGCGCTTGCTTTTAATTATTACGAGCACGTTTATTTTGATTTGCTTGCAAAAACGTTATAATTCTCTCATTAACACACTTACGGTAGACAACGATTGAGAAATTATAAAAATTGCTGATTTTTCAGGCACGAATTTGCAGTTACCATTATCACTAGTAAAATGTTTGAATGTATTTTTATTACAAAATAGCATCAATTCAACGCCGTCAATTGGTCGTTTGAGGATTTCCACTACTTTAGGTTGATCAGGCCTTGGAGTAGAGGATACCTCCGTAGTCATATTATTGTTGTCACAGTCAATACGTAACCTACGAGCCTGTGCTCTTGTCATGACTGATACTACATGCTGTTGCATTTCCTTTAAGCTGTTCGATGTAATAGGTATCCGGCTCAATGCATCTGCAACTGCGTTGAGCAAAATTCACATGATTAATTATAATATTTAAATAAATATATCCCATCGACTCTAAATTACCACTAATTTCTTCGATAACTATCTTATCCTGTTGTACTAAATTCAATAATTTCTTATGTCGCGACAACCATTCATACTTAATTACACATAAACTAGCTCCACTATCGATTAATAAATTAAGATCGATATTACTATTTTTAAGTTGACACTTAATTACACAAAAATTACTCTAACTAAAAATAGAATGAGTGCACTGTTTAGGTGCGAAAAACTCTAAGTTGTCATAAGTATTTGCGTTATCATTGCGCAAGTTGTCTTGGACATTGGACTCTTGCGTATTATGCTGTACACGCTGATTATTCATCGGCCGTCCGCGAAAATGCTGACGCTGGCGTTGATCGCCTGAGTGTTTACCTCGATTTACGATATGTGAAGTTCGTTGACCTGTACTATTTTCATAATAATTATAGTTACGATTATAATTTTTCTTATTCCTATAAAATAGCTATCTCCTCGGCCTCGGAAACCTTTGTAGTTTCCGCGTTTAACATTTTGGTTAGCTCTAAATTGCATAACCTGCTCTTGTGGATGGAAAGACATAGATTTCCTTAAACTGAATATTGCCACTCATTACCGGCAACAGGGAAATTGCAGATTGTTTGATGTTTGACATTTTTGTACCACAATTCGAATATTCTATCATTCTGACATAATTTCCTTAAACTAAATATAAAGTAATTCCGCATGAACTTAATAATAACATTTAATACAGAACATTAAAATAACGTAAAAAAAAAATTACAATATCAGAGCAAAAACTTACATTGCAGTGAGCACGTATTTACTGTCAACGTATAAGTAGGTCATGACGTCTTACGTAGCATGGGTGAATGAACTCCTCAGCATTGGACTCGAACTGACTCCTAGCTGCTCCACCTCGGACCCGTACAATTTATCTCCCGGCGCCCTGCATATCCTCTCATCATAAGGCTTGAGCATTCTCCCGGCTCCCGGCAGCAACACCCTTTT